>WOXC01010876.1:825000-956919 GCA_011680675.1 Gymnobelideus leadbeateri | reverse complement strand
CCCAAGCATTCTCAACAAAGTATAAAAGATAAACCTGGTTTTTACTTGGGTAGACCAGATGTATGTATAACCCTTTGCCCTCATTATTCTAATTGGCTTCCATTAAGGGATTGGTGTTGGGGGTAGGGAGTTAAAATAGTAAGAAAAGAGATAGTGACAACCTGTGATTTCATTCCTGTAGGGATCTCCCAGGTGGAAAAACTCCCTCTACCAATTTGAGGTCTTCTCTTCAAATTATAGCCTTAAAGAGTTTCCTAGAGCCCTGAGAGGTCAAGTGATTTGCCCAGGGTCACATAGCTAGTATGAGTCAGAGACAGTGGGACTTCAACCCAGATCTTCCTGTCTCCCAGCTAAAGTAAGTGTAGTACTAAACAAAAAGTAACTATTAAGATAATATAATGAATTTTTCAACTGAATTACCCAGTTATACCAAAGTACCAGACTGTCCTCAAAATGGTTTGTGAATAATCTCAACTGGATCAAGTGCTAGTTGCATTTTTTTCTCTTCTTTTAGTGACAACATCAATAATAGCTAACATTTATGTATCACATTATATTTCACACACTGTGCTAAGCACTTTACAATGGTCACATTTTGACCTTGACCATTTCAACTTGAGGAACTCCTGTTTATGTATCTGGTTATCCCAAATGAAGAATATGACCCAATATTGAAAAGAGAAAAACTCTTTGTCCTGACCTATGTATCCAAAAGTATGTTCATGAAATCCATCACTGCATAAACTCTGTAATGTTAATAATGAACATTCACATTCTAATCAGTTCCTCTAATGAATAAAGCTAGCTCACTTGGAACTTGATTGTCTCTCCTGTTGACTTTTCCTGGTGGCTTTAATTGTGTGCCTAATTCAAGACCCACATGAACTTGATTGGTGGTGTGCTCTGACACTTTTGGAATCAATTTTATTCTAATAATAATTCACCTTTACATATGACTTCAAGATTACAAACCAGCTTATAATGTGGGCCCAGGCAAAATTTACTTTATGAATAAAACTGGAGTAAAGCTAGGAATGAGGTGAAAATTTTATTTTATTAGAATAAATAAAATTTATGAGTCTTCTTAAGGAGTCTTATTTAAGGACTCAAAAATTTATTAAATTGTTTAGAATAAATAAGATTATTTAAATTTATTCTAAAATTCTAAAAATGTTATTAGAATAAAATTCTCCTTAAAAGGACTTCATCCAATTGATGTAAAGTCTCATTTTTAAGTAATTAGAATTATAGATTGAGAGCCCTAAGAGACCTTATAGGTTAGCCCCAACCATTTCACTTCATAGATTAGGAAATTTAAATTCTGATATTCTTTCTGGGTGGGTATTTACTTATATCTCATGATGGTGTATGAGTTAATTTGATGTTATTTCAGTTAAATTTATCATGCAAACTGCATCCATGTGAGCTAATTTACCACCATTAGTTAACAATGTTTTGCATATCCTATATTTTGAGTGAAATTTTAGCTCAAAAGCAATGCATATTTTAATGCTGTGTGTTTGGTGGACTTCTTTTAGTTGATTTCAATGGTGTAGAAACTTCCCCTATTAATGCAGATCAGAGACTTATCTGCAACTTACAGTTTTAAAGAGTTCTCTGGATATGGAGAAGTTAAGTAATTTGCCCAGGGTCACATAGGTAGTATATGTTACAAGTAGGGCTTGAGTGCAAGTATTCTTCATTTAAGCTGAGTCATTTCTCTGCTCCATGCTGATCTCTTAACTTTGGTACCTTCATATAGACTATTCCCAATGCCTAAAATACTTTCTCTCCTCATTTCTACCCCTTAAATCCTTACCTTCTTACAAAGCTCAAATCTTAGTAGGAGGGCAGGTTCTGCTTTCCCAGTGCCTTGCAGTCTTTGGAACATAGCAAGTACATAATAAATGCTTGGTGATTGGTCTACTAAGTGGCAATATCATTCTATATCACACTGAATGCTGCCTCTCCAAGCAGCTATGTTCCAAGACTCTAATGATGCACTCTTACAATGCATCTCCAAGATTTTATGCCAACAACTTTTTTTAAAAAGAATTCCATTTCAAATTCAAAATACTATTAGCGCAGAAAATCCTAAACCTTTGAAAAAATATTTTCTTGAGCATAACTATTTTCCAAATTCTTGTAGTTTAATAGAGAATTATCATCTTCTGTTTTCTCTGTCCTTTTCAACAGCAGGAGTAAACTCATTTGGGCTTACATTTGTAACAGAAAACAAATAAATGCCATTTTTCCAAGTATAAATCCAAAATGACCACTTAGCTAAAAACAACACACAGTTTATACCAGGTTAGAAATGTCACCAGGGAAATCCACTCATTTTCCATGTGGTCAAGTCAAGTAATTAGTAACCCAGGAGATGAGATTTGACCTTTCCTAATGAAGTTAAATAGAACTCAAAATGAACCAACGAGACATCCACATCTTACCAGACAAACAAAATAATGAACAAATTTGACAAACAGATTTGTATGTTTAAAAATAGTTTCAGAAAGTCTGTACACTTTGAATATTCTGTGAGAACTTGGGGCCAAAGAGATTTCACAGAGTCTGGGGTTTCACAACAAATGCTTCACACACACCCCGGGTAGTATAGAAAAGATATTTGGTGAAAACTGGAAATGCAGCATGAAGGATTTGGTCACTTTAAACTTGGCTGGCCCAATTAAGAATGAAAAAGGGACATGAGAAATGAACAGCCTGGAGAACATGATATTAGTCTGGTCACTAATATCGGATTTACCAGCATAATAGAGTTCTCTTTTCAATATAAAGAAAATGCATATTCTAAACTGCCCCATCAGTTGACCTAAGCTACTAAGAAATTCATTTCTAAGTGATTCAATACTCTCTGCTTTTATATCCCCAACTCTGAAGGGACAGACACAAGTCCTGAATCCTTATTTCAACTGCATTTTGACTATTTTAAGAATGAAAGAATATAATAAGAAGGTATATATGGTTTCATATGTGACTCTATAAGTCTTTCAAAGAAGGTATACCTACTGGGTTTTCCTGCCAAAAGAAAACTGTTTCAAGGTATTAGAAGTTTAACAAGAAATTGAGAGACTTGGTAAATTTGTAGATAAATAGTAGGGCTTCAAGAAGAAAGAGAAGAAAGGGAAAAGAAATGAAAAAAGAGGTAAAGGAAGGAAGAAGAAAAGGAAGGGAAGACCTTCAAGATCTTTATATTTTTGTGGAACCTGACAGAGCTTGCGTGCTGCCTACACAGGGACAATTACACACAATCCTGAGGCAATAAAGTAATACTTTTCTGTAAAATTATTGAAAAACATGGATTTAACAGTGTTCCCACATCCCAAGTGCCTGACTAAGGTCTATTATCCCTGGTGAATTAGGCCAATGCTCTTATCCTGTTTATCCAAAAGAATTCACATAGGAATCCTGGACCACAGTCTCCAGGGATTTTATATATTAAATTGAAATTTATGCCTCTTGAGGATGTAAGTTCAATATAAATTCATATTTGAGTATAGAAATAAAAAGGAATTTAAGCAACAGGAGTGATTTAAGATAGATATGACAATGGGGATCCTGACAGGATAGCTATACTCCCAAAGAGGTTATTATAGAAGTATACATAACAGTTCTTATTTTTCTTCTGGAAATTACACAATGCTTTAAGATTTACAAAACTTGTTTATAAGTATTATCTCATTTTTATTCTGGGAGATAGATAATGCCTTCTCCCCCATTTTTATAGATAATGAAAATGAGACAAATAGAAGTTAAATGCCTTATTGAAGTTCATATAGTTAATAAGTACCTGAGGCTGGATTTGAACTTATTTCTTCCTGACTTCAGGGCTAACATTATACCTACTTTCCAAACAGGACAAATATTTCTTTATCCATCTAAAATGGTTTAGTCATTGGGGTAGCTAGGTGGTGCAGTGATTAGAGCACCAGCCCTGGAGACAGGAGGACCTGACCTGAGTTCAAATGTGAACTTAAGACACTTAACACTTACTAGTTATGTGACCTTGGGCAAGTCACTTAACCCCAATTGCCCTGCCTTTCCCCCTTCAAAAAAGAAAAAAAAAAGTGGTTTAGTAATCATCTTGGTTTATGATAAATGACATTACTTCTTAAGATCCCTTTTAGAATCATCCTTCTGATTCTATGAAATTAGGTATCACACATTTGGTAGGTTATCCCAAATGGCTCCATTTGGGGTTGTATTTGGGACCTCCTTTTACTAAATCATGTCTCATTTTTGCCTCTTTATCATCAAGTCCTAAAGGTCATCTCCTCAAATTAGTTGTCAAAATTTCCCCCCCACACACTTTTTGTTGCCTTTTTTCTCCTCTTCTAAATCCTGATTTTCTTCACTATTCTAGAAATATTACAAACACAAAAAGGTTAAGTTTTTTCTTGTATCTTCCCTCCTCTTGCTTTATAAAATTCCTTTTCTGCTCTGAATCATGATGAACACACACACACACACACACACACACACACACACACATATATATATATATATATATATATATATATATTTGCAGAGAAGACTGTTTTCCCTTTCTCTGTCTTAACTCCAGTGTTTACCCTCATGATTCTGAGCTATAATTAATATATATGTTTAAAATAAAATCCTTCTTTGTTCTATGGCAGATTTTCACCTCATTCCTAGCTTTACTCCAGTTTTATTCATAAAATAGATTTTTCCTGGGCCCACATGATAAGCTGCTTTGTAATCTTGAAATCATATGTAAAGGTGAATTGTTATTAGAAAAAAAATTCTAAATTTTATTTAGATTAAATAAAATTATTTAAATTTATTTTTATTTATTTAAAATATATGAGTCCTTCTAATGAAAAAAAGTCAGTGTTGAGAAAAATCCTTCCACAACGTTTTGAGACCATTTTGCTGAACGTTTTCATTGCTCCTAGATATTCACCTGGGATGAAACCGTTTAGCCTATTATTATGACTACAGATGCCTTCCCTGAGTATTCTAGTACAATATGCTATCATCTGTGATCTTATTTTGTTAAAACCTCTTCTATACACTTTATTTTTCTTTTTTTCTTTTCTTTTTTTTCCCAAATGCTTTGTTAACTTCTGGTTTACATCATTCATTTTTGCCAGATTTTGAGTTACAATTTTTTCCCCATTTTCCCCCTAACCACCACCCCAGAATAGTAGTCCCACAGGATATCCCCTCCTCCAATCTGCTTTCTCCCATATTTTCTTCCATACGCCCTTCAACTTTTCCAGTAGGGCATGGTGAATCCCTATGCTCCAGTACCTGTATATCTTATGCTCATTAGTTCTTTATCTGAATATAGCTAGCATTTTCCTTAGTGAGTGCTTTGTACTTGTCTTGGATCATTGACTTTCTGAGAAGAGCTGAATGATTCATAGTTGATCATCATACCATGTTGCTGATACTATTTACAATGCTTTCCTGGTTCTGCTCTTGTCATTTTGTATTAGTCCATATAAGTCTTTCCAGGATTTTCTGAAATCTGCCTGTTCATCATTTCTTTTAATTAAAAAAATGCTTTATTAACTTCTGGTTTACATCATTCATTTCCACCAGATTATGAGTTACATTTTCCCCCCATTTTTTCCCTACCCACCACCCCAGAATAGCAGTCCCACTAGATATCTCCTCATCCAATCTGCTCTCTCCCATATCTTCTCCCATACCCCCTTCGACTTTGCCATTAGGGCAAGGTGAATCTCTGAGCCCCAGTGCCTGAACATATTATGAAACATTTAATTTTAAAACTTTGATTTTAAGATCCATTCCCTTTCCTCCCTTGTCACCCACTCCCTCTGAGAAGATAAGCAATTCAGTACGTGTTGTACATGTATAGCTATGCAAAACATTACCATAGTAGATATATTGTAAAAGACTGACTATATTTCCCTCCCACCCATCTCTCCTCCCACCTAGTCCATTACCTACTTTGATCCTGTCCCTCTTTGATAGTGGGTACTTCCAACCTCCCCTCCCCCAGAATGCCCTCCCCTCCATCATTCCCCCTCTCATCTCCCTTTCCCCTACTCAGGAGAGTGAGTGAGGGTAAGATATTCCATTTAGTATGTATGTGATTCTCTCCTTGAGCCAACTTCAATGAGAATATGCTTTTGCCTTTTTGCCTTCCTGTTCTTCCCCTCCCCTGCAACTACTTCCCCTTGCCTCTTTTACATGAGATAGTTTACCCTACTCTGTCTCTCTCCATCTCCTCTTGCCAATCTCCTCTCTCACCTCTTGGCTTTACCCCTTAAGAATAATCCCTTCCTTGGGGCGGGTAGGTGGTGCAGCGAGCAGAGCGCCAGCCCAGAAGCCAGAAGGACCCGAGCTCGGATCCGGCCCCAGATACCCAACACACAAACAAAAACCAAGCTGCGCGACCCTGGGCAAGTCACCCAACCCAATTACCCTCCAAAAAAAAAAAAGAATCATCCCTTCCCATCAAATTCAACCTGTGCCCTCTATCCATGTGTACCTGTGAACATATGCCATGTACTCTTCTTCAATTATTTTCATAATGAGAAAGGTTTCATCAAACCCAGTTATTGTTTTTCCATGTAGGAATATAAATAGTCCAACTTTGATAAGTTCCTTTTGCTTTATTTTCCTTGATTACCTTCTCAAGCATCTCTTGCTTCTTGTGTCTGAATGTCAGATTTTCTATTCAACTCTGGTTTTTTCATCAAGAATGATTGAAAGTCCTCTATTCCACTGAATGACCATATTTTCCCCTGAAACAAGATACTCAGTTTTGCTGGGTATGTGACCCTTGGATTCAATCCCAGCTCTTTTGCCCTCTGGAATATCCTATTTCATGCTCTTCGATCCCTCAGTGTAGAAGCTGCCAGGTCCTGGGCTATTCTGATTGTGTTTCCACAATATTGAAATTGTTTCTTCCTGGATGCTTGTAGTATTTTCTCCTTGGTCTGGGAGTTCAGGAGCCTGGCTATAATATTCCTAGGAGTTTTCTTTTGGGGATCTTTTTCAGGAGGTGATTGGTGGATTCTTTCAACCTCTATTTCCCCCACTGGGTCTAAAATATCAGGGCAATTTTCCTTGAGAATTTCTTGAAGGATGATTTCTAGGTTCTTTCTTTGATCATGGCTTTCAGGTAGTCCAATAATTTTTAAATTCTCTCTCCTGGATCTGTTTTCCAGGTCAATGGTTTTTCCCATGAGATATTTCACATTGCCTTCCATTCTTTCATTTGTTTGGATCTGTTTAATAGTATCTTGATTTCTCATAAAGACACTAGCTTCCATTTGCTCCAGTCTAACTCTGAAGGAATGAATCTCCTCAGTGAGCTTTTGAGATTCTTTTTCCATCTGGAAAATTCGACTTTTTAAGGCATTCTTCTCCTCATTGCCTTTCTGAGCCTCTTTTACCATTTGAGTTAGTCTATTTTTTAAGGTGTTATTTTCCTCAGTCAGGCTGTTGACTGTCATTTCATACTTTTCTTGCATCTTTATCATTTCTCTTCCCAAATTTTCCCCCACTTCTCTTATCTGCTTCTTAAGGTCCTCTGTGGCCTGTAGCCAGCTTGTACTTTCATTTGGGGCTTTTGGTGCAGGAGTTCTGACCTCACAGTCCTCCTCCATGCTTTGAGCCTCTTTGCCGCTAAAATAGGAGTCCAATGTTGAACTTTTCTGTTTATTTCATTTCATTTGCCTAGGCATGTTGCCACTTAATTACTTGACTTTTGGGCTTGTTGCCACAGTAGGACTCTGCCACCAGACAGGGGAGCTTCCATCCTGAACGTTGGGGTCTTCACAACTTCTGACAGTTGAGTGGCCTCTGTAAAGCCACCACCCACTCTGGCAAATTGGATACCCCCCCCAAATGTCCCCCCCAGACCGCAATCCAGATCCAGGCAGTTTAAAGCAAGAGCGATTAACCCCCAGACTGATTGCTGGATCTCCCTACAGTTCACAGACCAGGAGCTAGAGCCACTACTGAGGCTGCAAAATGGCTTCTGTGCCACTGTTTCTTCAGCAGCTTTTTGCCCCCAGGGGAGGAAGCCAAGGAGTTCCCCAAATACTGGTCCCAAAGTCCATAGGGCACTAACCTCTCACTTTGTCCTAGGCATATCTGTGCTGATAATTCTGGAATCGCTACAATTGCTCATGTTCTGGGGTCCCTCCAGCCGGCTGAAGGCCTGCCCACCCTGGGGCTAAAACCTCTGACCTGGGCTCAGCTCTGTGCACTACGCTGTTGGTTCCCAGGGCGCTGTGCTGCCTGCTCTCAGAGAGCTGGGCTGGCAGCTCCCTGCAGGGCTGCTGGGCTGTCCTCAGCAGGAGGTTAGCTTCTCTGTGCCGTTCTGTGGGTGCTGTGGCTCCAGATGTTGTTTTGAGTCCCCTTTCACATTGTTTGAAATTTGTGTGGGACAGAGCACATAGGAAATGCTGTTTCTACTCAGCCATCTTGGCCCCACCCCTCACACTTTATTTTCCAAATGTAATTTGTTTTATTTTAATGTAGTTTGTTTTTATTAAATTTAACAGGAAATTGTTTGCTATCTCTCTCCTCTCCCCACCAACTGAAGAAGAAAAAAATAAAGGAAAAACAAGACCCTTGGGGTGGCTAGGTGGCACAGTGAATAGAGCACTGGCCCTGGAGTCAGAAGGACCTGAGTTCAATTCTGGTCTCAGACACTTAACACAAAACCTAGCTATGTGACCTTGGGCAAGTCACTTAAACCCAATTGTCCTTGAAAAGGCAAAAAAAAATTAAAAAAAAAAGAAAAAAATAGACCCTTGTAATATAGTCAAGCAAAATAATTCCCATATCGACCATGTCCAAAAATGTATGACTTATTCTGGACCTCGAGTCCAACTACTCTCTCTCTCTCTCTGGAAACGGGTAGCATGGCTCATCATTGGTCCCTTGGAATCCTACTTTATCATTGCATTGAGCAGAGCTTTCACATCAAAGTTGCTTGTCTTTCCTCATAGATATTCTCAAGTCATTTTCTTCTGTGTTTGTGTTTTGAGATTCCCTATGACCATAGTAGCTCTTTATGGTCAAACTCTTTTCTAGTTTCCTTATTCTTCAAGCCTGTTTTTTGACTTTGGACTCTATGTTAATATTGGACCCTGCTAACTTTTGGGAAGGATATCTTGACAGAATTCACGTGACCTGAAATTTAGTGCTCCAAAGTTATGTGTTCTAGGGAGAAGTCTTTAAACTGCCCTTCTGGATGGCTTGAGCACTACAAATTCCTGATCCAGTTTTCAATTTGTTGGCTTATATCTGATGGATTCAGTCACTGAACCCACTGGGGAGTTCTGCAGGTTCAGAGAAATTGGGCTCTCTTTAGATCTTACTCTCTTGCCCTTGTTATTCTACTGCACATTTATGGACTGGGCTAAAGGCTAGAACTGAGTCACTGCTCTGTTCTTGGACTCAGAGACAGATTTCTAGAACTTGTTCTTGGCTTAGTACTCAGTTAGTCTCCACTTGCTAGTGACCACTCTGCTCCATCCTTGATCTGTGACCTGGAGCTGGGTAATGGGCAATAGAGGTGCTAGATGATACTTCTTCCTGATCACTGTGCTAGTTTAGAGATTCCCTGGGACTTCTTTTTGCCCCATGCTTCCTGCCCTGGTGTTCTGTCCCAGCTGCTGTTCCATTCTTTATCCCCAGCATCATTTCTCTCCATGTTGCATTCTTGGCTAGCCTCTACCTCAGTGTCTACAGAACTCTGTTTTCCTAAGATGCCCTGGGCTGGAAAAAATAATTCTTTGTGACTTTTTCTTGCCTCTCCTAGTCAGAATTCAGTCTGGCATGTGTTCTAGATTGCTTAGAAGGAGGTATATTGAGTGGACTAGGCAAAAATATTTTCTCCTTCTGCCATCTTGACTCTGCCCTGCCTTATTTGTCTTTATACTATTGTCATTGGACCACTCTGCATCAGTTCATATAGATCTTATGAGGTTTCTCTGAAATTGTATCTTTTGTTATTTCTTAAGGCTCAACAGTATTCTATTACATTAAGATGCCATTCTTATCTACTTCAAATGCAATACTTCACAGATTAGGACATCACTATAGGCACTCCCTTCACTAAGGAAAGTTGCAACTTCTCAATATTTAAGGAGATGACCTTCCAAACAACAGCAGCAGCAACAACAATAATAACGAAAACCTTGCTGGATCTAGTCACCCCTGTTAGTTATTAGACCTCTGTTTCTCCTTCCAATCTCAGTTAACTTCTTCAAGAAAGCTACTTCCATCAGGCATTTCTACTTCATCTCCTCTCACTAGACACTAATCCCTTCCTAATAGGAATTTCAGTCTCCTCATTCAACAGGCTACTGTCTCCAGAGTTATCAGTGATCTCTTTATTGCTAAATCTAAAGACCTCTCTCAGTTCTCATCCTTCTTGATCTCTCAACTTCTAATGCTGTTGATCACCCTCTCCTCCTGCACATTCTCTCCATTATAGTGGGGTGGGTTTTAGATGATATTATTTCTTGATTTACCTTCTACTTATTTGCTCCTCTTCAGTATCCTTTGCTCAATTTCTATCCAACTTATATCTATAGTTCACAGGAGTCTGCTCAAGTATCTGTCCTAGGGGAACAGGTTATGAAGAGCTTTGAATGTCAAACAGTTTCATCTTGTTCTATACTAGCTCACTCAGTGATCTCAGGTATTTTGAATTATCATTTTTCTGTACATGTTCAGATCTATGCATGGCATCCAACTGTAGTCTTTTTCCTGGAATCTAGTCCCATATAACCAACTGCCTTTTGAATGTCATGAGCTAGATGTCCCAGAGGCACCCAAAACTTAACATATTTAAACAGAACTCATTATCTTTACTCCTAAACTATCCCCTCTTACCCAACTCCTCTATTTCTGTTGAGGGCATACCATTCTTCCAAGCACTGAATTTTACAACTTAAGTATGACTTCTCACTCAAATTTACCTTATATATTTAATCTGTTGTCAAATCCTTTTTCCACCTTCACATTTCTTATACAGTCCCTTTTATTTACTCACACAAACACCTCCCCAGTACAAGCCCTATAGGAACTAAAGTGTGCTTCCTGCTTATGAGACTTAAGTGGCTCAGTATTAGTCCATCAATAAATGTTTACTTAAGAACCTGCTATGTGCCAAGCACTAGGGATATAAAGAAAGGCAAAAGACAGTCCTTGCTCTAAAAGAGGTCACAATCTAATGGGTAGGACAATGTACAAACAATTATGCACAAACTGTATATAGGATAAATTAGAAATGACCAAGAGAAGGAAGGCAGTAGAATTAAGCATGATTAAGAAAGCCTTCCTATAAAAGATGGCATTTCAAATAGGACTCAAAGGAATCTAGTTGTCAGAAATGAAAAAGAAAATTATTCTAGGTAAGAGGGATAGGCAGTAAAAATCCCCAGAGTTAGAAGATGGAGTGTCTTTTCCAAGGAACAGCAAGGAGAAAAGTGTCAATGGATCATAGACTATGTGAGAGTATAAAGTGTAAGAATACTGGAAAAGTGGGGAGCGGGGTAGGGGAACAGGTTATGAAGAGCTTTGAATGTCAAACACTGGATTCTTTATTTGATTCTGGAGGAGATAGAGAAGCACTAGAGTTTAATGACCAGGAAGTGACATCATCAGACCAGTACCTTAGGAACATCACTTCCACAGATGAATGGAGAATGAACTGGAATAAGAAGAAACTTGTAGCAAGGAGATCAACCAGTAAGCTACTGCATAACAAGGGTGAAGTGAGGAAGTCCTGCTCCAAGGGGGTAACAGTGTCAGAGAAGAGAAAGAGGCATTGGTAATAGATGTTACCTATAAGTCAAGGTAAAAATCAGCAGAATGATCCCTAGGTTGCAATCTTGGATGACTAGAAAGTTGGTGGAACCCTCAACAGCAATAGGAAAGTTAGGAAGAGGGGAGGATTTAGAAGGGGGAAAGATAATGAATTCAGTTTTGGATATGTGTTTAAAATGTCTAAGGAATATCCAGTTTGAGGTATCCTCTGGAGAACTGTAGATGTGATACTGAAGATCAGCAGAGAGATTAATTCAAGCTAAGGAGATTAGAGAATCATCAGTGTAGAGGTGACAATTTAATTCATCACAGCTGGTGAGAGATAGCTGAAAGAAATAGTATACGTTGAGAAAAGAAGAGGTCTAGTCAAAGTGGGATAGGAACTCAATTAGGAAAGGTTAGGTCATAGAATCCTTCTAGAAATTTCTCTGTTCTTGCTACTGAGATCAAAATATTGGGTTCCTCTGTTATAACAGGATGGTTAATGCAGGTACAAGTATAATATACTCTCTGGTTTTTGTTTCCTTTTCCAACTTATTACTTTGTTCTGGCTTAAAATGTAGTACTGCCACTGTAGCCTCAGGGATCATCCCCTGGACCCAGCATTGAATGAATCTATAATTTTCATTCTAGAGTAACTCTATCTCCCCCACATACTCCCCGCCACACGCACACATATACTACTATTGCTCTCTCAATGATCACATAGCTCAGGTTAGTGGCTAAAAATGATTTTATGCACCAAAGAGTTTATATTGAATGTATAGGGTTGGGGAGTGGGGGAGTAGAATCTTATTAGTAAAGTGAAAAGTAAGGCAGCTAGAGATATAGTGGAATATAGGCAGCAAAAAGAGCTTCCTATTAGAGATACTGAAGAGGAACCACTCATTAATACCTTCCCTTTAGGACCAATCTAGTTGGGAAGAAAGGATGAGATTTTATGTGGGATCATCTCCTAACTGGAAAAAGTGTGTGATACAGATTCTAAAGTATAAGCAGTACTGCTATGGTCACCAGTTTTCCCATTCTCTATTGATGCAAGTTCTTGGGAGACTACAAGTTACTGTACATGTTCCTTTTCCTCTAGATCAGAGGTTCTCAAACTTATTTTGGCCTACCCCCCCTTCTAAAAAAATTACTCAGCACACCCCTGAATGTGTTTTTTCATATTTCCATCATTTCAAATACACAAATATATATATATATATATATATATATATAATGACACATCTTAAATTTAACAATTTCTTGTAAATTTCTGGGTTTTTTCCCACATTGTAATGTTGATGACATAATACTGCATCATGTAACCATTTGGTATCATGCTGTAAACAAGTCATTAGACACACATATTCCTGCCAGTGCATGCTGGACTGCAATGTATGACAACTTGCCTGCCAACACTTGCTTGTTAAGCCCTATCAGTGGACTTGACTTCTGATTGGTTATGACTTGCATTTTGTGTGTTTATCTGGAAAGTAATGTAATCATTATGACTTTAACTCTGTTACACAATAGATGAAACATGTAAGAATGGGTTTTCAAAACCTTCTCTTATGCTTCCACCACTCCCTTATTTTTATTCAATGCCCCCCAATTGTAGCTGAAGCTACTACCACCCCTACTTTGCCATCCCCCATCCCACCCCCATCATTCTGGCGCCCCTCTGGGGTCGTATTGCCCATTTTGGAAACCTGGGTATGGAGACCATTTCCCTTCTTCTGTTACTCTGTACCACTCTCCTTTAACTCCCAAATCACCCCCTTGAATTCATCCTGCAAGAATCCCAGTCACATCCAGTCTTACCCAACCTGTGGAGTTTTTATCGTGGATTTTTAATTAATATCTGTTGCTCTGTTTTCTCAAATTCTGGTACTTTGGAAGGTAGAGTACACTTGCACATACTTAGTTGGATTATAGGAATGGTGAACATTGTAGCACCAGTGCAATATTTACAGCACACACAATCACGATAAGGCCCTTGACTATAACTATTGCATGACGTTTGATTGCAAAATAGGCCAGACTCTCCAGATAGAAGATAAAGCTGAAGGCTTTATCTATACACCAGAAAATCCAATCCCAAAACCAGTAACCATCATAGTACTAAAGATATTCAGAAACCATAATAATGCTGAGAGCCATGCCATCCTTTAGCCTTCCCACAAACCAATATAAGATCAATATTTACTCACAAAAACTCTCTATCTCCTTGCCTAAGCTCCTCTGTCCCCAATTGTCTCCAACTGTCAGGCTTGCTCTTTATAATTTTCTTGTGTACTCTGCTTCTCCCCAGTCAACTCCTTCCACCACAGGCTCCACATGACCACTTTCAGTCAATCAAGGGGCAGAGTTATCTTCACAACAGGGGAGCTCTTCAAACCCCCCTATATCTATTAAGGGGCAGGGAAGATCTTTAAATTGCCATTCCCATGACATTTAAGCTGAAATCAATGAAAATACCTAATTAGTTTTTCAAAAAACTAAGATAAAGATTTATTCAGTACAATGCAAAAAAAAAAAGCCTATGAAGGAGAAAGGAACAATGGAAGCCAAAAGTCTCTGGGTCTTGCTATGTCATAAAAGATATCTTCTCTTTCATCCTTGGCTAAACTTCCAAACAAAACTTTTAGCTGGGGATGTGTTTCAAAATGAAATTATCTCTTCCAAATAATTTTTTGATGATCAGTCATCTGGAGAAGAACGGTTATTTCTCATTGTTTAGTCATGGTGAAGCCTTGAATATTACTCTCCTAATGAATACAGTGGGTCCTTCCTAAGTACCAAGTAGTTATGACAGGATGTCAGATTCTGAAATCTATGGTATTGCCCTTGGTAAAGAAAGGGGTGAGTGGTTGGGCCCTTGAGGGGCCTTCAACTGCCTGAATGTTATAAAGGTTGTGTCTTGTGAGTGAATGAAGGTCTTAGCTGTTCATATTCCAGCTCCTTTAACAATTTTGAACTCTAAAAGCAATAAATTACAAACTACAAGGACCCAGGATTGCTTCTGTGGGTCAGCAGAACTACTTTAAGCTGAACTAGCAAACTTCCCAATTGTCATCCCTCCAACAAACATGATTTCAACACTAGGCCATTAATCATGTTACTGAATTGCATCTCAAAAGCAGTGAAGACTATTATAAGAGCAAAATCTGAAAATTCTGTGCATTGATAATATTATTCTTAACATTGATATGCTTTATTAAAGTTCTCTGTGCTGGTTTGGCGAGTTTCGTGGATATGCTTACTCATTTTTTTAAATTAGAAACTGGACTTAGAAGTTTTAGGGAATTTGTCCAGAATTATGCACAGATAATATAACTATTTGAACTTAAATCAACAAATATTTATGTTTCCTTCTAAAAGTAAAGCCCTATGCTAGGTAATGGTTATACAAAAATTTTAAAAATGACATAATATCTTTCCTCAAACTACTGGACATACTGGTGGAGGAGGATGAAGTCTGATGATGATTACAAAAATAAGAATGATAGAAGGAAGAATATAGAAATGGGGAAGGAGAGGTCCATATAAAATAAAAGAAATTTTGTGGAGGGGGAGAAGGCTTTTAGCTGAGGAAATCAGCTAAAAGAAGTAGTACCTGAGGATTTGAACAGGTGGAGATGAGAAGGAAATGTGTTCCTGGCATGGGGAATATTCTTTGAGAATAATTACATAGTAACACAAGATAGAGAAACAGTTATAAAGCCTGCTTACTGGAAATGTAGCAGGTATAAATGGAGATAGAATGAAATAGTACTGAAGTTGATAGGTTAGAGCCAAACCATGGAGTCTCAGAAATCTATAGTTTATCCTTTAAACAATAAAGAGACACAAGAAGTAGGGAGAGTACCATTGTCAGATATGTGCATTAGGAAGATTATTTTGGTAATGATCTGAAATAACTGTTGGATGAAAGGAAACCTTTAGAGATTGGAGTGAGGTAATTAGGATGATAGTTGTATGAGTAGAGAAGAAGAGATAGAATCCAAAGGATATGACATTGAAATGGATTTGGAAGGAAAAAGAAATAGTCAAATATGGCTCCAAAAGTTTGAGTCTGGATAGCAGTGATGCCTTCAACTGAAATAGAAAGTTGGGAGAAGGATAAACAGGTTTAGTCAGTAAGATGAATTTAATTTTGGACATAAGATGTCTTTGGGACATGCAGATGAATGTGTCCAGAAATGTGAGACTAAATCTTGGGGGAGAGACTGGATCTGGTTATATCATTTTTGAGGTCATGTAGGTAGAGGCAATTGAAAATATAGGAACAGATAAGATTGATAAAGAAGAGTGTGTATAGGGCAGCTAGGTGGCACAGTAAATAGAGCACTGGCCCTGGAGTCAGGAGGGCATGAGTTCAAATGTGGCCTCAGATACTTACCACAAAACACTAGACTTGTGAACATGGGCAAATCACTTAACCACAATTGCCCTACCTTCACCCCACCAAAAAACTGCAAAAAGTATGTAGAAAGAGGAAGGACTAGAGCTGAGAATAAAATCTTGGGGGACACGCACATTTGGGCAATAAGTAAGAGTAGGAAGATAGCTAGGAAAGAAATTTAATTCTTAGTTTTAGGCTATTAAACCAAATCATTTGTTAAATATTCATGTCATTAATTATGTTTTGAAGAAAGGGGTATTTAGAAGAGGTCCCTTATTAGTCTGATTAGTTTATAGGACTCAAATCTGCTCAAGACATGTGAGTAAACACATAGAGCACACTATGTCCTATTGCCTTAAATTGCCTTAAGTTTTATGTGGGTAGAGGAAGTATTCCCATTCTCCCTCCCCATCTTTTTGCTGTATTTAAGAAGTCATAAGGGAAAAGGTGAAGAGGGCAGAGTCAGAGTAGCTCTGTCAATTAACTGTGTCAGACCATCACAAAGGGGTCACTCCTCCAATGAGAATCCATCCTCCTGAGTCCTACCTGACTAGATCATCTTAGGATAAACTCCAGTTATTGGAAGCCAATTGGGAACTATTTTTGTCCTGTTAACAAGGGACATGTCTTTTCTCTATATATGAGTTACATTCTTATTCCAAACACAATTACCCTGTAAGTTCATTAAATTCATTACATACCTTCCTTGGCCAATCTCTCTTACATATTTTTGGAATCTCACTCAATTTGATAACTATCATGTTCTCTACACTGAGATGATGGAAAAGACTTACTACCATCCATAAAGAGGAAGAAGATAAAACATTTGTTGATAAGAGTGCCAGCTTTCCACAGGACATGGTGCTTTTCATTGAAGACACAAAAAGGAGAGACAGGGTCTGGTTATATAATTGTTGAGTTCTTATAGGTAGAGGCAATTGAAAATATGGGAACAGGAGGAGGCTAGGTGGCGCAGTAAGTAGAGTGTCAGCCCTGGAGTCAGAAGGACCTGAGTTCAGATCTGGCCTCAGGCACTCAAAGCACACACAAACAAAAACCTAGCCGTGATGACCTTGGGCAAGTTACTTAACCCCAATTGCCCTCCAAAAAGTGCAAAAAAAAAAAAAAAGAAAAAAAGAAGAAAATATGGGAACAGATAAGATCGATAAAGAATAGTATATATAGAGAGGAAGGACTAGAGCTGCCAACAAAATCTTGGGGGACACCCACACTTAAATCATGCTAGGTATCTAGAGAGTTTGCGACCTTGTCCAGAGAGAACTTAAATAACAATAGCAGCAATAAAGTGCTAAATATAGCTTAGGAGGTGTAGTCCAAAGTTCTCAAACACATAATAGGCATTCAATAAATGCTTGTTGACTTGATAAAAATGTCATCATTCTCTGCAGAATACAACAATGTGTTTTAAATACAAAAGATCATCTTGGCAAAACCAGAGGGTCTTGGTTTTCATGTAATGTAAATTAACTTTGACAGGCCATTACAAGTGGGTGATAATATTCCTAGAATATTATAAGTTCTATATCATAGAATAAATATCATTTTTCTGTATGTAGTAACATAGTTTCTAAGTTATATTTTACATCTTTCATATATCCATGGCTATACCTTTTGTTTTCTTGAATTTTATGCATTTTTGCTTCAAATCTACCTCATACAAAGATATAAAAGATATGTTTCAAGCAAGAAACATATAGCTGTGGAACAGAAACTTGAACTTTTCTCAAATAGCCTGTATTCTAAATAAAAAATTGTTTTTTAAAAAAAATCTTTAAAAATACCCCACAAATTTTACTGAGTACCTACCAAATATTTATAACTAATCTAGGCCTTGAGGAACATGCAAAAAGAAGAATTGCACAAAGACCCTGTCCTCAATGATTTTATAGTTTTATTGGAAAACTAAATTTAACACAAAGGAAATCATTATGAAGAAGGCACAGTTTGATGAAGGAAATCACAATGCTAATATTATATAGTCTGAGTGTCCACATCTGTGTATACCATGCATTGAACTGAAAAAAAAAATAGTGTGAATATGCAAAAAAACATTGATTCTTTGCTATAGCAATAATATCTACTAATGTTCTCTTTTTAGAGCCCAGCATTATTAATTACATAACTTGTTTTATTGTTGGCTTTGAAGAATGAGATAACAATTTGAGATATTTTGCATTGTATTGGCTTTTAGAGTTGTCAGGGGGCAAAGCATGTGCCATTAAACGGATGTGTACAGATAATGCACACCACATGGTTTCTTACTGTCTATATGTCTGGCTTTAATCACCAACTTCTTCATGAAATGTTGCAATCCCATTTTGAGAGTGCTGTTAGTTTGTTCTGTGGTATGGACTGTGGATTATAGGTGAAATTGCACTAAAAGGCTACTGAGGTTAATTATGCCTGAAAGTTTCCAGCACAATCCACTGTCAGTTGACACTTTCTGAATACAATATAAACAATCTCAAGGAAAGCCCTAATTAAGAGAGTGAGAAAGTCACTAGCTATCTAGGTCCTGGAAGTCTTAAAGCTCCTATCTCATGACTCTATTTTATTTCTATATTTATATTTATTATTATTTCATGCAGACCTGATTCTTCTTTTAGAAACCTTTATTGGTGAAGATAGACAAAAGCACTAAGAAGTTAAGTGATTCACTTATGATCACACAGTCTGTGTGACAAAGGAAATACTTGAACGCAGGTCTCTCTCATTCCAAAACCTTTCCATTATTTTGTGTACCATACTGCCTTTCATTGTATTTAGTCCCTTTATTTTTAATCAAATGTGTGCTAATTTGTTCATAAGTAAAGTGGTTCAAAATATTTCAATCCAGAAGTTGAGTTTGGAGGAGAAGAAATCATAGGACTTGGAGATAGAAAAGGTCTAAGAGCATAGGTTGTGTCTATACAACAACACATTTATATATTATATTATATTATATTATATTATATTATATTATATTATATTATATTATATTATATTATATTATATTATATTATATTATATTGTATTGTATTGTATTGTATTGTATTGTATTGTATTGTATTGTATTATGTCATGTCACGTCATGTCATGTTATGTTATGTTGTGTTGTGTTATGTCATGTCCTGTCATGTTATGTTATAATTTAGCAGAAGAATTAATCCTATGAGTATGGATTTCAAAATACTGTTTTCACAGAAACATGGCTCCTGCCATCCTAAAGGAAATTTTTCATACTGAAGTCTCCAAGGAGGTTCTCAGCTGGCCTCACCTTGCATTATCACTAAAATTTCTGGATTATAAACAATAAGTATAGAAAAAATCTTTTAGCCTAAATAATTCAGTCCCATCTGAAAATGCCCCATTCATCCAGTAAATCATCAATAACTTGGTCTTTTCTCTAAGGAGGAATTCTTAACCTTTTCTGCATGTCTAATCTAATCCTTTGGGAACTCTGGTAAAACCTATGGAGCCCTCTCTGAATGTATTTTAATACACAAAATAAAATGCATCAAATCACAAAGGAAACCAAGGGTTAGTGAAAAGAGATGTCTTTTTTTTCCAATTTCAAGTTCAAGGACCCCCTACTCTAATGTAATTCACTACAACAGACAAGCTCTGGCTTTCTAAACATGGATTTGTGGTTGGAGGATGGGGTAAGAGGAATGGGAAGAAATATGAAGACTTAACACATGTACATCTATAATGCTTGCAATGTGGTAAAGAAATTATTCTAAAATTTTATAGTCCAAGAATAATCTTCAAAATTGGAAATTTTCTCTTGGCTTTATTTTATCATCTTTCTCATCTCATCCAAATGAAAGTGATGATATCTATAGTATTTACAAGTCCACTGCAAACCTTATACAATCCTTTCTTGATATTCACAGTTAATACCCTCCCTACCCTAAATTTACTTTGTATTTATTTGTGTTACATTGTATACATATTTATTTCTGCACACATTGTTTCCTCTTATTGAATGTAACTTCCTTGAGGACAGGGACTGTTTCATTTGTATCTTTGCAAATGAATGTCCCTCAGGAACAGTTCTCAAAGCGTAGTAAGCACTTATTTTATTGGCTATTTGAATAAATTAATGTATATGAAACATTCAAATGCTATATAAATGTCAACTATTATTAATAGTTGTAGTAAAATGATAACAATTCTTCAACATGTTCTTTATAACATCCGTCCAAACAAATACGTTTCTTTCCTGTTCATACCAATCACAGTTTCCTATAGTTCAGGGGGATGGAAGGAAGAAGTGAAGTCTTCTATTTTAAGAGCCGAGTGAGCTGGAGGCAAAGGGTTGTAAGGTCACTCAGTTAGTCTTTAAGTGTGGCAATTCTCTTCTATCTCACCTCATTCTTGCTTCTTCAGAGTAGGAGAACAGTAATTTGAAATCTGTTTGAGAAGGTTCACATGCCCTTCGTAAACATTAAAACCATCTTGGACACCTTTTCATTGTGACTCTCTTCTTACTCACCCCTTCTTACACAAGATCAAAATGAGAAAAGTGTCACAGACATTTCAAGTTCCTTTACCAAATTAAATATATGTATATGTCTGAATGTGTGTGTGTATATACGTATATATGTCTGCATGTATGTGTGTATATGTGAATATATGTGTGTGTTTGTATATATCTGTGTATACACATCTCTCTGTGTATAAATATACACACATTTATCAGATGAAGGAATTTAAAATTTTCTGGGAGAAATATTTGAGAGTGAAAGAGACTGAGAGAAAAATAAATTTAAAATACAGTTTATGAGATCATCTTTATGCTGAAGTAACATAGGGCATTTCTTCTACCTATAAAATATCCTTTATAAACAAATGAGTGGGATGTTAAGAAAGAAGCAGATACCAGTTGCATAGCTTGTCAGTGCCAGTAAATGGTTCATTTTGTTTACAAGTTGTTACTGTCCAAAAGAGACAAGATGAGATTGTCATTATCCAAATGTTGCCCAGTGTTGTCCAACTCAGTTCCTGAATTAAAGTCAGGATTTGCCAGAAATCATGTTTATAACATTTAGCGTATTGTGTAATCATGTGTTAGGTAGTTCAGTTAATGAAATTACTTGTTTTAGACTTAGGCGTAAGTCAAATGCATGTTTAATTCTGTTTCCTAAAAAAAATTGAGTTTGTTTTTTGATGAACTGAAACTGATCCAGGCTTTGTTGATATTAGGAGACTTTATCCCACTTTGAGTATTTCCCCACTGGAAGTCTACCATTATAGCAGAAATTAACCATTTTAGAATCAAACTATTAACATCTCTTGCATTTAGAAGTGATTTTGGTGGTTCATTCATTAAAATACAATTGGCAACATATGCCTTTTGTGCTTACTGGATAACTTCCTAGCTGCAAATGGGTGGAGCTGATAAAAGTTGGGGGAGGCAATTAAAGTCTTAGATTTTATTCAATAGTTCCTTGGCACAAGGTTTAGAATTATAGACCATTAGAACTGGAAAGTATCTCACAGCATCTAGTCTAACTCCCTTCAAGTTAAAGATGAGGAAATTGAATCCCTGAGATCTAAAGTAATTTGTGCAAGGTGACAAGGAGCCCCTACTAATACTATGTAGTGATGCACATCACTAAATGGGTAGTTCTCATGAAAGATCCCCTAACACCAAAGAGAAAGAGTTAATTTTCCAGTTTAGAATATAGATTAGAACTCCTTAGGGATCTTGTTAGTGTATCTTTAATTAGAGTGATAAACCTCATCATTCTATTATGAAGAATTGCCTTTATGTCTGAAATTTATGTTGCCTTCTTTCTAAGATAATTTTATTGAGTAAAATCTATGAAACCTCTTCTTTCATGATATTTGGTTATCACATGAGTGTGTAAAAGTAGCTATTTTATTTATTTATTTAATTTTTTACATTTTTAAAATAATATTTTATTTTCCCCCAATTATATGTAAAGATATTTGTAACATTCTTTTTTTTATTTTTGTTTTTTTATTAACTTCTGGTTTACACCATTCATTTCCACCAGATTATGAGTTACATTTTCCCCCCATTTTTTCCCTACCCACCATCCCAGAATAGCAGTCCCACTAGATATCCCCTCATCCAATCTGTTCTCTCCCATATCTTAAAAGTAGCTATTTTTGAAGAAGGGCAGGTAGATGGTGCAGTGGATAGAATGTTGGGCCTCAGATCAAGCAGACTTGAGTTCAAATCTGGCCTTAGACACTTACTAGCTGTGTGAGCCTGAGCAAATCATTTGGCAATGTTTGCCTTATTTGCCTCATCTGTAAAATGAAATGGAAAAAGAAATGGCAGACCACTCCAATATCTTTGCCAGGAAAACCCCAAAAGGGGGTTGTGAAGATTCATCCATGACCAAAATGACTGAACAACAATGAAACTCTTAAAGAAACTAGGTAAGAGGTTTTACTTCTTGTTTTATGACACTTTTCTGGACACAAATAGCATTGTTTGAGCTTGCTAATTTAACAGAGCTTGCTCTTCTCTCTGCTTTCTTAGTGAATGAGATTATTTCCTGTGGATTGAAGAAGCAAAATAAAACATAATCATTTTTTAAAGTCTTCAGCTCTCCACTTATTTTCCATCTCTAGTTGCCTCAAGCCAGATTCTTTCTGGACATTCCTGAAATCCTACCTCAGACACTTCTAGCTGTATGGCTTTAGGCAAGTTTCTTAACCCTTCTGAGTTTCCATTTAAAATCTATAAAACAAAGATAATAGTAGCAGCTAACCTCACAAGGGAGGATGAAATGACATTATAGGTAAAGTCCTTCACAAATCTTAAGATCCTATACAAATAAATTATTCTTTATTATTTAATAAATACTCAGAAAGGATGGCTTATGACTTTTCTCCACTTAGGCAAATAAATTGAATGCAGAAATTTATTTTAACAAGATCTCACTGTGTTTACTGTTGACTATATAAAAGTATTTGATTCAATAGAGGAAAAAAAACATGTCATTTCTCATGAGCCATTTGATACAGGAAAGAGCATTAGTTTAGTAGTCAAATAATCAGCGTTTCAATTCTAACTCTACCACTCATACTACCTCACAGAGTTACCTTTAAGAATGATTGATTCCAGATTTGTAGAATAGAAGAGGCAGAATAAAGCACCCTAATGTCCCTAATTTTACTGACTTATGTTTTTAAATCTCTTATGGCTTGCCTCTCATTCTTTCATTACCATAGACTTGAATGAAACAGACTATCTTCTTGTAAGTTCAGTTTTTTACTAGAGCTGATATTTTTACCACAGCAATATATATTGCCACAGAAGATTCTGATCATTTACCGAGAGACTGGTCATGTGAAATAAGGTCAGAGTATTGCCTACCAAAGACTGGCTTCATTCAAGTGCTGGCCTAGCCAGGGTTGGATCTAATGAATAGCAATGGAGACCAGTATTACCAAGTTCAGTGAATCATCAAAGGTAATAAAAGCGAGATCAGACCAAAGCAGCATCTGGGAGTGAAGTTTTAAGTAGACAGGAATGTGTACTAATTATTGGATTGTTAATATGTTACATGTGTTGTGGAGAAGGGATAGTG
This sequence comes from Gymnobelideus leadbeateri, assembly GCA_011680675.1. NCBI lineage: Eukaryota > Metazoa > Chordata > Mammalia > Diprotodontia > Petauridae > Gymnobelideus > Gymnobelideus leadbeateri. The sequence continues at coordinate 933,147 of WOXC01010876.1, read as the reverse complement.
TGACTAAGGGCAGGCAGTAGCTGAGCCAGTAGCCCTGGGTTTTATCCATCACAGATTTGGTATTAAAACCCCAGCTGCTTTATAATGTTTCTAATGCAAAAAAAAATCCCTTGCAAGGCTTGTTACTTCAACCAAATGCAACACCACTTACAGATGTCTTCCTATTTATATATAAGGCCTAGGATCATTCAGATGCCTAATGAGCAGGATGGAAAGCTTAGATAGATTTCTCTTAATGCTTTACTGTTTTGGTTGTGAATAGTACAGAATTTAAGTGATTTAAAATTCATTAGCTGTGGTTAGATTGAAAAAAAAAGTTGTTTGCTTACCTTAAAACAAGAACTGTCTTCCTGAAAGAGGGCTGACCCATGATTGATGATCAATTTTCCATGGTTTAATTCTGAACAGTAGAATCTTTGGGGATTTTAAGCAAGAGTAAAAGCAAAAGCAAAAACATGTAGTAGTTGAAGAAGAAAAGCTTATGATGAAAAATAACTTATTCAGTGTTCAGGATGCCACTTAGTGTATTAGTCACATGACCTTGTCAACACAGTACTGAGCAATATTCAGACAAGTGGAGGAAACAGTTGTGCAGGATCAACATGAAGTCCAGCTATAAATTCTTTGTTTCAGTTGCTAAATAAGCATTTATTTGAAATGTTCATCAGGCTACAAGTCTCAGAATCTTGTATAAATTTGCATTATAAACAAATGGGAAAATGGATGCTTAAAACAAGAGGCTGGGTACTCTTTGCCAGTCTCCTTAAATGAAGATACCATACACATCCATCTTTACTCTTCACAATTATTTTTGCCTTTTTTAATCCTGTGGTTGATATGGGGGAGGAGGATGTGAATTTCTTTAAACTCTTAATTTTATGGTAAATGTACACATTTCAATGAAATGAAAAATATATTAGAAAAAAATAGTAGGACATAATGGGAAGGACAAGATAATCAGTCTTGACTCACAATTCCTTTATTTTATTGGTGGGGGGGAGAAACTGACACTCAGAGGTTTGTTTTACATGCTTAGTGTCAAATTTAGGTCTAATATCCATGATTTTTAATTTCGTGGTCAGTATTCTCTCTGTTCTACTGTGCTGACTCTTAAAATAGGTTCTGAATCATGAAATCATATCATTGTAAATGTATCCATATAAAAAAGTTATGAGAATTCTAACTATGTATCTGTGGGGTACCATATGGTACAATGGAAATAATACTGGTTCTCGATTCAGAGGACTTGGATTCAAATTTTGCCTCTAATTCTATCTTTACAAACTTGGACAAGTTACTGAATTCCCCTAGGCCTCCATTTCTCTATCTGTAATATGAAGGGGTTGAGGCAGATAGACTCTGAGGTCCATTCCAAGTGCTAGACTATGATTATATGACATGTGACCCTGGGTAAGTCATTTCTTAGTGCTTCAGGAATAAAACAATATATTACAGAAGAGTGAGTTGCACATTTGTTTTAGAAGAGGCATTTCCATACTGGGAGTTATTAATATCAATAAAGTCTCAGGTCAAAAATGCTCAGGTCATAGCATAACAAGTGAAGATATGTGAATGCATAAAATTGCTTAAAGGTGGTCTTTAATGCCTTTGGCTTTTATTCTTCAGTGTTCAAATGTTTTCTTAATATGCCATCTACCTATGAAAAAGAATAAACAATCATATACTTCCATGTTGACATCAGCAGAAAGTTCATTCAAAATCAAGCATTTAATGGTGATACAAGGAAGACAGCTCCATTGACAGATGTTAATGGTAAAATTTCTATATGTACATATGTATACACACATACACACACATATATACATATATATATGTAGATAAAATACATGCAAAATAAAACCAAAATCACGGGGAAGCATTAACAGCAGACAGCACTTAGGTTGAGAGCTCATTAGCTCTCATGGGATTCAAAGAAGAGGTATGGAAGCAGTGCATTCCATTCATGTCAGACAATCTGTGGAAAGGTAATAGAGATGGGAGATGGATTGTTTTGTAAAAGGAATAGCAAGAAAGCTGACTTGTTTGAATCATAGAGAACATAAAGGGGAGTAACTAACATAGACTAAGACTGAAAAGGTAGATTGGAGCCAGATTGTAAAGGCTTTTAAATGTCAACTATATAAGTTTGTATTTCATCCTAGAAGTAATAAGGAACCACTGTAGCTATAGGATACATTCCTCAAAATAATACTTTGAGGTAGGTAGTATAAGTATTCTTGTTCCTGTTTTATATCCCTACTATATCACTACTATGGGATTTCTCTGAATTCTGCACTATGCCCTAGGAAGCTCATTGTTGGGAAATCCTTCAAGATCCTCTCAGCCTCACTCTCTACTACTCTCTCCCGCTCTGACTGAAGGGTGGAGTCATGAACTCCAAAACCTCCTTTTAAGGAGGGAACTTAACTCAGAACATCTCATTCTTACTTGGTAGCATCTGACTGGGACTTCTCTGACTTTGTCTAGTACCTTTGCTTCCCTCTCCAGTACCAATTTTTCATCTTTCTTTTGTCTCTTGTCTTCCCCCATTGAGCAGCTAGGTGGCACAGTGGATAGAGTGCCAGGCCTGGAATAATGAAGAGTCAGCTTCCTGAGTTCCAATGTGGCCTCAGATACTTAGAAACTGTGTGACCCTGAGCAACTCACTTAACCCTGTAACTCATTTTCCTCATCTGTAAAATGAGCTGGAGAAGGAAATAACAAACTACTTCAATATCTCTGCTAAGAAAACCCCAAATGGGTTTTGGACACCACTGAAAAACAGTTTCCTTCATTAGACTATAAGTTCCTTGAAGGCAGAGACTTTCTTTCTTTTGGTATCCCTACAACTTAGAACAGTACCTGGTAGAGAGTAGACACTTAATAAATGTTTATTGGTTGACTGACTCATAAAGGGAGAAGGAGAAGCTCAGACAATTTCAGTTACTTGTGAATTATTGTGACAAGCCTTAAACAGGCCATTCTTTCTCAGTCTAGTATTCTCTCTGTTCTCTCCAAAGAAGTTCTAAGTTAGAAGATCTCCAATATTACAATTCCCATATTACAAGAGGGTAATATATTAAAAAGACTTTCTCTTAAGGTACCAAGAAGATGTTTGGGGAGAAAACAACTGAAAATGCTGAATTGGTTATTAGCATCATGTTTGTTAATATGTTTAGAATGTTTGTGGATGTACTCACATATTGTACTGCTTTCTATCAGTGAGTACCAGCCATAGGATCTAATTAGCAAAGTATAGTCCTATTGTACATAAGGTTTAGGTTTATTATTATTATTCAATAAGTCAGGAATAAATTCATCTCATCTACAAAATAGTGTGAATTACATTCTGATTAATTCGGAAATAATTATGCTGAATTCTCATTAGATCTGAAATTTCAAATGATATTTAAACATAGAATTACATTCTTTCTCTTTCAAAAGATAAAGTCACTATTTTTTTTAAATCACAGCTAGTTAAAGAATCTGTGATTTCTCTAGGGTTGGGAATTACCAGTGTGGGAATTCATGGGTACATAGACTTTAGTTCTTGAAGGGAAAATAAGGGTCATCTGTAGACTTAGAACTGGAAAGGATGTCAGATGTACAAACTAATTCCCAGAGAGGTTAAATATCTTATTCAAGATTATGCAGGTAATAACTACAAAGCCCGCATTGCCTTACTCCCTCCATTTATGCAAATAAACTCACAAACCATCTGTGATTTAATAATTCAGCCAGAGACTTGTCTGAGGCACAGGGAAGTTAAGGGATTTTCCTAAGGTCAGACAGTAATTGTGAGAGGTGGGATTTAAACCAATGTCTTTATGATTACAAGTCTAGCCTATGTCTGCTAAGTTATACTGCTTTCAAAACATTTTTTAAAACAATAATAATGGGGTAGCTAGGTGGCATAGCATGTAAGAGTGCCGGCCCTGGAGTCGGGAGGTCCCGGGATCGGTTCCGGCCTCAGATGCTTAACACCAACACAAAAATAACTAGCCATGTAACCTTGGGCAAGTTACTTAGCCCCTATTGCTGAAAAAAAAAACAATAATAGCATATAATAATGCATATATTAGGACCCAGAAGAAGTAGACCAAACATTTAATATAAGTAAAACAGGCAGCATCAAAAGCTGTAAAAGAAAAAAAAAAGTGTCTCTAAAGGCCAGTTTACATAGATTGACTTTATACCTCCATCTGAAAGGAAGTTCTCTCTTCCTAGAGAAAGAAAAGAAGTCCAGAGACTGAGAGCTTTCTTACCTCCAGGCCCCTGGAGAAAGTAATACTAAAGAATTTCTCAGTTTATTTTCAAAAAGGAGAACATTTGTCTTCATCTGACCTGGGTTTTACTTTAAATAGTTCTTGAATCCTTTAAGATTATCTTTTTAATCTTTGAAAAATTACTTGCATATAAAAATAAGTGAGGTGGAATCAAAGGGCAAAAGACAGAGAAAGTGACCTGCATTTTATCAAGAGGGTGACATCTCAGCCCAGGTCCTTATCAACCAGAAGAAAAGGAGACCAAATTTCTGACTTTTTTTCCTTCTTTATTGGGGAGATCAAGTTAATACCTTGTAGGAGAAATTGACAGAAAACATCATGTCCTCAAGGCATATTTTGCCATTTCTAATTAGAGTATTTTAAGAGAAAAGAAGCAGTTCATGTTATAGATTGCATTGCATTACCCCATAAGTGTCTGCTTTCTAAAGTACAAAGAGAGACCTTCATGGTCCATATGGATCTTTGCTCTTACAAAAGCTGCTCTTGATTAGCTTATTTGTTTGGGGATGTGGAGGAAGGCAAAGTTCTGCCACTTCCCTATTTTGAAGTCATTCCAGAATGTTGTAATGATACATTAAGTTATCAAGCTAGAGTAGTTTGAAAAAATTGGTGTTCATCTGCCTATCCTGAGAATTCCCTTGTCCCCAGTCTTATGCAAGTCATATATAAACATTATAACCTGAATATTGTGCTACATGATCTATAGAGTTAGACAAATATGATTTTCTGCTTGGGAAACTGATCAAAGTTATAGCATCATATGTTTAGAAAAGGGGAGGTACATGAAAGATCTAATATTCCAGTCCTCTATTTTGCAGATGAGTAAAGTGTGGCCCAGGGAGGTTAACCTGTCTAAGGTCACACAATTATCAGTTTCTCAAAACACACTTATTAAATGTTTACTAAACATTTCTGTTTATAATGATCTAATCACTGGGTTTACAAGGAAAGACAAAAACACTGTCCATTAATTTACATTTGAATGGGGGAGACAATATAAAATTAGTTGGTAGTGAAAGGTGAATATCAAGTGAATTGAAGGTAATCTTGAAGGGATAAGACTCCTTCTGTACTTGAGAACACCAGAGAAAGCCTCTTACTGAAGGTGAAATTTCAGCTGAGTCTTAAACATAGTCAGGGAAGTCAGGAAGTAGAAATGCAGGAGTCAGAGAATTCCAGGTGTAGGCAATAACCAATGAATAGTCAGAGTCCAGTAATGGTGTATTATGCAAAGGACGATAAGTCCCATATAACTGTTTTTTATAGTGTGTGGAGGAGAATGATGTGTAAGAAGAAAGGAAGGAAGGTGTTAGCTTATGAAGGGCCTCAATAAGGATTTTATATTTTATTTATATTAAAGAGGATTTATATTTGATTGTGAAAGCATTAGAAATCCACTGGGATTTGTTGGGTTTAGGGATGACCACATAGTCTGACCTGTGATATAAAATCACTTTAGAACTTGAGTGGAGAAGGAATGTGTTGTAGTAGTCAAAGACTTGAGGTAGGGAGACCAATTAGGAAAATAGTTTATTGTCCTTAGTTCTCAAAGAAGGCCAAAATGATATCTCCATGTTAGAGTCAAGTTATAGCATGTCTGACTGCGACTGATCAAACCAATATGAGCTTGAAAGCTCTGCCACAGGTAGGGCACAAATAGTCTATGTGAATATGTGGGGTGGAATTAGGAAGCTATTACAATACTGTAAGTAGCAAGTGATAAGGGCTTCAACTAGGGTAGTGGCTGTGTGAATGGGGAGGGGCTTATATGAAAGACATGAAGATAAAGAATGAAATTTGGTAAAGGGGTGGATATGTGGGATAAGTGCAAGGCAAGAGGCAAGAGTGATATATGGGTTGTGAGCCTGAGTAACTGGAAGGACAGTCTTGCCTTTGAGGATAATAGGAAAATTAGGAAGAATTTTTTGTTTGTTTTTGATTGTTGTTGAGGCAGTGGGGTGGGGGAAGGTAATGAATTCTATTTTGGACATGTTAAATTTAAAATACCTCTGAAATAGTCAGTACTAGTTGTCCACTAGGCAGTGGATGATATCGAACTAAATCTCAGGAGAGATATTTACGATAGAAAAAATATATTTGAAACACCTCTATAGAGAGCTGGATAAATGGCAAAAATTGAATCAAGCTTTTTAGTTAGACTAATTTATGGGTGTGGTAAACTTCTCATGACCCTGCCTGGGTGCACAACACCCCCATCATCCTTTCACCCTGTCATTCTTATACAGGGGTTCAAGAACCCATATTCTTCTCATGGACCTTTTTTAACTATTCCCATTCCCCACACCAATTGGTAAGCATTTATTTATTTATTTGCCTTTTTTTGGAGGACAATTGGGGTTAAATGACTTGCCCAGGGTCACATGGCTAGTTTTGTTTTTGTTCTTTGTTAAGTGTCTGAGTCTGGATTTGAACTCAGGTCCTCCTGACTCCAGGGCAGGTGCTCTATTCATTGCACAACCTAGCTGACCCAGGTAAGCATTTATTACCTGCTTGTTCTAAGCTGAGCTTTACTTGGTCAAATCTTTTGGTAGTTTGTGTTTTGTACTGCAATACAATGATGCATTTGTAGATCCTTCACAAGTTGAACTAAGGAAATTTACTTAGCCATTATAGGAAAAATATTCAATCAGGGTAGGCTTTGAGGATAGCTCCTGTTCATATAGTTGAGATCAAGTCTCTTGCTTGAGCTGCCCAATCCTTTTCTGTCAGCTAAATATCAGAATAGATACCTGAAGCTCCTCATGACTGTTTTGTGTAGGCAACCAAGAAGTGATATTTGTGGTCTGAGCCTGTGATGCACTGAGAGCACAAAGTCTTTTTTTTTTTATTTATTATATATTTTATATATTTTTTCTATTAAACAAATGCTTTATTAACTTCTGTTTTACATCATTCATTTCCACCAGATTTTGAGTTACAATCATTTTCCCCCGTTATTCCCCTACCCAACCTCCCAGAATAGCAGTCCCACAAGATATCGCTTCCTCCAATCTGCTCTCTCCCATACCTTCTCCCATACCCCCTTCGACTTTTCCATTGGAGGAAGATGAATCTTGTGTCCCAATGCCTGCACATCTTATCTCCCTATTACAAGCAAAAGAGTATTAATAATAGTATTTATATATATTTGAAACATTTAATGTTAAGACCTCGACTTTCAGATCCATTTCCTTCCTCCCTTGTCACCCATTCCCTCTGGGGAGATAAGTAATTCAGTATATGTTGTACATGTCTAGCTATGCAAAACATTATCATAGTAGATATATTGTACAAGGCTGCTTACAATTCCCTCCCACTCATCCCACCCCCACCTGGGCCATTCCCCACATGATCCTGTCCCTCTTCTATAGTGGGTACTTCCAACCACCCCTCCCCCCAAGTATGCCCTCCCATCCATCTTCCTTCCTCTCATCCCCCTTCCCCCTATTCTGCTGCAGGTTGAGATATCCCATTTAGCATGTATGTCATTCTCTCCCTGAACCAAATTCAATGAGAATGTGGTTTTGCCTTTTTGTCTTCCTATTCTTCCCCCCGTTACAACCACTTCCCCTTGCTTCTTCTATCCTATACCCTACCCTGTCTCTCCCCATCTCCTCTTGCCACTTTCCTCTCTCACCTCATAATTTCATCCCTTGAGTATTCTCCCATCCCAACAAATTCAATCTATGCCCTCTATCCATGTATAACTGTAACTATCTACACACACATTCACATATGTACTCATATGACCACATACCCTTCTTCCATTATTTTCATAGTGAGAAAGATATCATCAGTCACCATTATTGCTTTTCCATATAGGAATGTAAATAGTTCAACTTTGATAAGTTCCTTTTGATTTCTTTTCCCTGATTACCTTCTCAGGCATCTCTTGCTTCTTGTGTCTGGATGTCAAATTTTCTATTCAATTCTGGTTTTTTCCTCAAGAATGCTTGAAAGTCCTCTATTCCACTGAATGACCATATTTTCCCCTGAAACAAAATACTCAGTTTTGCTGGGTAGGTGACCCTTGGGTTCATTCCCAGTTCTTTTGCCCTCTGGAATATCATATTCCATGCCCTTCGATCCCTCAGTGTAGAAGCTGCCAGGTCCTGGGCTATTCTGATTGTGTTTCCACAATATTGAAATTGTTTCTTCCTGGCTGCTTGTAGTATTTTCTCCTTGATCTGGGGATTCTGGAACCTGGCTATAATATTCCTGGGAGTTTTCTTTTTGGGATCTTTTTCAGGAGGTGATCGGTGGATTCTTTCAACCTCTATTTTGCCCTCTGGATCTAAAACATCAGGGCAATTTTCCTTGAGAATTTCTTGAAGGGTGATTTCTAGGTTCTTTCTTTGATCATGGCTTTCAGGTAGTCCAATAATTTTTAAATTGTCTCTCCTGGATCTATTTTACAGGTCAGTGGTTTTTTCCATGAGATATTTCACATTGCCTTCTAATCTTTCATTTGTTTGGATCTGCTTAACAGCATCTTGATTTCTCATAAAGTCTTTAGCTTCCATTTGCTCCAGTCTAACTCTGAAGGAATGAATCTCCTCAGTGAGCTTTTGAGATTCTTTTTCCATCTGGCAAATTCGACTTTTTAAGGCATTCTTCTCCTCATTGCCCTTTTGGGCCTCCTTGGCCATTTGAGTTAGTCTATTTTTTAAGGTGTTGTTTTCCTCAGTCAGTCTGTTGACCCTCATTTCATACTTTTCCTGCATCCTTCTCGTTTCTCTTTCCAATTTTTCCTCCACTTATTTGATTTTTAAAGTCCTTCTTCAGGTCCTCTATGGCCTGCAACCTGCTCATGTTTTCCCCTGGGGCTTTTGGAGCAGGACTTCTGACCTCACAGTCCTTTTCCCACTCTATGCCCCCAAAATAGGAGGCTAGGGTTGCATTTTTCTGTTTCCTTTGCCTTGGCATGTTGCCACTTAATTGCTTGACTTTTGCGCTTGTTGCCACACTATGGCTTTAAGGCCAGCTAGAGGAATTTTCGTCCCGAACTTGTGCGGGGCAACTTCCGTTTCTGGCAAGCTGTAAACCCACCCACGACTTCCACCCTAGAACACAATCCAGATCCAGGGAGGTTAAAGCAAGAGCGATTACCCCCCCAAAACTGATTGCTGGATCTCCCTACAATTAATTGCAGGCCGGGAGCAGGAGCTACCTCTGAAAACTACAAAATGGAGTGTCTCCTCAGGGGCTTCTAGCCCCCAGGGGAGGAAGCTGACGCATTTCCCCAAATACAGGTCCCAAAGTCCATAGGACACTAACCTCTTACTTTGTCCTAGGCATGTCTATGTTGATAATTCTGGAGTCGCCACAGCTACTGGTGTTCTGGGGTTCCTCCAGCGGGCTGTTGGCCCTGGTGCCCTGGGACTAAAACCTTGGCTCACGGGGACCTCAGCTCTGGCTTGGCTCACTTCTTGTGCTCCCAGACTGCTGTGCTGGTCCTTCCTGCAGGGCTGCTGGGCTGTCCTCAGTGGGAGGTTAGCTTCTCTGTGTCGTTCTGTGGGTTCTCAGGCTCCAGAAGTTGTTCAGAGTCCCCTTTTACATAGTTTGGGGGGAATCTGGGGGCAGAGTGGCTTGGATGAGCTGTTTCTACTCCGCCATTTTGGCTCCGCCCTCCGAGAGCACAAAGTCTTGAAGGTGCCCTTGATACCTTTTTAAGGAAAAGCTAGCCTAACCTGGCATGGAAGAAGGGATTAGAATATTGATCTTACCACATCTCCAAAACTACATTAATGTGTAGATGTGTTAAACTGAATCATGAATGAAAAGCTAGAATGCACTATAGGCAAATGTTGAATTCACTTAATCACTTAAAAAAATACTGATCTTGGGGCAGGTAGGTGGCACGCATGGTGAATATAGCACCGGCCTTGGAGTCAGGAGAACCTGAGTTCAAATCTGGCCTCAGACACTTTAACACTTACTAGCCATGTGACCTTGGGCAAGTCACTTAACCCCAATTGCTCTACCTCCCCCCTCCAAAAAAAAAAATAAAAAAAATAAATACTGATCCAACCTAATTCTATTATATGTTTTCTAAGATTACTGAATAATAACAAAACTGGACCATTGAACCATTGCCTGAACTAGACCATCATTCACAAACAAATCAAACCATTAAATGTTGCCCAAATTCTCGATCTTATTTTTCACTTCTGTGCCTTCACATAGGCTGTTCCTGGAATATACTCCCATCTCACCTTCACCTCTCAGTCTTTATCTTGGGCTTCTTCATGTACAAGGCTCTCTCCATCAACTCATCTTACTCCTCACTTCCTCTTGAAATAAGTTTATAATTACTTTTCTGCATGGGTGTGGGATCCCTCCAATCAAATTTTATCTTGATGAAGGCAGGACTATTGCATCTTTGTGTCCCAATACCTAGCACCTTGACTGGCTCATAATAAGTTTTTTAATAAATGCTTATTGGGCAGTTATATATAGTAAGTATCTAATAAATGTTTGTTGAATTGATATGAACCCAGGTTAATATGTCAGAACCTAGTTCACAAAGTGATCATAGAATATTAGTGTTAGTAAGGGACCTTAGTGATCATTTAGTTCAACTTCTTAATTTATCTTGCCCTCCCTCAACAAGAAAATGAGGCCCACAAAATTTAAATGAATAGCTTATCTGGGTTCCCTGAATTTGTCAAGATTAGACTCAAGCTCTCTTGATTCCCACTACATTATGTTTTGCACTAGTACTGATTTTGTTATCATCTCAAGTAATATCAAACCTCATGCTTTCTCATTATTATCCTTTATGAGTGTTAACTCTGCTAAGAATATGGAACAACATTCTCTGTGGCATTACATTAAGGATCATTCTAATATCTATTAGTCTACTTCTTGGTTTTTGTTTTTTTTTTTTTTTTTGGTGGTGGGTGTTTTGTTGTTGTTGTTGTTGTTGTTTTGTTTTTGCTTTTTGGAGGGAGGAGGGCAGGGCAATTGGGGTTGAGTGACTTGCCCAAGGTCACAAGCTAGTACATGTTAAGTGTCAGAGACTGAATTTGAACTCAGGTCCTCCTGACTCCAAGTCCAGTGCTCTATTCGCTGCACCACCTAGACGCCCCTATTAGCCCACTTCTTAAATCATAACAGTTCAACAAGTTTAGAATTTCTCTAAGCAGAGCCAGCAACAAGTTGCTTTTGTCTTACCCAGGAGCCTTATATCTAAGACACATTCATTATCACTGGATCATAATACAGCTACATGGCAAGTAGAATCTCTGAAGAAGTTTGGCATCTTTAATTGTGCTAGACTATATTCCGATAGGCATATTTATTTGAGATAGTCTTAAGGTAAATAATATTTTACTGAAATGACTGCGTGGAAGGTTCAAAGTTTTATCTCCTAAATAAATTAAAATATTTGAACTCAGGGATTCTGAATATTAATAGGGTATTTGTACCACAGATTATAAACTGGGAGAGAAAAATCAGAAGTTCTAGGGAAAGAAAGGGCATCCTTAAGTAATAGAATTAATTATAATGTATATGCTGGTGACTGAGATAAAAATAGTAACTAATAAGCTAACTTTACTCCCAATTTATATAAAACGAGAGTCATTGCTGAGTCAAGGGCATCCTTGTGAGAGTCTTAATAGGGAACAAGCAGATTTTTGCAACCTGTATTCAACACTAGACCACATCTATACCATTTCATAATTAACTAAAAGATACGGAGAATATGCAAAATCCCATTGTTCTTATTGTGTGTTTATCAACAAAAGTTGTTTATTTTGGTACAATAAAATGCTACCTATTATACCAGCTCTCTTACACCAAGGTGTCTGATCCATATGTCAAAGTCATTCAAGATTCCTTGAAATATATAACAATAGAAAAACTCTACTCTGTGACCCTCTGCTAATTAACAGCTGAAGCATAAACAACTGAGATGTATGCTCAACAAATTCTTTGCCACAGTGATGGAGGAACTCCAGCACAGGGTACAGGTATAAGAGAGATTCTTCATGAGTGGTGAGATCTTCCAGATTCTCTTGTTTGCAGTTGATCTTATGCTAATTACATGAAAACATTGCAGAATCTTCTGGAAGAGTTATATAATAATAAGAGGAGTTTTACCTGACCATCCACAGAGGAAAAAACAAGTGGATGAAAAATGTCTATTGCCCTAATTTCAACATGATTTTGGGTAGATACTCTGCAGAGTTTGGAAAAAAAAAACAATATGTGTGTCTGGGACAGGGTACATATAGATGATGAATTTTGCCCAAAGTTGGACAGAAAGAAGAGAGTGTGTTATGTGTGTGTGTGTATGTATGTATGTATGTATGTATGTATGTATGTGTGTATGTATTTCCTAGGATTCATTTAGGTAAATATGGAGAAGTTTATGTATAGTGGTCTGGTCACTTAATGATGAATTCTTTATGTATGGTAACCCATAAAGCTTGGGTATTGTCCCAAATTTATAATTCAATCTGCATCTCAACTCTTTTAAAAGTTGACAATTGAGAAATTGAGTTAATTGTCTCTTGTTTTCTATATTCACATATGGCACTATCATACCATAAAATGGATCATAAATGTTGTAACTGCATTTTCCTAGATTTTTTTAAGAAACAGAATTTATATATATATATATATATATATATATATATATATATATATATATATATATTTTTTTTTTTTTTTTTTTACTGAAGTGTTGTCTTTGTTATTGTGTGGCTATATATTGCCTCCTTTTTTTGATCCAAGTCTAGCTTAGCAAATTGAAAGCTTCTAGTCAGAGTAGGAATTTAATTTGACATTGAGATTTCCTTGGTGTTGGTACCTTGGGTGTGTTATCTTAAGCTTTACGTAGCCAATATTTTCATTTCCTTTGAAAGTCAAGACTGCTTTCCTAGATTGTATCATCCACATTGTCTTGCTTTTTCATTTATATGTATTGGTATGCATCTGCCTCAGTGTTTGGCCAATAGATTATCTTCACATAGAACATCTATGTGGATCTAGACTTCTAAAAAGAAGCTATATGTTTTTTTAATCACATTTTATCCCATTTTAAATTTATAAAGGCTTGAAATAGGAGTGATTTTCAAGAAGAGATTGAGACATCATCATTTATTTATATGATCTCTAAAGCATTTTTCAATTCTTAGATTCTTTTATTTCATAATCATATCTATGGTTTGGAGGTTTTTTTATTTGTATATCTGTTTTTGGAAACAACATTTATTCTTTTACCTGGAAATAGATACAAAGGCATCCCAGGAAGAAAAATGTGAGAGGAGAATTATTTGGTATCCTCCCTTCCGAACAAATTCAAACTATGCCCTCTATCCATGTATAACTGTAAACATATATACACACATGCACATATGTATTCATGTGACCATATACCCTTCTTCCATTATTTTCATATTGAGAAAAGTTTCATCAGTCACAATTATTGTTTTTCCATGTAGGAATGTAAATAGGTTAACTTTGATAAGTTCCTTTTGATTTCTTTCCCCTGATTACTTTCTCAGGCATCTCTTCCTTCTTGTGTCTGGATGTCAAATTTTCTATTCAATTCTGGTTTTTTCCTCAAGAATGCTTGAAAGTCCTCTATTCCACTGAATGACCATATTTTCCACTGAAACAAAATACTCAGTTTTGCTGGGTAGGTGACCCTTGGGTTCATTCCCAGTTCTTTGCCCTCTGGAATATCATATTCCATGCCCTTCGATCCCTCAGTGTAGAAGCTGCCAGGTCCTGGGCTATTCTGATTGTGTTTCCACAATATTGAAATTGTTTCTTCCTGGCTGCTTGTAGTATTTTCTCCTTGATCTGGGGATTCTGGAACCTGGCTATAATATTTCTGGGAGTTTTCTTTTTGGGATCTTTTTCAGGAGGTGATTGGTGGATTCTTTCAACCTCTATTTTGCCCTCTGGATCTAAAACATCAGGGCAGTTTTCCTTGAGAATTTCTTGAAGGGTGATTTCTAGGTTCTTTCTTTGATCATGGCTTTCAGGTAGTCCAATAATTTTTAAATTGTCTCTCCTGGATCTATTTTCCAGGTCAGTGGTTTTTCCCATGAGATATTTCACATTGCCTTCTATTCTTTTATTTGTTTGGATCTGTTTAACAGTATCTTGATTTCTCATAAAGTCACTAGCTTCCATTTGCTCCAGTCTAACTCTGAAGGAATGAATCTCCTCAGTGAGCTTTTGAGATTCTTTTTCCATCTGGCAAATTTGGCTTTTTAAGGCATTCTTCTCCTCATTGCCCTTTTGGGCCTCCTTTGCCATTTGAGTTAGTCTATTTTTTAAGGTGTTGTTTTCCTCAGTCAGGCTGTTGACCCTCATTTCATACTTTTCCTGCATCCTTCTCATTTCTCTTCCCAATTTTTCCTCCACTTCTCTTATTTGATTTTTACAGTCCTTCTTAAGGTCCTCTATGGCCCGTAACCCGCTCATATTTTCCTTTGGGGCTTTTGGAGCAGGATTTCTGACCTCACAGTCCTCTGACTTCGATCCTCTTTGCCCCCAAAATGGGAGTCTAGTGTTGCATTTTTCTGTTTAATTTGTTTCCTTTGCCTTGGCATGTTGCCACTTAATTACTTGACTTTTGGGCTTGTTGGCACAGTAGGACTCTGCCACCAGACAGGGGAGCTTTGTCCCAAACGTGTGGGGGGACAACTTCTGTTTCTGGCAAGCTGGAAACCCACCCCACGACCTCTCCCCCAGACCACAATTGAGATCCAGGGAGGTTAAAGCAAGATAAATTCATCATTTTCAAGTGACATTGCCCACCCCCTTTTTGGTTAGGATCTCTGGCTTCATTAGTGTGACTCTGCTCTTTATAATAAATATAGAAACTCTTTGTACCAAAGTCAACTACCTCTTTAACTTAGTCTGAGATATCTGGTATATGTCAAAGGAAGAACCTGAACTTTATCCTAGGACATTCTAACCATCCTGTTTTCTTAAAATTAAATGATAACAATTTAAATTCACATAACATTTGAAGTCTTACTAAGTGTTTTCCTCAGAACAATTTTGTAAGGAATTGAAAAGGTAACTGTCCCATTTTGGAAATGAGGAAATTTAGTTAGATCACATGGATAGTTATTATCAGAAATGAAAGTTGTTATTTGTTCTCTATAGTGGAACAAGAATTAAAACAATGGCATTTTAGGGGCAGCTAGGTGGTGCAGTGAATAGAGCACCAGCCCTGGACTCAGGAGGACCTGAGTTCAAATCCAGCCTCAGACACAACACAAAATTAGTCATGTGACCTTGGGCAAGTCACTTAACCCCAATTGCCCTACCAAGCTTGCTCCTTCCAAAAAAATGAAAAAAAAGAAAAAAATTAATAATAGCATTTTAGAGTTAGAAGGGATCTTAGATTGGTTAGTGATAAAGCCAGAGATTTAGTACTAGAAGGACCAAAGAAGTCTTATCAAATCCCTCATTTTACAGAAGAGGAAACCGAAGCCCCTAAAATATAAGCAATTTGCTCAAGGTCACATAGTGGCAAACACTGAGGTTAGAAATCAAGTTTCCTATCTTTCTTGTGGATATTCCTCCTGTAGGAACCTGCTATTATTTACTCTTTAGCAGTGTGCTCCATACACTGAGATATAGTAAAGCTTCTCTCATCATTGGTCTTTTATGGATGAGAAACTGAAAATTAAGTTGGCTCTTTTGGAGTAGATAGATTACTGTTCTTGGATAAGATAGTTCTTGGATAAGATATTGTTCAAGGATAACCTTGGTTCAGATCCTACCTTGGGTGCTTTTTATTTGTGTTAAACCCTGAGCAAGTCGCTTTACTTATCTATTTTAATGGTCAAATAGAATGCTTACATCATGACTATTTTTCCAGGTAGAATTGGTGGGCATTTTGTTTGCAATACCCATTAACTACTTTCACCTGTAATAGCTACTTCCAAAAGAAAGAGACAATGCACAATTATGGTTATAACCTTCATATATACATATACATGTATAAATGCATATATGTATGTAACATCTTTACTTGTTTCCTTTCACTCTCCCCACAGATAATATCTGCCTCTTCATTTTGAATTTATGGGAGACTTGGGGAAATAATTCTCTGCTTTGAAAGAATGGTTTTTCTCTCCTCCCTTTTCTCTAGGTTTGATGCCTACTTTGATGTCTATTTTGCCTTTCTTCATAGGGAAAGTCCTTATGTTTTCCTTTTATGTTTCTAGGAATTCACTGTTGCTGGTTCCTCTAGAAACAGGAGTGTGTGGAAAGAGAGGATATCTAAACAACTTGAATGCAATTTAGGCTTCCTCTCCAACTTCCTTATGGTTTCTAACCCTGAGTTTTTAACAGTAAGGCAGAAGCTGCAAGTTAGCAAACATTGAATTGAGAATGCACACTGGCAGAATGGTCAGAAGCAACTTTTGGGAAGTGTACCACAAAAAAATTTCAGAACATCAAGAGACATCTTTTGTTTATCAGCTGTGTGCCAGGTGTGAGCATTTGTTGTCTTAACTACTTAACATACTCCACGATTTAACGAAGACAGCACTGGATTTGAAGTCAGAAAACACAGTTTAGAGTTTCAGTTTTCCCACTTTACAAACTATGTGACCTTGGACCATACATTTAACCTTTTTTGAGAAGTTCTTTTCTCATCTCTAAAACAAAGAAGTTGAACTAGATCTTTAAAAAGTCTTTCCAGCTCTTAAAATCCCATGTTTTCATTTGATGAGCTATTTTTATGAACTGTATCATAGTACATTCTTTTGATGTCATCCCTGTAATGCATTTCTGTTATAGATGAACAATTTAAGTTACAGAGAATGAAAGTCATAGTTTAGGGATATACATAGACATAAGAATCAATAGTTTACAACAGAATTCAGATCTTTCTCTCATGCAACATTTAAGGAAGAGGGAAAGAAGGGAGAACAGAAGGAGTATGATTGTAATTCTTTAAACAGTTTTATTTGACTTCTACAAATGTGAAAAGAAGCAGGTCCCCTTCATCCTTTCACATTCCTCTTCTACCTGTATCTCTTTCCTTATTTCTCACCTCTTCCTCCCACAATCTCAAGAGATCAATGGCTGTGTGGGTGCTGGAAAAAAAGTTAGGCTAGGATTGGGGTAAATAGAAGGATGTTACTAAACAGTATTTTGTAAGTCTTTTGATTTTTCTCCCTCCTATTTACTAAACTTCAACTCGTACAGTTTATTATATTATTTTTCCTACTTTACTAACTATAGAGTAAAAAGAGAAATTAAACATAGGGAAACTTTAAAAGACTTGCATGGGCATTAGAAGATATGTGTGAGTTTTATGACTTGAGTCTTTAGAGACAAGAGAGGGGTGTTGATAGGAACATAAAAAGAATCAAGATATCTCTGAAGTGCTAGTAGTTTATTTCAAGTGATAAGGGAGTCAGAAGTCCTTTGCAGTCTGAAGAAGAAAGTGACGAGCATCCTAAAGGCAGGATGCTAAAAGAAAAAAAAAAAGTGACCAAATGCACAGAGGAAACCTTTGTGATAAGGCATTTGTTTGTAATGAATTCTGAAGGGGGGAAGAAACAAGTTATCAAGTCTAAACATTGCTTCTTTGGGTTCATATTTTCTTGTACTGAGTATTAGGAGGGAGTTACACCAGTATAAGTTAGACAGTGACAACCTGAAAATTCATGTTTTTGCTACAATTCAAGTAAGAATTATTTAACATTAAAAGATAGCTTGAAATATGCCATGAACTAGAAAATATCTTTGATTATACCTGCCCTCCCTTTATATATATATATAGTTCAAAAACATTTAAAGGGAATAAAAACATTTTCCCTAATGTTTTAGAATTAAGGAATTTAATGTGTTTATGTTTTATTTTGTTTTTTGTTTTCCTGACATATAAGCACACTTATACCTAGGCTTTATGATAACTTTTTTAAAAGGCTTTATTTTCTCCTTTCAAATATTTATAAATTATGCCACACAGTTTTCCAGAAATATCAAAAAATGTATTTATTTTGTTTAATAAAATAGGCCATTTATACTGAAATATGTACTTTTTGTTGTAGAAATTTTCAGTTGTTTTGGAAGTTTCCTCAAAGTGTCCTTTTATACCTAAAGAGAAAAAAAAAGCTTTGGAAATTTGCAGATATGAGATTAATGGGAAAAGTAAGAGGGGGAATAATCTGTAAACTAAATTCATCAATTTGCTTTTCCAAGAGCTACCATTTATATCTGAAATGCCAATCAAGTTTCTAATGCCTTTACTTCATTTTTAATTAGGTGGCTAGATAGTCTCAGCCTACATATATGTCCAGTTTATACCTTTAACCTGTGTTATCTTTTCCCCTCCTTTCCTTCCCAGCCACAACAATAAAATATCCACTTTCTTTTGTCCATGGCACATGAAATGGAACTTGCTAATTACAAAATCACTAAATACAACTAATAGGATACTTTAACTCAGCCATTTAAGTATTTCTGATAAACTATGTTATAGTGAGGCTTAATGTTGTAGTTCAAAGCTTTGGAGAGGAGGCTTTTGTTACAATTTAGCTCCTTCATAATAAATGTCTCTTTGAACTTGTGTTGCTATGAGGAAAGGCCAGGGGAAAGCCTTGCTGATCTTTTAAGCACATCAAAGCCTTAAGAAACTAAACATGCAGGACAGATGCTTTTGTCAACCTGAATGGTATCTGCTTCCCCATCTTTAGCAGAAGATAGAGCAGTTTTGCTTAAAAGGAGGGGCAAGTTTCATGTGCCACAGGAATTCTACCAAGTCTTCCTAGATTTTTATGAAATTTCCTTCCATTGACCCCATCTTTGGCAAATGATTGTAGGATCATAGATATAGATAGAGCTGGAAGGAATCTTAGAGGTCATATAGCTAACCTTCCTCATTTTAGAGATGTAGAAACTGAGATATTGGAGAGACTAAGGAACTTCCTCAAGTTCACAAAGATAGAAAGTGTTAGAATTAGGATCCAACCCAAATTCTTTGACTCTGAATCTGATCCTTTTAAGTTTCTTTAGCACAGTGGAAACAAAGTCTTTGGTGATATGGTTTCTCCCTTCTTCATTCTTCCTTAGTTGATGGACAAGCATTTATTTTCTGTTTTGTGACGGGAAATACAGTAGGCATTGGTGATACAAATACAGAAGGGCAACAATCCCTGCCCTTGAGGAGATTATATCCTATCTAGGGAAGACAGTGCACTCACAGTTAAGTGGAGAATATATATATATATATGATACGCATTAGGGGTTGAGGCACTGACCATAGGGGAAATCAGAAAGGGCTTCTTGAAGGAGGTGATACAGTAAAGGACTAACTAGAACTAAGTTATTGAATTGAACCAAAAGTCCAATGTGAGAAAGAAAAGAATTCCAGCTATGGGCAATAGCTTATGCCAAGGCACAGAATTAGGAGAGGGGGTGTTATGTAAAGAAAACAAGAATTAGGGGCAGCTATGTGGTGCAGTGAATAGAGCACCAGCCCTGGAGTCAGGAGGATCCAAGTTCAAATCTGGCCTCAGACACTTAACACTTACTAAACATGTGACCTCAGGCAAATCACTTAATCCCAATTGCCCTACCTTCCCCTCTCCAAAAAGGAAAAAAAGAAAAGAAAACAAGAATTTTGCAATGTTGCAGTATCATAGAGTAAGGAAGAGTGAAATCTAATTAGACTATAGAGATAAGTTGGAGCCAAGAGTTTGCATTTTGTCCTCAGGACGCTGGGGAATCAGTGATGCTTCTTAATCATAGGAATGGCAAAATCAGACCTGCATTGTAAGATCTCATTTTGGCATCTTTGTGGAAGTAGATTGGAGGAGAAAGAATCTGGATGAAGGGAGACAGATTTCAATGGTCCAGGAAAAGATGGCAAGGTCCTGAGGGTGTTTGTAGTGTTATCAGAGAAAATAAAGAAAGAAAAGAGAGGTGACAAATGTTGATAAGAGTGAATCAAGAAGACTTGGCGGAACTAATTTTATAAAGGCAGATGGTGAGAAAGAGTAAATGTCAAGGATGGCTCTCAGTTATAGACAAGTTGCTGATCTTTTTCACTGGACATAATTTTCTCTCCCCGCCCCCTGCATTTACATTCTTCCAGTAAGTATCATTTCTTATAAATTTCTTCTTTTGGAATGAACTACATATCTAAATTGAGATATACTTAGGAAGAGGTTCCAGGACCATATTTCTATGGCTTTGCTTTCTCAGATACCATCCCACCCCCTACACATAGGTTTCTGACTTAAAAAAAAGAATGAAATAAGTTATTTTATTACATAGCTATAGAGTCTAAAATGAAAAGACCTTTAGGGTAGTAACCTATGAGTTTAGTCATTTATACTTTGGTTTGAATTTAATATCACACCTATTCAGAAGGACAGGTTGTGGTTGCAGGGTGGCGGGGGGGAAGAGCCTGGGCATCTGAAATCAAAATGGAGGTGACATTCTAAGAAAAAGACAAATACTTGCCACTATTTGCCAACCATGGGCCCTTTTTCTGTGTGGAGTACAGGGAATAAGGGAGAGTAGATCTCCCAGGGTAGTGACCAAGAAGAAAGGTTCTGAGAGAGCTGAAGTATATTTATTCATCCAGTCTTATGCTTACAGCCAGTTCTCTACTATCAGTTAGTACTGTCATCTTGTCTTAGCCAATATTATTCTCTTCCTAGATCGTTACCTTTTCTCCTACCATATTCTTCATTAACATTTAATTCTTGGCCTAGTTAAGTCATGGATTGGTTTAAAACTTGATTATTTCTAAAAGAGTAGAAATTAATGAAAGATGTTTCTTTTTCAGATTCTGTCATGTCAATATTGCCCTCCTCTTGGAGGAAGACTGATGGTGAAAATAGTAAAGGAAAGACTTAACCTCCAAGACCACTGATTCAGAACATGGGATATTGTCTATGTGGTTGAGACTAGTCATCTTTCATTAGTGCTCTAATAGAAAGAAAAAAGAAAGACACAAGGATGAAAGTAAAATAAGGCTATCACCTTTCATATAAGGAGTGGAATAACATTCTCCTATGAGGAGTTTTTGTCACCTTAAGCACTATTCTATCCCTCTGTAATTTTCAGTAAGCTAAAAGTAAATTTAATTAAATTAATTTAAAAGAATCCACATGCTTTTGGACTTATCAAATATATGAAGTATAATTTAGAAATATTAAAAAGCATGAATGATGCAACTAAGAGAAGAAATAGTTAACTTTTTTTTTTAAGCAATTGGGATTAAGTAACTTGCTCAAGGTTACACGGCTAGTCATTATTTATGCGTGGGTGCTCATTTTCTGAGGCCGGATTTGATCTCGGGTCATCCCAACTCCAAGGCCAGCGCTCTTACTCACTGCGCCACCTAGCCACCCCTAATAGTTAACTTCTTAAGAAAAAGAAGTCTACTCCCACATTAGTACCAAACAGTTTCTATAAGGTTCTATAGGTTAGGGCATTTCTTTCCTATCTCCTACCAATGATCTATGTGCCTCTATGGAAGGTGTTCACTTTCTCTGTACTCTTGGTCTGAGCCCAGCAGGGATGGCCTAATCTGGTTTTTAAAATATTTAGTTCATCTACAGAGAAATGAGTTTGTTGCTGGTTAAAAACGGGGCCAAAAGTTCTAAATAAGAGAGAACTTTTGTTTACACATAACTGCCTTGGTGATCAGCAGTGATGGGAAGCAGGCATCTGTGATTCCATTAATGATGCACAGATAAAGCTTCCAGTTTTTATAAGTTTGTAAAAGTTTGGTACTCTTTACATTGTCACAGAAGGATTCATTTTATTTCCCTTGTGACTCCTTGTGCTGTTAATTTTTCAAGTTTATTTACTGTTGATGTCAAATATGGTAGAGGGTCAGAACTATTAGGTTCCTCCTTGGTTCTTTTTATATATGGACTGATGTCATAGCTAAGCAGTGTTTCCTAATCATACAATGAGATAACATCATTTAAAAAAAGTTTTATTGATGGTTCTTGCTTTTCATGTTCCAACCATTTGCCACTCTCCACCTCCACCCTCTTCTCCCCACCCCCGTACCTTCCTTTATAACAAAGAAAAGTTAAGGAAAACTGATCAATGAAATAGCTATATATGGTGGCATATACAACATCCTGCCTCATAGTCTTCCCCAATCCTTCAGGTCTCTACAAAGATGAAAGAAATGTGATAACTGTCTTTGAAAAAAAAGGAACTGTTATGGCTATGTCTTATTAAAAAGGTATATTTTATAGACATTGTGGTTTGTTTTATATTAATATTTCCTCATTTCTGTTCAGATTACTATTCTATACTAAAACCTTTTAAACTAGTATTCAAGATACTAAGAGTGACTGCCATCTTTATGAAATATTAAAGACCATAGAGTGTTTTATATACTTTATCTCATTAAATACATCTTATTATATAGATTAGGTTATATAGCTTAGAGACATTGATTTTATATATAGATAGATAGATTTGATATCTCTTAACATATACATATGTGGATATGTATGTACAAACATATATGTACATATACATATATAAATATATGCAGAGAAAGAGGAGAGAAAGAGAGACAGAGACAGAGACAGACAGAGACAGAGAATTCTCCAGTAAAATATAATCTCCCTTAAACTAAGTACTAGCTCATCATTTTCTTTTTATCTTCAGCATCTAGCACAGTGTCCTGGACTTAATAGGAGCTTAATAAATGCTCCTCCATTGCATTGACTGTGAAAATGAAACATGTCACTTAGGAGTGTTGCTTTTGTCTGTGTTAATTATAATGCAATAACATTTATCAAGGGGAAAAATTCTAAAACCAAGTCCAGACTACTTCACAATTCTTATCAGTGAAAATATTGAAATTAAAATGAACAGAAATAACCAGAATAACAAGATTAAGTGTGGTGCTAGAAGGAGAAGGTGTGAGATGCATACATGTATGTTAGATTGTGTGGTATGGGGAAGTTCAGATGTCAAGAAATTTTTGCTTTACATCTTTGATTTCTTTTTCATTCTTGTCTTTCAATTAGTATCAATTAGAACTAAAAAATTAGTATTTAGGCTTAGACCTAAGTCACCCTAATTCTCTTTATGACTGGTCCATTTTCAAGTAGTTGACCAGGATTGGAAGGGCAATCCTCTTTTCCTCACCCCCACAATCACAGGTGATAGCTATTTTCCATCATCATATTTGTCACAGAAGGTAGCCTTCAAGCTTGGAGATCTGGGTTTTCATTCTACTCCTATTATTAACTATCTATGTGTCTCTCAACTATTTCTTTTATGTCTCTGGACCTTAGTTTTCTTATCTATAAATTGAAGGAATTACACTAGGTAATTTTAAGGTCTCCTCTAGATGGACCATTCTATGATAGAAATATGTCTCATATGTCAAATATGTTGTATCCTACCATGTAAAATGCTGCAATGTGTTGGGGCAGCTAGGTGGCACAGTGAATAGAGCACTGGCCCTGGAGTCAGGAGGAACTGAGTTCAAATCCTACCTCAGGCACTTAACACTTACTATCTGTGTGACCTTGGGCAAGTCACTTAACCTCAATTACCCTGCCTTCCCTCCTCCAAAAAGAAAAAAACAAAACAAAACAAAAAGGTGCTACAATGTGTACTTGACAGTGTAAGGATTACTCCAGTCCTCTACTTGAGAATCACACATTTTAATGAAGATTGAATGACTCATTGTGAATATTAGGTCAAAATTTTAAATTTCTCTTCTCTTCCCCCACCCCCATTATTTGAATTTTTTGTGATTGTTTGGAATTATATCAAATGTAACACTTTACTCTTGCTCTTAATCATAAAAGGTCAAAAGAATCAATTCATAAAGTCATTATTTCAACACTTAAGTAATGATGACAACATAGCATAACAATTATATGATATCATGTTTGCTATTTTTTGAGGGGATGTCTTTTAATATTGTGAAATAATTTACCATAATAAGGACATTGCATTAAAGTCATGATATATTATCATTGTCAACATCTAATGAAATTCATTTTTTTCCATTAAATCTCACATCCTTCTGCCTCTAAATGTTTTATGTGGGCTAAAGCAGATTACATAATATTCAGGCACTAGGTTTATTGACAAGTAAGAGAAAATCATAATCTGTATTTAGTTCTTGGTATCTTGAGATATGAAATAAGTGTGACCATGTCTGAATTTGAAGAGCTTTAAAGAACTTTGCCTGAATCCAGGAAGACCTTGTGTTGTTGACAGGATTTCAAAAGATCTTTGAAGAAAGGACATGAATATGATTGCAGAAAGGTGGCATAGTGGATGAGAGCACTGGACCTGGAGTCAATCAAGCAACATTTTTAAGCACCTACTGTGTGCAAGGTACACTGGGGACGCAAAAAGAAGCAAAGAATAGCCTCTTCCCTCAAGGAGCTTACCATTACCAAGGGAGACAACATTCAAATGTATACAAAGGAAGATATATATATATATATATATATATATATATATATATATATATACATATACATATATACATATATACATATATATATATATATATCAATAAGAAATAATTAACAGAGGGAAGAAACCAGAATTAAGAGAGATTGTGAGAGACTTCCTACAAAATGTGGGATTTCAGTTGGAACTTAAAGAAAGCCAGGGAAATCAGGAGAGAGATTAGAAGAGGGAGGGCATTCCAGGCGTGATGCATAGTTAGAGAAAAGTGCCCGGAGCTGAGAAATGGACTTTCTCATTTGTGGATAGTGTCTTCCTTCATATGTCCTTAATTGTTAATTTGGGTAGACAAAATCACTTGTTCACTCAAAGGCATTCTTAAAACAATATTGCTGTTATTTTGCTCTTCATTATTTTGTTCAAGTCTTTCCATGTTTTCCTAAAATCTTTGAACTCATCATTTCTTATAGCAGACATTTTAATCTCAATATGTCCAAAATCGAACTAATTACCTCTCCCCTTGACTCCCTTCTACTTTCCCTATTACTATAAAGGGCAATAGCATCCTCAGGCTTGTAACCCAGAAGTTACCCTCAACTCCTCAATAGCCTCCCCTATCCAATCTGTTGCGAAGGCCTGTCAATTTCACCACTGCAATATTTCTCAAATATGTGCTCTTCTCTCCTCTGATAATGCCTGCTAGTGCAGGCCCTCATCACTTCATGGCTAAATTGTCAAAATAGCAAACTGGTGCATCTGTCTGCCTCAAGTTTCTCCCTGCTCCAATCCATCCTCTAATCAGCCTCCAAAGTGATTTTTTTCCCCCTAAAGCTCAAGTCTGACTATGTCACTGCCACCCTACTCAATGAACACCGGTGACTCCCTATCACCTCCAGGATCAAATATAAAATCCACTGTTTTCTGATCAAAGACCTTCATAACCTAACCCCTTCCTACCTTTCCAGTCTTCTTACTCCTTAATCACCACCATGTGCTTTTCAATCTAGCTTTATTTTATGTTTGAAAGAAACAACAAGTTGTGCATAGTAGATTTGCAGTTCTGTAGTTTGAAAGAAACAAGTTGTGCATAGTAGATTTGCACAATCATCTTTTATGTTGTACTATGATGTGGAAATTCTTGTTTTATTCCCTAAATTAAAAATAAAATTAAAAAAAAAAAGCTAAAAGAAAGTCTACCGGAATCCAGTTTGAGATGTCTGAAAGGCAGTTGGAGATAAGATGTCATCAGAGAGCTTAAGGCAGGATCAATTTCAGAATCATCATCATAAATGACAGTTGCATCCATGGGAGCTAATGGGATCACCACAAAAAAGGTTTAATACAGAGAGAGAAGAGAAGTAAGAAGGCGCAGGATAGAATCATTAAAGATACCTACAGTTTAGGGATCATGATCTAGAAGTCCTGCACCAGAAAGACCTGAGTTCAAATATGGCTTCAACCACTAGCTATGTGACTCTTGGCAAGTCACTTATCTCTGTCTGTCTCTGTGTTCTCATCTGTAAACCATGGATAATAATAGTACCTTCCTCCCAGGGTTGCTATGAGGATTAATCAGGTAGTATTTGTAAAGCACTTTCATTCTTAAAATTCTGGTATTATGATTCTATCTATTTTTGGTAGATTTGAAGATGAGAGTAGATGGTCATAGGCTCATGGTTGTACAATACAGGAGGTTGGGGGATAAACCAAGTTATCATAAAATGTAAGAGAACCTAGAAGCCCTAATGGTGTAAAAATATTCCCAAACTCCAAGACTCCCAGAGATCTGTGATCCTATTATTCTGGATATTCCCAATAGCTGTGTTGATCTCAACACATCCATAGCTACCTATGTGGCTCTTCCCTGGGTCCTCCCATTAATTCACTTGAGAGTCAACCCAATGGAGGCAGGCCTCTCTCAAATGGTCCTGACCTTGAGAGGATACCAGTGGAACATATGGGTTATCCACTGACTATCTCTGGTTCTGGCCACATCAATTCATCTTTTATTTTTCCATCACACACTCTTTGTGAAATATCATCACAATATTTTTTCAAGGAAATGGGTTGTTCACTTGGGGTTTCTATCACAGATAAGACTTACCTGGATTAAGAAGCCTAGAAACTATTTGGACAAGTTATTCTGAATAGAATATAGTGGAGTATATCCAATTTTCCATGGTTGAGTTCAACCCATATAAAATTTGGCATATTACACTTTGAGGAAGAAAACTATGGCAAGGTTTAGAATCTATGGAAGAGAGTAAAAGAAAGGCTTAGCCTTTTTTGACAGCTCTAGAGGAATAGAGTGGGAAAGTTAACCTAGCCAGCTTGCCTTTTTTGGTACCCAATTGCCAAGCTAAAGTTGCATATTATTACTAATCGTTTCCAAGCTCTGATTTGACACTTTCTCTTTAGTGATGAGAGAAATATAATTTCTGTGTTTGTGGGAAATACCATGTATGCCATTAGAATTTCATAGTAAACAATGAATCATCTTTCTTATTAGCATGTACATAAAATATATAAAGTTTTAGGCAATCCATTTGTTATTTTGAATTTATTTAAAGCATGATAACAAAATAAGTAATTTAAAGTTGGGTTTTTCTTTAGAATTTTCCTTCATCATAATTTGTTATATGTATTCTTCCATGTGAAACCAGGAATTATCTTTCCATAAGAAAGGCCTGGCTTAGGGCAACTTATGGTAAATAGTATATACTACCCCATCTCATGGCAGTTTATGGAAATTCAAGGTACAAAAAGTGTGGTGAATTAACTGGTGTGATGGTTATACTCTGCTGCTTCTGCATTTTCTGGGGAAGTAGAAGTTTTATTAAGCAATAGAACTTCATGGTTTTTCCTGTTTGCAGCTTGGTGACTGAGTCTGGAAATTGACTCCATCCTGATGGGGTAGTATTTGCTTTGGAAGTGAACATAGGCAATGTTTGGAATGTTTTGGTGGCCCAAGTGGTTATATTTTTATTTTTACTATACTTTCATATTTGGGAGGAAAAATAACAGTCTAGAGGCAATACTAACTCACGGGGGTTGAGAGGTCTGTCCAAATAGTAACACCTGTGTGACTGGGCAATCCAGTGTAGCTCCCTCAGCTTCAATTTCCTCATCTTTAAAAGGAGTCCTTGGACTAAATGGTCTCTAGCTCTTGATTTATGCTCATATAACCCTTTCAGTCTTGATGCTTCAAATTCATCTCCTCCCTCCTGAAGCCTATAGGATAGAGGTTACCAGAATACATCCAAGTGTTTCTTAAAAATGTGATCTATTTCTATATACCTAGATTTCAACCTCTTAAACTAAAGGAAACTCTTTAAAATTAAAGGTTCTGTATCTAAATGTTCTGGGCCAAGTGGGGAAGATTTAGTTACACCCACTAGAGGGCAGCAGTACACATATGCCATCAGCACACTGTTCTACTTTCTAAATTTGGGCAAAGACTTTTACAAATCCATTAGCATATTCAAATCAATTCAGCATTTGCTAAGGATTTAATGTGTGAGATTTTGTGCTAGATTCTGGGAATTCAAAGACAAAGTTGAAAAGAATAGATATATAAGGTTAATGAAGAAGGTAATTGGGACAGGAACAAATGGCAAACTCCAGATTTTATTTCCTGGCTCTGGTAATAACCATATATGAAAGAGCCACCTAACAGCCCAAGTATTTCTCTAATGGCAAGATGGGGCTCATGTTCTTAAATACCAAGAAGAGTTTTGTTTGTTTGTTTGTTTTTTAACTGAAGATGGAATTACTTTATAAGTTTGAAAATGAGAAAGATATGTTGAAATGATCAGCAGTCCCCTCCCAAAATGGGCTCTATCCTGTTTCTACTGAGTTGTTTGTAGTCAACAGCACGAGTTTCAGATCAGAGAGGGCCAAAGTATCTCCATATCAAGAACAAAGTCAACCTAAATGTGAATCATTCAATTTTATAAATAATTATTGGGGGACTACAAGGTTCACAGCACTGTTCCACATTCCTTTTTGCTCACTGCTAATATGATTGCTTGTTTCTTAGTTGTTTTTGTGCTTTGCTTAAATTTTCCTAGTGAGTGATTTCCATCTTTGATCCCATGCCCACATGTTTCTTGTATGCAACAATGCAATCAAAAAACCTGGAAGATATACTCCAGGATACATTAAGTAGGGTGATGAAAACTAAACCATTGGATCATAATCCTTCTAAGAAACTGGCAAGGCCTTTTTATGGGAAGAACACTAATTGCACCCAAACACCCTCAGTACAACTTGCTCACATGTTTGCAAAGTGACCGCTTAAAAATGCTTTAAATGTCAATATGTTTTTAGGAGACACTAATTCACACATGGAAACCTCATGAGAGTAACTGTTCTGACCCTCCAATTAAAAGGCACAAGTCAGACTTTTGTAGTTTCCTTTTCCTTTTCAATTGCCCCCACTTAGAGATACAATTAGTTGACCAGAGCCAAAATCATCCAGCCAATTATTTGCATCAGTGCTTGGCCATTTTTTAGGAGACTTATCAACCAGAAAGGAAATGTTTCAGGAAAAAGGCAAGGTGACATGGACTGTTGGTTTTATTGCTAGTAAAACATGACCTGAAGATGTGACTCCACAAGCAGAAAGAATTTAGAAGCAAAGAAACCATGCTACTATTACTTCTGGTCTGAAATATTAGAGCTATTTGGAGATGCCATGAGTGGTAACATAAATTCAAATTATGGATCTCCATTTAAATTTTTGCATGGGAACCTCTAAAATATTCTCTCTAATGGTCTCACTTTCTCTTACCACACCACTGTGCCCTCCCCAGTGGAAACATAGTGCATTTTATACATGGAGAAAACATTGCTGAACTTCCATGTATCTCAAGTAGTTATGACAGTTTGTGCTGAAACCATTCACACGCTTTTGTTGTTAATGGCTAAGAGTATGCAAGGCAGTTAGCCAATATTATGTTTTGTCTCCGTGACAGAAAACAGAATTTGTTGTTTATTTTGAGTTAGGTTGGTTTAGCAGCTTTGTTTTTTATGGTGCGGTATTCAATTCAGCCAAGCTAAAGTCCCATGAGCATTATTATTACTAAAAGTTTCAGATCTCTGATTTGATACACTCTTCTACTGATAAGGGAAATGCGTTTCATATATTTGTAGCAAACTTTCTTCTAACCTTAGTAATATTATAGATCTCAGTAGCAAGTAATGAATCATCTATTGTTAGCATGCACATAAAATGTATATGAGTTATTTCTTCTTGTAGTCAAGTGATATGCCCAATGAGACTAACATCAATTTGTTTTAGCTAATAATTTTTGCTTCCTTTTGTTGTTGTTGTTTCAATTACAATAAAACTAAAAACCTTCCATTGCTCCCAGTAATATTAGTGGTACAATAATGTTTACATCTCAAACATGCTTTTAATTTTCCTAGTCAGAGGCAAATTGTTGGTGATATCTTAATGTCTTAAGGTAGTTAATGCCAAAATACTTAGGTCTGATCTTGAACTGAATATTTCCCAGATGTGTAGTAAGGTGAAAGGTGGAATAGCTAACAGAAACCCACTTCCTATCTATGTAAGACTAAAAGGAGAATTTTAAGTCAAGTTTAATTAGACAGTGAGAGCCCATAAGCTTTCACCTTCACAGCTTCTAGAGATAAAAACTGAGGGATTTTGTGATTGTAACATAATCCACATGCTGGGAAAGGAAGAAGGATCAGCTGCCATTGTCACCTTCACATGCTTTATGATGTCCCTGTTAACCACTTTCTTGTCCAAAAAAAAGTAGTTGTCATGGAAACATTAAAAAGCTTCTGAACTAAAGTACTGAAAGATTTATAGGCTTTGGACAAGGGTTAAATACTGAAACAATTAAGACTCATAAACATGCTTATATATACATATATATGCAAATCATGTAAATCAATGTGGGTAGAAATCCAAATATGATTTCATGTGATGTAATGGGAAGCTTAAAAAAGAATGAATTAAGATAGTTTGTCCAACTCCAGCTAGATCTTGGCAAGCAACTGAGGACACTAAGATTCTGAAGATTTTAAATCCCAGTGGGAAGGAAGTTCTGTTGCCATTGTCAGGAATTTGGAGCAAACATAGACTTTTGTTCAAAGACAACAAGGTTTAAGGATGAACTGGAACAATTTTCTGACAATTGTCCAATAAATATTAAAGGCTGGGTATTCTAACGTGACATAATTGTGTCCCCTGAAACAGCTGTTTTGTGTCAGACAGTATGGGGCAGAATGCCAGGACTATTTGGGAAGATGACATGATCCCAAAAGTTAGAGCAAATGTTTGTGACTGTTGATGATGCAATGTCCATACTCACTATTTGGATGTTTCCTTTTGTAAATAAATGATCAGGCCTACTTCAGGTGGTTAATAAGTATTTTCTATTGGTGGTGGTAATGAAGGGATCATGTAGAGTGGTGTTCGACAGAAAAAAACTCAACTGAAGGAAGATGGAGGGAATCTGTAAATCAGAATTTCATTCACAGATCTGGGAGTGGGGAGGGCAAGAAGGAATGTTAAACACCAACTAGTCTGACCTCTTCATTCTTAGATGAGGAAACTAAGGCTTAGGAAGGCCAAGTAACTTGCCAAAGTTGCCACCAGATTATAAATCTTGGATCCAGATTCTCTGTCTCTGGAGTTCACACTTTTTCTTTTGTACCACTCAATACTTCAATGAATTTGTATTCTCATTAATTTGAGTTATCCCCTGTAATGATACAATTTGTAACCCATCCATGCCTGCCCATCCTGTGTGATCCTTGCCCATAAGTTTGCCATATGGGGTCTTCCCAGAATGCTAGGGGCTTTCTTCACATTCTTATTTGTATAGTAAAATAGGAGTCATGATGAAGATTGAAAATAATCAATAACAGAGGTATAGAATCTGCTCACAGGAAAAGTAATTCTCTTCAGTGAATGACATCTCTTCCAATTGGAATTTTTTTTTTAAAGCAATTGGGGTTAAGTAACTTGCTCAAGGTTACACGGCTAGTCATTATGCGTGGGTGCTCATTTTCTGAGGCCAGATTTGATCTCGGGTCATCCCAACTCCAAGGCCAGCGCTCTTACTCACTGAGCCACCTAGCCGCCCCTTTAGGGCAATTGGGGTTAAGTAACTTGCCCAAGGTTACACGGCTAGGTTTTTGTTTGTGTGGGTTAAGTGTCTGAGGCCGGCTCGGAACTCAGGTCCTTCTGACTCCAGGACAGGCGCTCTATTCACTGCGCCACCTAGCTGCCCCCCCAATTGGAATTTTAATATAAAGTCAAGTACATCCCAGTTCAAGGGTTCTTGGTTGAGGATTGGAGTACAGTCAAATATTTTTTTGCTTTCATATTTTCTTAAACTATTGTTGCTTTCCTTTCTTAGGTCATTTAGTGGACCTTCAGGCAAAATTGGATAAAATTATCAGGTTACAAATAAGGGGAAAGGACAATTGTAGACTTCATGTGCTTGGGCGAATGTCTATCTCAAAGTGAACAACTGCATGTACAGTCTTATTCCCCATAAAACTTTTTAAAATTTTGACTGTTGCCCTCATTTCCAAGAATCTGTGTTCCTCTGTCCCAGCCATCCCAATGTAAAAAAAGTCAGCCTGTCAGTATTTTGTATCACATTTAAGGTAAGGACAGCCTCTGACTGGCCTTTGAGGATTAACTTACAGCAGTGAACTAAACAATGACAGCTGGAAAATGATCCAAATCCAACCAACCTATCCTTTATGTGAAACCTAGAATATTGGTGCTGTGACTGAAGGTGTGAGATAAAAATAACTCTCTGAATATGTGTGTATGGTGGGGTATACTTTTAATTTTGGATACTGGAGGCAGTGTGTAAAATATCTCTGGCAGCTACCCTATGGAAACAAAGTCTGTGTAACTGAACTGGCCATGTGACCCAGACTCCATAATTGGATCATGTAGTCCAGTGCACAAAGTATAATTATGAGCTGCTGTCTTTGTCAGGAGGCAGGTTGGTGAAAAACAATAAAAAGAAGAATTGAAAATAATGAGGGTAGAAGGGCGTGAACTGATTGTACTCTTCTGTAATCTTTAAAGTTTGAGAAAGAAGAGTCTTTCATCCTGTTTGAGGATGGAGGCACTGAATGACTGAAATAGCTGTGTCTGTTGCTGTTCATCACATTTGAGTAGGGTTGGGGGAGATTGAGTATGGAAGGGAGGGAAGGAAGGGGATTGACGGGGGAAGTATTTGTACTGTGGAGTGGAAGATAGCACTTATGGCCATGCTTGGAAGCAATAAAGCACTAAAGATGAAAAAGCTGAAGATGTATTACAGAAAGAAAGCTATCATTTACATTTAAATGCTTGGAACATGCCCTGTTACTTGTTTAACATCTTTAAACAGTGTTGTCAAGAAGTTTGTTTCATGTGTGAGGTGAGATACAAGACTGTGGCTAAAGGACTGCCATATCTCTGGGAGTCAGGGAATGTCTTGTGACCCTCCAGTCATAGAACAAGATTTGGGTATAATAAGAAAGGTGACAAGTCTCTGACTTTTGTGGGGTTTTTTTTTTAACCAAGTGAAGTTCAATCCATCAATCAATAAATATTTACTAAGCACCTACTATGTCCCAGGCACTGTGCTAATAGACTACAACTGTAGGATTCTGGGTTAAATTTAGTGAACGGAAACTAGTTTTTAATCTTTCTGTGAACACCATGTGTGGTATGCAGTGAGTTCGCATAGTAGGTACTAAATATGTCTTTGAGTGATTTCACAGATTATGTTTTTAAATAGAAAGGAAAATAAAGGGTGGGAGAGGAACAGACATTTCTGAAGCATCTACAATGTGCCAACACCATGCCAAGTATCCATATACATCAACACAATATAACAGAAAGGGCACTGAATTTGGAGTCAGAATACCTGGATTCAAGTTCTGCTCTATCACTTTTATCTATATGACCTTGGACAAATCACTTCTTATCTCTGGGCTTCTGTTTCCACATCCCTAAAATGTATTAAATCTATGAGGCTGTAATTCTATGATATGAATTTAATAAAGACCTTTGTCTTTATTACTAGTGCAATGTTAGGCAAACTAGAGATCTTTGGGCTTCAATTTCCTAATCTGTAAAGCAAAGGAATTGGGCCAGTTGATCAATAAAGTGTCTTTAACCCTAGAACCTTTGATCTCCTACTTTCAAGAATTTTAGAAAAAAAGTTACCAACCCAGAGGCCATATTATGAGGGAAGGGGAAAGGAGTTATTCTATGTCCTTATCCTCCTTACAGAATGGAGCAATGAGCGACAGTAGAAGTTCCCTGTATTTCTCTCCCCTTGACCTCAAGGAATGTGAACCTAATTAGGATTGGTAGTTGATTGCCTTTTTCACAACCTACACGTAGGAATTTTGATGGTACACATAAGTCCTTTTTAGAAAGAATGGTAAGCCTACTTCTCTGCATCTTGCCATACTCAGGAGAGTTTGTGTTTTACCATGCTTCCCATTCCTAGAGAGACAAGACCTGATTTAGATGAAGATGGTATATTCTCCAATTACCATAAATTCTTTTCTTTACCTAATTTGAATATATCTTGTGAGGCACAAAGTATCTTAAGTCTCTGTATCCTAGAAGCATCTATCTGAAATGAAGAAAATATTGAGGGGGATGTTAATCTAGTCTGCACAGATGTAACTTATCTGACAATTTTTGCATAATATGAATTTTATAAATTCAGTCCATTTTATAAATTGGAGAGATTTCTGTTCTAAAGAGCCCTGTGCTGTTCTTATTATGAAATGATCAAATTTATCATGTAAATGTCATATGTAACAGTTTCATAAATTCTGAATTTTAGAATATTATGGTTTCCTTAGGAGAATTATATCTATGTATTCTTTCTCTTGAATTTTCCCCCATTCTCTATGTATATGGATAATGCTTACCTTGAAGTTTGGAGTATTTCTACACCAAGCTTTGTGTTTTTGTGCATGTGTGTGATATTTCATATCTATTTTTTGAAGTAGAGTTTCCAGGTTTTTTTTTAATTACTGCTTTCAGGGAGTCCACTGATTCTTGAATTACCTCTTCTTGTCATGTTTTCCAAGTTGTTTATACATATATACATACATGTGTACATATATACACATGTATACACTCACATATATGTGCATAAATATGCATATATAACATACCTTATATTTTATTATCATTTTTGTTCTACTATTTATTGCTGCTTCCTTAGTGATTGATTTTTTTGTTTATTCTGGTGTTCAGTAAGTCTGTTGCCTAAGGTTTACTATTTTCTCTTCTACTATATTCATTATTCTCTTCTAATCCATTTCTAATGTACTCACTCTTTTTAGTTCTGGATCTTCAGAGCCTACTGTGGCATCTCAGAACAGAGTACTAGGGACTTTGGAGCCCCAGGCACCTGGGTGACTTGGTCTCATCCTGGGCCTTTCCGAACAACCTGGGGCTTTCTGAACTCCCCTGGTCTTTCTCAGAGGGCTCTTCACTTTTGCTCTTTGTCTCTTGACTCAGAGCTTTCAGGCTACATGTGTCTCAAGTCTTTTGAACTGGGAGATGGGGTTCTTTGTCTGCACTGGAACTGGATTTCAGGTCCCTTTTATCTTGCCTTTGGGCTTTTTGTATAATTTTCAGC
Source organism: Gymnobelideus leadbeateri (assembly GCA_011680675.1). Taxonomy (NCBI): domain Eukaryota; kingdom Metazoa; phylum Chordata; class Mammalia; order Diprotodontia; family Petauridae; genus Gymnobelideus; species Gymnobelideus leadbeateri. Next base: position 897,788 of record WOXC01010876.1, on the reverse strand, counting down.
TGGAAATTGTTTGATCATTATTTGGTTTAATGAAAATTTGTGTGTTTTTACTAAAGTATATGAAACAGGATGGCCTGCCTCCCCCAATCCATCTTGGCTAGAAGTTTGACCAGCACACCAAATAAAAATGCATTGTACACAATCAAATCAAATTATTTAAAACAACAATAACATACACACCCTTAAAGTGCCTACCATGTACAGAATACTGTGTTAGACATAGGGAGAAAGGGAGAGATATAGAAGAGATGGTCCCTTTACAAGTCCCTGTAAAAGGGACTTTATAGTCAAAAAAAGGGAAGAAGATAAGCTATTGCATAATTTTTAGAGGATTTTTAAAAAGGATCTATTAATTGAATGGATTTTGTGTCATCTATCTTGAATATTTAGAGGTCTACTTTTGCTCACTTCCTGGTTCTAGATGGTGTTCTAGGGCAATTGAAGTTGCTGGGATATTAAGTACTACTCTTTAATAATACTCTACTATGCAATCCCTTCAGATCTCGTCATTGCAAGTTAGTTTACACTCAAAATGAAAATATCTCCTTGAGGAAGGGAGTAATGATAAATATTGCTAGGCCTTTTTTTCTCACATTTCATTGCTCAGATCAGGCACTTAACAAATGTCTAATTGAAAAACATTTTAAAGAAGGAAACAGAAACCTTCAGCATGTCTAGGTCATCCAAGAAGTCAGAAGTGAAGAAACATTTTTATTTCAATGACATATATACAGACTGATGTTATCTTGTGGCTTCTGGATTCCTACTTTAACTAATGAATAATAAAGATATAATAATCATTTTTCAAGCATTGCAGGCTACCAGGTTATGGCTATAAATACACAATTTATTTATTTGGAAGTCTTTTGTAAGAGCTAAAATCTTTAATTTGGAAATACATATATCTGGCTTTCTTTGAATGGGATACAAGGATGAGCCATGTTGACATATAAGTTCCTTGTGAATGATGTTAAAGCTGGAATAACTTTTTCACCTGTTAGTGCTTCCTGTATCTCAAATAATCCAGCTCTTGTCCCTGACCTCCTGGGAGTGGCAGTAATAGGAAACATTATCATGAAGGATGGGATTAACATGGCACGATTCACTAATCTGAGTGCTTCTGCAAATGTACTGTGCTTCTACACAGACTGAGCAGGTACATTCTGGAAAATAATTCCTTAATCTGGCTCACTAGGAAACTAACCAAATTGCCTGAATGTACTATATTAGCACCTTTGGTGAATAATTTGACTAGGTATTTTCTAGGTGATTCAGTTTTCCCTCAGCATGAATCATTATAACTTTCCCAGCTTTACTATAATTTTCATCAATTAGCAGAAGCAGCGTGGCATAGGGTGGTACGCAGCCAGGAACATCTGAATTCAAGTCCTTCCTTTGGATAAACTTCATTTCTCAGAGCTGAAGGCAGCAACTCTCTAAGACTTTTAAGTTACAGAGAAGTGCTAGCATGCATTAGCAGAAGGGGTTCTTCAACAGGAGCTTCCCATACCAGTAAAACCACAGATCCAATCCCTATCTCTCCATTAGGTATCATAAACTAAATGTTTCATTCAAAGCATCATGGAGATTTTTGGAGGTTGACATAGTGCATATTAAGGAGAGTCAAATCCATTCAAAGGCACTTAAAACTAGCTCATTCACACTAAATCATGCTCCTAAACACCTCATTCAAAAAAAAGTGTCAACACAAGATTACAGCAAAGAATAAAAATGAAAATAGAGATATTCCTCCAAATATAACACAATGCTTTCCAGTACAGCTGAACCTAGGAAATTCTGTCAAATTTTTTGAGAAAGACTTGCTTCCATAAGATTATTATATAGTTTCCAGATTTAAAAAAAAAGTTATGATGATTTGGATAAATGTGTTTGAAGGTGAAATAGCCTCCATTTGTTGACCCATTTCTAATATATTGGGTTTCCCCCAACTGCTCAGATTTGAGAAAGAAAACCTAACCAGTTCAAATAATTTAATTATCTTTTGTTTTCTTGAATTTTAACTGTCAAGTTTAGGTTTTCTAATACCTTCCATGGAATATTACGTCAAATCCTAATCCCCAAAATGTCCTGAAAATATAACCAAACAAAAAAGAACTCTGAAAGAGATTAAACTTTAACTTTTGTTTCTGGCAGAATGGTGAATCAGGACACCCCAAGACATAGTATGAGTTAAAACTCACATCCATAAATGTATATCCCTTAGCATAGAAGGCTGATCTACAATGAGTAGAGCATGCCCTTGGTGCTACTTTTTCTGGAGATGGGAATAGCTTTGGATCTATAGGATCATAGCTTCAGAATTGAAATAGACTTTAGGAATTATCTAGTATAACTCCTCATTTGACTTTACCAAAGTCACACAGTTATTAAGTAGTATAGTACATATGGGATTTGAAACTACTTTCTCTGATTCCAAATTGAGGACTTTCATCAGTCTACCATGCTGTTTTTCCAGTTATTTTGTGACCAATGGCACACATTTAAAAAAGCGATTAGGATTTTAGGCAGCTAGGAGGTATACTGCATAAAGTGCCAGCCTTGGAGTTAGGTAGGCCTGAGTTAAAATCTCACCATGTGATTCTGGGCAAGTCACTTAACATGGTTTGCCTCAGTTTCCTCATCCATAAAACAAGCTGGAGAAGGAAATGGCAAACCACTCCAGTATCTTTGGTAAGGAAACCCCAAATGGGGTGATGAAGAGTCAGATACATCTAATCAAATAACAACAACAACAACAGGGTTTTGGAATGCAATCTGTAGTCATAGCACAAAACAAAGCTGGCTAGCCCACAATAAGATTAAATTTCTGACCTTTGTTTCATTAGCCTTCTGCTCTAATCATTGTCCGCACAACTTTTCAGTATACTATCTAGTAATAGAAGGGATCCTGGAAGGCATTTCATCCAACCCCTTTATTATACAGATAAGAGTGAGGCCCAGTGAATTAAAATAACTTGTGCAACATTATAGAGACAATAAGTTGCAGAAATAATGTTTATACCAGCTTTGGACAAGTTCCTCATGATATGGATTGAAATATCAAATTACATAGATACATATTTATGTACAGATGATTTCTACTACTAAACAGAACACCTTCAATTAGCATACTTATCCTATTAATTAACATATATGGATGGTTTGAGATTTCTACATTTTATAAATTTCAGAGCCAGTACCTAAGGGTCTCTGTTTCCTCTGAATATTTTGATGACCTATAGGATTAGCTACTGCCCACTGAGTGGAAATGACTGGGTTCTGACTCTCGACTGAAGAACTAGGCTTCTTATAGTTGTGGATAATAGAGATTAGCATCCTTTTTTTACTCAATCTTTCATGCGTGGTTGCTGCTGCTACTGCTGGTGGCCAAAGCATTAAAGAATAGTAAAAAAGAGAGAAAGAGAGAGAGAGAGAGAGAGAGAGAGAGAGAGAGAGAGAGAGAGAGAGAAGAGAAGAGAAGAGAAGAGAAGAGAAGAGAAGAGAAGAGAAGAGAAGAGAAGAGAAGAGAAGAGAAGAGAAGAGAAGAGAAGAGGAAAAAGAAAAGTAAATAATGCCATAGGGCAAATTATGAAAACACAAAAAAGACTTGTGCTAATTTTTTATTTATTACCCTTTGATTCTACCCTGGTCCCATTCTCTCCCTCCTCCTTTCTTTTACCCAGATATCTCAGAAGAATATTTCTTCCTGACTTATCTATACATATCTTGTAGTCATATAATGTTAGCGTTTAAAGGATCCTCTGAAATTCCCCACACCTGACTCAGGCCCCTCCCTAGATTGTTCTGGAATATCAAGTCAGGTTAATATCAAAAGCCCCTCCAGCAATGTATCTTAAATTTTTTGGCTACTACAGTTTTTCTCTACTTCATGCAAATAGAAACTACATCCCTTTAAAATTTATAGACAAACATAAAGGGGTTGCCCCTCTCTCCTTTCTGTCTCCTCTGTTCCTAACCTTCTTATCTCTCCATCCATGGGCAAAAACAGAAAAAGAGAAATCATGGTCGTATAGACCATCTCTGTATGTATCAGAATGAACAAATTTTTTTAGAGATTTTGATTCTCTATCTTCTTCTAGATATCGTCACCCCTGTTTGCTACTTAACAAATACTTGCTTGGTATTCTCTTCCAATGATAACAATAACTCGTATTTCTATAGTGACTTGTGCTTTCCAAAGTGTTTCCCTCACAAGAATCCAGTGAAGTAGCTAGTGGAAAATTGTATTATCCCCATTTTACTGATAACATAAATGAGGCTATGAGATGTTAACTAACTGGCAAGTTGCTAAGGCAGAATCCAATGTCTAGGTCCCCTGACCAAACCCTGTTTTCAATATAATATACTAGGCTGCCTACAGTGGCCCCATCAACTGTATAATTCACAAACTTGTTAGCTTTTGAGGAAGGAAAGTATTTAATATTTTTTTCTCTATGGCTCTAGAATAGTACCTGGAATGTGGAAGGTATTTAACTCTTTTTTGTTGTTGGTTTTTTTGTTTTGTTTTGTTTTTTGTTTGTTTGTTTGTTTGCTTTTTGGAAGAGGGAAGTCAGGGCAATTGGGGTTAAGTGACTTACCCAAGGTCACATGGCTAGTAAGTATTAAGTGTCTGAGCCCATATTTGAACTCAGATCCTCCTGAATTCAGGGCCGGTGCTCTATTCATTGCTCTGCCTAGCCACCCCAAATTAATTATTTTTTAACGGAATTGAATTGAAAACTTGGTTCAGCTACAAATTTTTTTTTCCTTAAATAGCCAATGTCCTTTTCCATGGAATATACCTCCAAACATATTGAGTATAATAAATAATATGCTCATTCAAAGCCACAAAGTTGCAGCTTAATGAACATTATATGTATAAGACAGAAATGAAAGGACATATACTGCAGCCTTCAGTACTTCCTTATAACCAGTAAGACTTTATCTTGTCATGTCTGTGTTGTGACTCTAACTCTAGCCAATTGACAGACCTTTCCTTATTCCCCCTTCCTCAACTCCTGCAAAATGGATCATGGCCCAGACTATGGACCTCTCTGTTTATGGTTCTGTCAATTTATTTCAAGTATACATGGTGACCATGTTATTTTGGAAGGAGATTTAGTGAAATAAGTGAAAAAACCATCACAGAAATTGGCAATTATGTGCCTAATATCAAGAATACAGTCCTGGGGCGGCTAGGTGACACAGTGAATAGAGCGCCGGCCCTGGAGTCAGAAGGACCTGAGTTCGGATCCAGCTTCAGACACTTAACCCACACAAACAAAAACCTAGCCGTGTGACCTTGGGCAAGTTACTTAACCCCAATTGCCCTAAAGGGGCGGCTAGGTGGCGCAGTGAGTAAGAGAGCCGGCCTCGGAGTTGGGATGACCCGAGATCAAATCCGGCCTCAGAAAATGAGCACCCACACATAAATAATGACTAGCCGTGTAACCTTGAGCAAGTTATTTAACCCCAATTGCTTTAAAAAAAAAAAAGAATACAGTCCTGCTGGCTCCCAATATGGTGCTATATCATTTGCCATGGAAAGGGACTTTAAGAGGGAAAGAAATGATGGCTATTTCTCTCCACTCTCATTATAAAGCTTATTAAATTTGCACATTGATATGCTAATGATGGCCATATAAGTACTTTCTTTCTTTTTAGGATTTTACTTCAGTGGACCTGGAGACTCCTTTCACTGTTGTAGATGTAAACTCCTCTGTCTTCTCATTGTGTGCATTTCTTACTACAAAACTCTAAGGAAGATCTACCCAGTATGTTGGGTGGGGGACAAGGTGAGAGGAGTCTTTATTTGAGCTCTCTAAGGTTTCATGGATACAAGGGTAGTACTTGACTGTCATTCTTCTTTCTTGTGATATGACATTAGTGGAGCAGCCATTTGGGAGAAAGTATATAGAATCAGTTTTCACACTAATAAACATTCATGTAATTGTTGATATTCTTGTGCCAGAAAATTGATAGACTCAATATTAATACACTTTGTGCAAGAGTAGTATATTGATCCCTTGTTTGATCCAGCTCACTCATCAACAAACACTTAAAATTATCTTCTAAATTTTGCACTGAATTGATCCATCACAACCCAAATTCCAGTAGATTAAGTGAATGTCTCATTATACAAGCATTTAAAATAGATTCTCAAAGATATTCTCTCTCTCTCTCTCTCTCTCTCTCTCTCTCTCTCCCCCTCTCTCCCCTCCCTTCTCCTCTCCTCTCCCCTCCCCCCTCTCCTCTCCTCTCCCTTCTCCCCTCCTGTCCCTTCTCCTCTCCTCTCCCCTCCCTTCTCCTCTCCTCTCCTCTCCCTTTCTCCCCTCCGTCCATCCCTGCTTCTTTATCTCACTGTGCAAACATTCCAAATCCCTTTAACAGGCAATCAAAAACCATTTATTGTGTTGTGTCAGATACTGTACTGTGTCCTTGGGATACAAAGACTGCTTCTCCTCTCAAGGAGCTCATATTCTAATAAGTGAGATGACATATACAAAGCTAAGTACATAGGAGGCATATATAGATTGGATGGGAGGTGATCTCAGAAGAGAAAGAACTAACAGCTCTGGGAACTGGAAACTGTGTCCTACAGAGGAGGTAGAATTTCATCTGCAACTTGAAGAAAGGCAGAGACAATATTTAAAAGAGATACTCTTTATTTTCTTTAACCATATAAGGGAAAGAGAGGTCATGGGGTTTAGTAGGTAAAAAACCAACATTTGAATCAGAAAAGCTACCTCTCACACAGACTGTGTGACTGTTAGCAAGTCACTTAAACTTTCAATGTATAACTTACAGATGAGTTGCTAACATGCCCTGGTAGACAGAGTTTCCATCCTGGGATGTCATTTCCCATTTGGACAGAGTATAAAAAGGAAATTCTTGGAACTATTTAGTAATATTTGGTAGATATTTCATTGCTCTATCTTTAGGGGAAACATCTGCACTGCCTTATTTGAACAGTGCCTTGAATTAATTCTACTTCTTCAGGATGACCCTGTTCCTTATCAGTAAGATGGAATGTACTAGCTTAAGCAGAGCAAGCTCCTGCTCTTTGCATACAAGTTAAATACATTTCAGAGTTGTTCCATGGATTGCAAACTCTGCCTTGATGCCAGCACAATCCTCCAACCTACATGGAAGCAATTTTAGAAAGGAGCACTATCCTGACAGTCAGAAGATGCCAAAATTAATGCCTAACAATTTCATTTCAATGTGTGTGAATAGGAAAATCATTTCACTCCTGGGACCTCATTACTAAAATAAGGGGATTAAACTAGATGATCTCAATGGTTCCTATTAGCTCTAAAGTTCTGGAATTCTACAATTTAGACAAGTCATGAAAAAACACCATTATGTTTTGAGTACTCAGTATAAAATAGGGAATAGATCTTTTCTATTCAATAACTTTACCAGTTGTTGAAGCACTAGTGGCAATGGTATCTGACACTTTGGTGAGTGAGCTAAACTGAAGATTTGATTGAAGAGTGACTTTCTCCAGTGATACACCGCACTATGCAGAATACAGTGACTCAGCCAGAAAAAAAAAAAAAACTGTGCCAAGCATGCTTGTCCAAAACCCTGTTGTAGCAGCTTTCATTTGGGATGTTGCTTGGTTTTACTAGTTCATAACTCATTCCTAATGTTGTTTTGCCTTCTCTGTAGATTTTTCCAACAATAACATAGCTTGCATTGATGTTCCCATAGCTTTGTGCTGCTGGTATTTGGAAATTGTACATAGACAATAAGTTGGACTCTCCCTTCCTCCTGGCGGGAAATGAGAAGTCATTTAGCCACCAGGGGAATGCCCTTAGACATCTGGGCATGGAACATTTCCCTTCCTATAAGTGAATGCAGGACAACTAATCTGAATGTGACTCAAAGCATGTGGCTAGGAAAAGAGACATGACTTGGATGTTTGGTAAAGAACTGGGGAACACTTCTTTCCATGATGCTTTCAGGAATCACTCTCTGGTTATTCCTCAGTCTAGTAAAAGGCTTTCGGATGTTATCATAAAAGTGCAAGTCACAGAACATTTTCCTGTTCTAAAAATATAAGAAGGGTACTATGGTTTAAAAGTCATATTTGGAAGTAATATTAGCTGCTATGGAGAAAATTAGAGTGAATTCTACTAATAATCATCATCATAATAGTAGCATTAATATAGTGCTTTAAGGTTTGCAAAGTCCATTACAAATATTATCTCATTTGATCCTTGCAACAACACTGTTATTATCATTATCATCTCTATTATTACCTTGCCATTTTTACCTTCATTTTACAGTTAAGGAAACTGAGGCAGGTAGATGTTGTGGTTTGCCCAACTTAAGTGTCTGAGACTGTAGTTAAACTTATGTTTTCTTGTCTTCAGGTCCAACACTCTATCCACTATACTATCTATTACCAAGAGATAATAAGATTAACACCTACCTAAGGTGGGGAGGAGGAAGAATCAAACACAACAGATATTTGTTTTAAAATAAATAAATAAAATTCTTCTGATTAAAAATTCCACCTAAATATCTTTGCATATTATATCTTATAAAAGGAACTAATGGGGCGGCTAGGTGGCGCAGTGAATAGAGCACCAGCCCTGGAATCAGAAGGACCTGAGTTCGGAGCCCGGCCTCTGACACTTAATCCGCACAAACAAAAACCTAGCCGTGTAACCTTGGGCAAGTTACTTAACCCCAATTGCCCTAAAAGGGGCAGCTAGGTGGCGCAGTGAGTAAGAGCACCGGCCTCGGAGTTTGGATGACCCGAGATCAGATCCGGCCTCAGAAAATGAACACCCACGCATAAATCAAATGACTAGCCGTGTAACCTTGAGCAAGTTACCTAACCCCAATTGCTTTAAAAAAAAAAAAAAGGAACTAATAGAGATATTGGTTGTGGATACTTACTGATTTGCCTAAAATTATTTGGTCACTTATTTGTATAATGAGAGAGGTAGAGTAGATGTCTTCTAAGGTTCTCTCTCTCTCTCTCTCTCTCCCTCTCTCCCTCTCTCCCTCTCTCTCTCTCTCTCTCCCCCCCTCCCTCCCTCCCTTTTTCCCCTCTCTCTATCCCTACCCCCCTCAGAAATAAAGTCCCCCATATATGCATATGTATCATGTATATATTTGTATACACAAACACATTATATGTATACACATTATTCTACCATGTTATATTTCACATCACTTATATTCTACTATGCAAAAGAGTCAGAAGTCAATTATCACTGATAAAGAGTCATAAAAAAGACACTAAATTAAAATGAGTTGGATAGCTCACTTACTAAAAAAAAAGCTGAAATAGCATATAATGATAGCATCAGAAACAGCAAAATTAGATCACTCTTTATTCTTATCATATGGGCTATTGGAAAATTATCTCAGGGGAAAAATAAACAATACCAAATGGGTTCACATTACTTTGTGGCAATTATTTTAGCATGTGTGTATGTGTGTGTGTGTGTGCGTGTGTTTGTATTTCTGTGTGATAGTGTGACTATAAAAGGGGGGTTATATATTTCTATTCTTTTGAAAGTAATATGGACATTCCCCCCAAACGATGTAAAAGGGGACTCTGAACAACTTCTGGAGCCCCAGCACCCACAGAACGACACAGAGAAGCTAAACTCCCGCTGAGGACAGCCCAGCAGCCCTGCAGGAAGGACCAGTGCAGTGGTCTGGGACCTGGCAGTGTGCAGCGCGCAGAGCGCAGGAGCTGAGCTGAGCCGAGCCCAGGTCCACATGAGCCGAGGTTTTAGCCCCAGGGCGGCAGGGCCAGCAGCCAGCTGGAGGAACCCCAGAACACCAGGAGCTGTGGCGACTCCAGAATTATCAACATAGACTTGCCTGGGACAAAGTAAGAGGTTAGTGTCCTATGGACTTTGGGACTGGTATTAGGGAATGCGTCGGCTCCCTCCCCTGGGGGCTAGAAGCCGCTGAGGACAAATGCCATTTTGTAGTTTTCAGAGGCAGCTCCCGCTCCCAGCCTGCAAATTTGTAGGGAGATCCAGCAATCAGTCTTGGGGGGTAATCGCTCTTGCTTTAACCTCCCTGGATCTGGATTGTGATCTAGGGTGGAAGTCGTGGGTGGGTTTACAGCTTGCCAGAAACGGAAGTTGCCCCCCACACGTTCGGGACGAAAATTCCTCTATCTGGCCTTAAAGCCATAGTGTGGCAACAAGCCCAAAAGTCAAGTAATTAAGTGGCAACATGCTAAGGCAAAGGAAACAGAAAAATGCAACCCTAGACTCCTATTTTGGGGGCATAGAGCGGGAAAAGGACTGTGAGGTCAGAAGTCCTGCTCCAAAAGCCCCAGGGGAAAACATGAGCGGGTTGCAGGCCATAGAGGAACTTAAGAAGGACTTTAAAAATCAAATAAGAGAAGTGGAGGAAAAATTGGAAAGAGAAATGAGAAGGATGCAGGAAAAGTATGAAATGAGGGTCAACAGCCTGACTGAGGAAAACAACACCTTAAAAAATAGACTAACTCAAATGGCAAAGGAGGCCCAAAGGGGCAATGAGGAGAAGAATGCCTTAAAAAGTCGAATTTGCCAGATGGAAAAAGAATCTCAAAAGTTCACTGAGGAGTTTCATTCCTTCAGAGTTAGACTGGAGCAAATGGAAGCTAATGACTTTATGAGAAATCAAGATGCTGTTAAGCAAATCCAAACAAATGAAAGATTAGAAGGCAATGTGAAATATCTCATGGGAAAAACCACTGACCTGGAAAATAGAACCAGGAGAGACAATTTAAAAATTATTGGACTACCTGAAAGCCATGATCAAAGAAAGAACCTAGAAATCACCCTTCAAGAAATTCTCAAGGAAAACTGCCCTGATGTTTTAGATCCAGAGGGCAAAATAGAGGTTGAAAGAATCCACCGATCACCTCCGGAAAAAGATCCCAAAAAGAAAACTCCCAGGAATATTATAGCCAGGTTCCAGAATCCCCAGATCAAGGAGAAAATACTACAAGCAGCCAGGAAGAAACAATTTCAATATTGTGGAAACACAATCAGAATAGCCCAGGACCTGGCAGCTTCTACACTGAGGGATAGAAGGGCATGGAATATGATATTCCAGAGGGCAAAAGAACTGGGAATAAACCCAAGGGTCACCTACCCAGCAAAACTGAGTATTTTGTTTCAGGGAAAATATGGTCATTCAGTGGAATAGAGGACTTTCAAGCATTCTTGAGGAAAAAACCAGAATTGAATAGAAAATTTGACATCCAGACACAAGAAGCAAGAGATGCCTGAGAAGGTAATCAGGGAAAAGAAATCAAAGGAACTTATCAAAGTTGAACTATTTACATTCCTATATGGAAAAGCAATAACTGTGACTGATGATATCTTTCTCACTATGAAAATAATGGAAGGGGGTGTGGTCATATGAATACATATGTGAATGTGTGTGTATATGGTTACAGTTATATATGGATAGAGGGCATAGGTTGAATTTGTTGGGAAGGAGAATACTCAAGGGATGAAATTATGAGGTGAGAGAGGAAAGTGGCAAGAGGAGATGGGGAGAGACAGGGTAGGGTAAACTATCCCATGTAGGGGAAGTGGTTGCAAAGGAGGGGGAGAATAAGGAAGGCTAAAAAGGCAAAACCTCATTCACATTGAATTTGGTTCAGGGAGAAAATGACATACATACTAAATGGGATATCTCAACCTGCAGCAGGATAGGGGGAAGGGGGATGAGAGGAGGGATGATGGATGGGAGGGCATCCTTGGGGTGAGGGGAGGTTGGAAGTACCCACTATAGAAGAGGGACAGGATCATGTAGGGAATGGACCAGGTGGGGGGTGGGATGAGTGGGAGGGAATTATAAGCAGCCTTGTACAATATATCTAATATGATAATGTTTTGCATAGCTAGACATGTACAACATATACTGAATTACTTATCTCCCAAGAGGGAATGGGTGACAAGGGAGGAAGGAAATGGATCTGAAATTTGAGGTCGTAACATTAAATGTTTCAAATATATATAAATACTATTATTAATACTCTTTTGCTTGTAATAGGGAGATAAGATGTGCAGGCATTGGGATGCAAAGACTCACCTTCCTCTAATGGAAAAGTCGATGGGGGTATGGGAGAAGGGATGGGAGAGAGCAGATTGGAGGAAGCGATATCTTGTGGGATTACTGTTCTGGGAGGTTGGGTAGGGGAATAATGGGGGGAAAATGATTGTAACTCAAAATCTGGCAGAAATGAATGATGTAAAACAGAAGTTAATAAAGCATTTGTTTAAAAAAAAGTAATATGGCAATTTGTTCTTTGAGAATATTTTTGGGATTCTTAAGTGAATGATAGAAGGTGTTTATGAGTCCACTGAAGTTTATCATTCCTAAAAATACCTAATTTAAAAGTATTCAAATTTGAAAGCATACATAAAATGCATGTTAATTACCAACAAGTGTTGACCACACTATCCAAGATATATTCTCCTCTTGGGGTTATTGTGAAACTTATTCTCTTGGTCCTCCAATTTGCTTGTCTGACTGTTCCTACTCTGCTTTCTTGGATTATCAGGTATATCTGGAGCTCTAGTTGTCGCTATACCCCTGATACTCTAGCTGGCATTTATATAGCATCTATTATGTGCCAGGCACTGTTATAAGCACATTACAAATGTTATCTCATTTTCCCTCACAACAACTCATGAAGATAGGCTTTATTATTATCCCCACTCTACAGCTGAGGAAAATGAAGCACACGTTCTGTTGAGGTTGCCAATATCTTTTTCTACCCTATTCCACAAACTTGTTGAGGCATCCTCACCTCATTCTCCATCATTCTACATATCCAATCAGTTGTCCAGTCTTGTTGGTTCAATCTCCACAACATATTTTGCATCTGTACCCTTTTCTGCACTTACTCGACTTTCATCCTTATTTAGTCTTTCAAATTGTACTTCTTATACCCACTAGTTGTGTGGCTTAGTATGAGTCACTCCCTGGACCTCAGTTTTCTTATCTGTAAAATAAGGAGCTTAGACTAAATGTTCTCTGATGTCCCTTCCTATTCAAATCCTATGTTCACCTACTGCTGACTGTTTTATTAATCTCCTAATTGTACTCCCTTCATCAAACCTCCACTCTCTAAATATTCTTCTGTATAGCAGTTGAAGTGATATTACAACAGCATGAGTCAGACCATGATGTTCCCTTGCTCAATAAGCTTCAATGGCTCCCTGTTATGTTTAGGATCAGCTCTAAATTATTTTGTTTGACATTTAAAACCTTTCAAAACTTTATTTCAACAACATTTTTGTGTTTATTACATATTATTCTCCCTTATGCACTCTGGTCTATACAAATGCTCTTCTTTCTATTTATCAGAAATGGTATTCTGAACTGTCTCCATCCCTGGAATGCATTAACTCCTCATTGCTATCTCTTAGAATACTTTGTCTACTACAAAACTTTATTCAAATACTCTCCTTTGCAACTTTACTGATCTCCCCAGCTTCTACAAATATCATTATCCTCCCCAAAATATGAGATATATTTATGTACGTATAATTTCCTAAGGTAGTAAGTTCCTTGAAGGCAGGGAGACATTGAATTTTTGTCTTTGTATAACCAGCACACAGCATGGTGTCTGGTACATAATAGGCACTTAATCAGTGCTTGTTGATCAGTATCACTGTCTTTCTGGTTTGAAGATGACCCACAACCAAGATACCATGGTTGTGATTTAAAGAATTCCACAATTTGTGTTCATGATGTGTATGTGTAGAAGGCTATAATTTGGTATGAGACAGCTTCCTTTACTTGTGATCTACTGTTTTGTATGACCGTTCTCCCTTGATACTTGTTCTGCCCAATACCTTTTTTAAAAAAGGCTTTTTTTAAGAAAAAAAAACGCAAATAATAGGAAGTCTTGCTACCCTAGTTTTTCTCTTGACTGTAAGTATGCTGGATATCATTTCAAATTTGGTCTAATAGCCTCTCTTTGGTTTGTCCTGTTTGTGGTTGTCCCACTTCAACTCAACAGACAGAGGTAACTCGTCTGCTGACAGGAGTTCTGTTATTTATTTGTCCCAGAAAGGTTAGTGGGCAAAAAGTATCACATTAGAACTTAAACTAACATTTTGCATACTATGTAGGGATTATTTCATTTTTAGTAACTATATTCTATGAGCTGAGCACAGTGCCTGTCACATTTTAGATCAGCAATAAATACTTGCTGATTGATTTATTTTGGTTTATTAAGAGCTTGTTAGTTATTCTGTCATGCATCTTGACTTTTAATGTTAAGTCAGTGGAAGGTATTTAAACATTCTTCTACTCCTTATTCTTCACTAGAGTCTGGAGTTTGGTATTATACCTAGTTACCATCTCAAACCCCATATTGGCCTTCTTAATTCATAGGATCAAAAGGTCATAAATAAAGAGTTTGGGAGTATTAGAGGGTCATTGATTTAGAGGACATTAGAGACCATCTAGCCCAGAGGTGGCAACACATGACTATGGCCCATCACACTCCCAAGAACATTAGAACCAGATTAAAATTTAATTGGGAAACGTTTAACAAAATAAATAAAAATATGACAAGACATGGATAACATTACATTGTAAAACTAAATATGTGGTGTGCAAGGATCTTTATGTGCGGTTCCTGTTTCTATTTAACTTGACATCAAACATCTCAGACCCAGCAAGTTAAATAACTTGTATGAGGTTAAACAAGTAGTAAGTCATAGAGCTAGGATGAACCAAGATCCCCAGACTCTAAATTCAGAGATTTTTTTTTGTTAGATTATGCTACCTCTGCATTCAATTCTCTACTTTGATGCATAGCATTCTACATGATGTTCAGTCATATTTTAGTCATGTCCAACTCTTCATGATCCTATTTGGGATCTTGGAAAATATCTTACTGTGGTTTAACATTTCTTTCTCCAGTCATTTTACAGATGAGGAAACTGAAGCAAACAGGGTTAAGTGACTTGCCCAAAGTCACAACTATTAAGTACCAGAGGCTGGATTTGAACTCAGATCTTCTTGACTCCAGGCCTGGCAATCTATCCACTGTGCCATCTAGCTGCCAAGAAAACTAAATGTTTTATGTAAATACTTTTACTTATCACTTATAGGAGTTTTAAAAACCAAAGATTTTATCTGTAGTTTAAATAAATGGATCAGTATGGGATTTCTAACCATATTTCTGTATGACATTTCATGGCAAGTCATACTGCTATAATGCAGTATGTCTTTTATTTAATGAAATGCCATAGACACTACATAGCGGAACTTTTTTATGAGAAAATTCTACTAAGAAAATGTACCAGCTGTTCATATTAGAAAGTCAATTTAAGATCTCTATGTCACATCCCAAAGGATTAATATTAATTATTCTGATCACAATTAATCAAAAATGATTGAGATGATTAAAAACAACCACTCATTTCCCCTAGATATGGTACAATGGGTGTAGCCATTATTACAATTCAGTTATTGCTGTCCATAGAGTTATAACTAGGAAAAAATATTAGAACATCTGCTGAAAACCATAAAAGGATTGTGTGTTTATTCAGATTATAATGAAGTACCAGATGAAATTGTAATTGCTGTGTTGATTTTCCATGCCAATTATGCATAATATATATTAAAGTTTAAGTCACAAAATATTAAATTACCAAATTGAAATTATCTAATATAAGTAAAATATCAGAATGTATTAAATTAATCAACATCTTTAGTTATCTCATTCAGAGTAGTTTTTACTATCTAAATCATTTTCAACTCATTATAATCAGAATTACATATGTCAAAAATTTGGAGGGTGACCTGGCATCTTCATTAATGGAGACTATCACCAAGTTAGGAGAAAAAGTTAGAAAATAGAAGTCTATTCAGTAAAAAAAGCCAAACCATATACTTTACTCTTATGGGGATTTTTTTTTTTCAGGAAAGCACTCAGTAACTATTTGTTTTTGTTTTACATATTATTTCTAATGGTGATCTGATTTTCCATCCCATTTAACTTAGGGGCGAATAGCTGTAGTCATATCTCTAGATTCAATATCATATTTATATTTATAATAATGACCCTGAAGTATTAAAAGCAAGTTAGATTCTATACCATGTATTTTGTATGAAAGGAGGAGGAAAATGGGAGATACATTTTGGAAGCATTTCCACCAAAAATGTTTATTCTTCAAGAGGTAAGTTTAAGTTATCTGGAAAAATTATCTTTCTTGAAAGACCTCATTCACAGTTCTAGATAAATGAGATTTCTGCAGCTTCATTTAACAGTTTAGCAGTTGTTTGAATCTTCTTTGGCAAACAACTTAACTTAAACAAAGTAGTGAAAAATATTAATATAAGTATGTACAAAATGCATGTGACCATCCATGGGGTTTATCCATTCTCCTCCTCTTCATAAAAAGGAAAATGCTTTTAAAAAGTATTTTGTACCTTCTGGATTACTTTCTTTTCCTCTCCATTCCTGTGAGTGCTGAAGCATCAAATCAATCTTAATGATTTGCATCTCCAAACAAAAAAATGTTTCATTTTTCCACTTGATTTGATTAGTGATTGGATCAGACTTTTATAAGACATGCACATCTCTTCAATATTTAGTTAACATAGTCAAAAGCTGTCATTTTTTTATGGTATGAGTGACCACTCAGAAGGAGATGGGACTGATGATAATTCCAAACCACATTTGGAGCCAGTTAGCCCCATACTCTTATTTGGAATGGTCACACGTAATTCCTGTGGTATACAGTGAAAATGTGATAACAGTCCTAAGGAGTTCTCTTGGTTTTATGAACTTTAGATATAACAGATTGGTTTGGGATTCTGACAACTTTCATACACACCAAAACAAAACATAGGATTTGTGAGTTGTATTATTCAAACTGTGAAATATTTTGCCCTGCCTCCTAAACCTATCTAGACATATAACACCAAAATATGTTTTATCAGAATACTGAAGGGGAAGGGCATGAGTGACTAATTCTAAATTCTCTAGTTTTTGTCGTCATGCACAATTGCTTTCATATTTCACATGAAAATTTTTGGAAAAAAGCAGTTAGTGAATGAGTTATTCCTTAGTTTTAGCCTTGATGAACACCACAAAGCATGATTTATTTATTTCTTATAATGGAACTTTTTGGATCCATATTCTAGTCTTCTAAGAGATTATAGTATTCAATTTGTGCAAATCATTTTTCCTAACCATAACCTCTACCCTATACCAGGTGTATCCATGTTATCAAAAACATATTCTTTACTTCTCTTCTCTACCTCTCCTTCCCTGCCTGTAGCAGCAAGCACCCCAGCATCCCCAGGATGGCTGCCACCACAGGTTTTTGATTTGCTTTTCTAAAGGAAAGCAACTCACAATGGGTTAACAATCTTGCTTTAATCAAACATATGTCATTACCTAGTTCAGGGGAAAAAGGTCAGTACCACGCAAAATTCAGAGAATACAAACAAGTTACAAGCAGACAACAAATACAGAGAAACATCAGCAGACAGGCTTCCAACTATCTGACTATTACATACATACCTAGTCAGTTACCAGAGAGGGAAGCACCAACATCTGGGTTTTCAAAGCCGGGGGGGTCAATGGCTGCCCAGAGTCTCCTATGGCCAAATCATATAACTCTTCTCAAAGTGAGCCCCAAAATAAAGCTTCACATCAGAGTATATATAGCCTTCTCCTGGATCAGAGAATCTTATAGCCCTCTTGACCCACTGCCCAATGAAAATGCAACAAGGTGTGGGCATTCCTGAAAAACAAGCCTCCTGCCAGTGGTTCCATGTGACCACATTCAGCCTATTAGGGAGCAGAGCATATTTTCAGACCAAGGAGTCACTTAAGCCTGTCAAAGGGCCTAGGGTCTGGGAAGATCTTAGATTCCCATTCCCATAACACTGCCTCAAACTAACCTAAAGAAAAATTGCATGAGGTTTTCATGATTTAAAATATTTTACACATATCCCTAATGAAAACCACAATCTTTTTTCTATTCCATC
Source organism: Gymnobelideus leadbeateri (assembly GCA_011680675.1). Taxonomy (NCBI): domain Eukaryota; kingdom Metazoa; phylum Chordata; class Mammalia; order Diprotodontia; family Petauridae; genus Gymnobelideus; species Gymnobelideus leadbeateri. The sequence continues at coordinate 879,779 of WOXC01010876.1, read as the reverse complement.
ATGGGGTCAACCGCCCCCACAGGAAGGTGATTCAAGTTATCTTTAATATCTCCTACAGGAAGGGGATTCTAGCTATTCTACGTTTAGTATCTTTATGTGATATCCCTTGGAATGGAAGAAAAGAGATAGTAGTGTCATTGGACATAAAAATGGCCACAGGTCACTCGAGAAGTTCTGAACAGCCTTATATTAAGCACATTCCAATACTCTAGGTTCAGGGTAAAAAAAGATTTGGTAACCTTTATGGAAAGGGTTACAAATATCACATGTAGAAAGAAAGACCTGATCACTGTACTTGCCAAAGGAACAGTGATTGAAAAGAAATCTGAGCATAAATTATCTATATAAAGCCTGATATAATTGCTCTACATGTATGCTTCATTCTAAGAAAAGCAGATTTGTATGTAATAATCATAAACATTACATAATGGCATATGGGAATTTCCCTTCCCTTGACAAATGAAGAGATCGATTCTATTCAAATACTCCATTCTATTCCAATCATAAAAAGAATAGGAGTGAAGAAAAAGAGTATTTGTGCCAGTTGGTCTAACCTACTCTTTTTGTTGGTGGGGGGAGGGTTATTTTAAATTTCTCAATATTTTCAAATCTGATTTTTATTGATATCTTTTGACTTTATGTTACCTTTAGTTTTGAATATATCCCATTTCTCTCCACTTAAATGATGTATCACTTCAAACAAAGATTAAAAAAAATCATAAAAAGTTGAGCAAAACCAATAAATACATTATCTCTGATAGTACACACAGTGTTCTATGCCCAGAGTCTTCTACCTTTGCAAATAGGAACGTTTATTTTTTCTAGTACTTTTTTTAGCGTGAACTTTGGTCACCATGATGACACAAAATTGTTTAATATTGGTTTTGTTCTCTATTCGCCCCCCTCTCCATCATACATACATACATACACACATACATACATACAATTAGAGCCAATGTATAGATTATTTTTACCTTTTTTTTTCATTTTATTCTGGGAAGATGAGAACAATCTGTCCCAGTGACCATGATGGTGGCTGAAGAAGGCACGGTGGAGCACTTAGAGCTTGGTCAGTCATCAAAACTCCAAGATCATTCACTGAATCCCATGCCACTGCCAATCATCAGGTCTTTTGTCCTGCCACTGATGAACTTTGATGAGTCAGGAATAGAGAATGAGCCTGATGACTCTGTGTAGCTCTGTCTCACTTAAATCAAATTCACCCACAAGTCAAGACATCACCCATGATGTCATTGATCCTCTTTGAGAAAACCAATGATGAACAACAGCTATGTACCAGGCATTGAGCTAGGAGTTGGCAATACAAAGTTCCTGCTCTCAAGGAACTCACATTCTACTGCAGATAATGAATATAAACACATTAAAGTAAGTGCAAAATTTAATCAGGGCAGACTTCCTGGGGGAAGTAATACTTGAATTGGTGTTTGAAGGAAATTAAGACTATTGTGAGCTGGAGATGACAAGAGAATATGTTTCAAGAATGTGGAAAGACACAGAGATGGGAGTTAATGTTGCATATGTTGCTATTCAGTAGTTTTTAGGTATGTCCAACTCTTTGGGACCCCATTTGGGATTTTCTTGGAAAAGATGCTAGAGTGGTTTACCATCTCCTTCTCCAGCTCATTTTATAGGTGAAGAACTGAGGAAAACAGGCTTAAGTGACTTTCCCAGTATCACACAGCTAACAACTTTCTGAGGCCGGATTTGAACTCATGAAGATGAGTCATCCTGACTACAGGCCCAGCACTCTATGCCCTGTGTATGCTATATAGAGAATAGCAAGCAGGTCAGTTTTACCAGAACACTGAGTTCTTGAGAAGAAAATGCATACAGCAGATCTGGAAATGTCTGGAAGCAGATTGTGAATGGCTTTAAAAGACAGAGAAGTTTGTATTTTATCTTACAGGTAGAAAGAGCTGCTAGAACTTTTTGAGCAGAGGGAATAATGTGGTCACACCACCATTTTCAAAATGCCAATTTAGCAGATATAGATTTGAGAGGGATTTGAGGGAAGGAACCAAAGAGAAGGCTATTGCAATAGTCCAAGTGGAATGAGAGGAAGGCTTCCCCTAGGTAACTGTAGTGTGAGTAGAGAGAAGAGGACCAATGTGAAGTATATTGCAGAGATAGAATAATAAGACTTGGCAACTTTGGATGTGTGGTGTGTCAAAGAAGGACGAGGCAATGATGACTCCAAGCTTGTGAACCCAGAGGACTAAAGGAGTGGTACCATCTTCAAAATATTTCTGGTAGGGGAACTTAGGAAGACAAGAGAATTTGGGTCTCTTTGGGACATGTTAAGTTAACATACCATTGGAAGAATGGCTGGAAATATCAAATAGCTAGTAGATGAGATGAAACTGAAGTTTAAGAGAGAATATACACACACATTTGTATATTTACACATACACACACATATATATGTGGGTGAGTGAGGGGGTATATGTATTTATGTATATATATAATGTAGTGTATGTCTATATGCATAATTACACATATGGATTTATAGTGTATGTATGCATATACATATATATGAATTATCTGCATAGGCAATAGTTTAATCCATAACTGAAGAACTGATGAGCTCACTAAGAGAAGGGGAACCAGCTAATAAAAAACCACTCTGTAAATCTGTACAATAAAAAAAAATAATAAAATAGGCAGCTATGTGGCCCAATGAATAGAGCACCGGCCCTGGAGTCAAGATGACCTGAGTTCAAATCTGACCTCAGACATTTAACACTTACTAGCCGCGTGACATTGGGCAAATACCTTAACTCCAATTGCCCTGCCCTCCCCCTCCAAAAAAAGCAAAAACAAAACAAAACAAAACAAAAAACAGACATTTGCCATGTTTAAAAATCCAAATTTGAAAAACAGAATGTTAGGGGGTGATAATTTTCCTCCTTTGCTTTCTAAAAGGGGGAGATCCTATAAATAATAAGTGCCCTGAGGCATAGCTTTCTGGAATATATCTGTTGAAGTATAGTATACTTGGACACATATCTATTCCTTGTGCATTCCTGATTTACTTAGAATACTTTTGAGTTTTGCAGATTTGTGGAGCTCTACTTGGATTAAATTACCTCAAAGGTCTTTGAGAGGCTGAGACAGGCCATTCCATGCATTATACTTTTATGATAGTAAACTAACTTAATTAACTTGGTGAATAATTACTTTCAGATTTCTTTTCTTCTATTCAGTGCCAAACTCAGTATAGTTAGTATCTGCAGGCATCACTTGCATTTTGTACTTTGGGGTCTTACTGAATGAAGGAAAAATAGGAGTGCAATAACTAGTCATTGTTGTACCTGGTGTTAAGTGACTATGAAACTGGTCTTTGACACCCTGGGGCCCTGTGATTTAGGGGCAGAGACAGTGGTATGGCCACTGGAGGGAGAAAGCACAAGCCAGGATGAGGTTTACATATGGGATGGGAGAGGAGGGAAGGGGAAGGGCTCATCTTTGGTATAGTTGCAGGGTGGGGGAGTGGAGAAAGTATTTCCATATTGGTGCTGTCATTACCTTTTGTTTCTTGTGTTCTGAGACAAAACCCTTCTTGAACTGCCCAAATTTAACTTTGATTTACCAAACCCTCCCAATGTCCAAATCCACATACTTCTTTCACCAGTACAGCTGGCAAAATGACAGTTTTCAACACAAATATGGATTGAACTGCCCCTTGGATCCCCACTATTCTGAGATTCTATGAGTGTAATTCTGTAATTATAAGGCCTAATTTGTTATTTCAATAATTAATGGAAGTCTGATTGCATTAGTAAGGGTTTTCCATTAACTGATGCAGATTGCAACCCATCTGCATCTTAGTAGATGCTCTTGTTAGCTTCTGTGTTTACAATATCCATGGTCCCTTGACTGAACTTCTGATATCATCTCCAAATTTGGCTAGGCTCATGCCCAAAACTTTTTCAGCTGGATAAGACCTTCCATTGTTTGTGTTATACTTACATAGCTTTCAAGTATCCAGCATCACCTTTACAATACAGTTAGGCATGACCGTAGGTAATAGTGAGAGACAGTACAACATTGAGAGTTTGAAATTTAAATAAAATCAGTTCATTTACATCCCCATTTAATGGACAGCTTGTATTATAGTAGATAGATGCCTGAACTGGTGAGTCAGGAAGACCCAAGTTCCTCATGCACTTATTCCCTGTATGATACTGAGCAAGTATCTTAAGCTCTGTTTGGCTCAGTTTCCCCATCATAAAAACAGGGATAATAATAACACTTAGTTCCTAGAGTTGTTGTGACAATCAAATGAGACAATAGATGTAAAGTATTTTATAAATCTTAAAAATACACTGTATGAGTGCTAGTTATTATTACAAATATACCTGTGACATGATTCATTCTGCAGGTTTTAACACTAGTCAATCAAGTCCATGTGTTTCTGTTTTCCCCAAAGAATAAATAGATAAACCTGGCTGGTATCATGATGAATGAATAGAAGAAGTGCTTCTGGTTGCTTGCTGTAGTAAATCTGTGACTGTTGGTTCCTGTGCACTTTTGTAGCCAAGGCTGACTCATGTCAACCTAGAAGCAATGTATCCAGCCACTCCATGACCACAGGTGGCAGCTGAAAAATGGGAGGAAACTTCTTTACCAGATGTCACAAGGGCGAATGATTTTTACCATTCTAGGTAGGAAGGACAAAATCTGTGTTGCAGATATATTTCATTTAAGAGCTTCTGTCCTACTTCATCATTAAGAAAAAAAGGAACACTTTCTTTTATAATCACCTTTGGGCTACAATTGTAGAATTTTAAAAATATATTCTATTTTGTATTTGCTCAGAAGATCCCTACTTCAGATACTCAGTCACAATTTTGAGAAAGAATCCCAAAGCTTATTTGAAAAAGTGCTGCCTCCAGATATGAACATTTAAATTTCCAAGTTACAGGATAAACTTTAGCTATCTTCCTAAATGGTTGTGACACTAAATATTGAGGTCCCCAATGTGTATTAGCCTAAGAATGTGAGTGGATGGGGGTGATAAAGATATGTTTTCAAAGAGAGTTGCACAAACATTTCCAATTTATTTCACAGATTTCAAATAATCAATTATAAAACTACCTCTTGATGTTTTCCCTTTCTGATTATGTCAATTCTATCCCTCTAAAATAGTGATAATAGGTTGTGCTCTTTACTAATACCGTGAGTTCTCCCTTCCCAAAAAAATTTCTTTTTGGGGGAGGAAAATGTTGACTCTCCCCCTCCTCCACACAGTATGGCCTTCTTGACATTGGAAAAACAAAGCTAATATAGATGTAGGACATAGTCTTTCTATATCCCAGAATGTCAACACCCTTGCCAAAAATGAATTTATCAGCTAAATATAGCCGAGAGATTTAGTTTATCTAAAATGTCCTACAAGGAAGAAATAGTTTACCACTGTTTTTGCAGATTGAGGTAAGTCTAACTTATTATTGACATATGTTATAGATTTAATTTAATGCCATAGTTCAGATGTGTGTTCTGATAAATTTGAGTGAAATATAGGCTAAGATGAGTAGAGTTGTTTTAATATTTATGGAGTTGAAAATGCAGAGTTAGCAAAGGAAGCATTTTAATTAAAACAATGTTTCTCCATCAGTACTCACAGGAGAATGGAGAGGAATGCTACTAGAACTTGTTGGTCATTTGTATTTTTACTTGATTTTTTGCTGCATTTTGAAGGCCTTAAAATATATATATATATGTATATATGTACATGCATATACATATATATTATATATACATGTATATATGTATATGTGTGTATGTGTGTGTGTGTGTGTGTGAGAGAGTGTGTGTGTGTGTGTGTGTGTGTGTGGTGCTGAGTCCTTTCAATGTTTCTTCTTTTTTGATGGGGTGCTGGAAACTCTTGAGTATTATTGACCCTTTCCCACTTCTTTTTTTTTTTCTGAAATTTTAGGTATCCTGGAGATAACGTCAGTGGAAATAGGAGTTGTAGCAGTCAAAGCCATTAACAGCAACTATTATTTAGCCATGAATAAGAAAGGAAAACTTTATGGTTCAGTAAGTATGCTTTTTGTTTTCAAAATTGACTTTAGTAAGTCGTGCCATCGTTTCAGGATTTTAACCCCATCTCTCCCCCCTAAGTAGTCCTGTTATCATAGATTACCTGAAAATAGACTTGTTTGGGCAATAATTCTCCCAAACTTCAAGCATTGGCCAACCAGAAATTCTAACCAGAAAAATCCCACACTGTTTATTTGTTTGCCTGCTAATGGTCATCATTAAACATTCTGGCATGGTAACTGGTGACACCTCTCAGAGGAACTTCTGGTCAGGTTGACTTGAGATCTATGTTCAAGTTGAAAGGAAATCATTATCAAAACAAGGCTTTTTGTTTTAGTCAATTTAAAACACAGGTTGCATGCATATGAGTATCCTGGGTAACACTGGAATCTAGCCTATGAATTTCTTATGTCCTCTGAATACTCCATAAATCCTTCTTTACTTTTATTGGGGGAAAGAATTAGCATATTCATTATATGAGACCATCTTTTCCTAATCAATTATACCATTTGTTGTTTTAGGCCCTCAGAAACAATCACTGGTGCCTCTCTGTGAATGATCATATGTTGGATTTTCACTTGAATATATACATTTTCTATCTTATAGTAGTGACCTTAAATCAGTCTTTTTTAAATTGCTAAATGAAGATCACCACAAGTGAAGTGTGACCCAGGATTATGAATTATCCAATTTTTAATTATTCTCCAATAATGTCTTTGGAATATGTGAGCGTATGTATATACACACAGAGTGAATACATGAATTTGTTCACTGATACCTTTCATACATATAGGGTGTATATTATATATGTATGTGTAATATTATGTATATCAACAACTATGTATTGATTCCCTACTATATGCCAGTTAATGTAGAGGATAAGTAATAATTATAATACCTATTTTAAAAGACTTTCTATAGCATCTTAAGATTTATAAAGAACTCTACATATATTGTTTCATTTGATCTTGACAACAGCTTTGAGAAGTAGATAGTTTATTATGATTTTCATTTTACAGATGGGGAAGCAGGCTCAGAGAGGTTAAATGAATTGCTTGTGGTCACAGAGCTAATAAGTAATAGGGGTGGAATGTGGAGTCATATCTTTCAATTCAATGTGGTTTTTTTTTTTCCACAGTACCTTTTCCCTAAAATGTCCAGGAAGTTTAGGGTCTGAGTCAGGAGACAAAGCTATTATACATGAAATAATTAAGTTTTAATTATAGCTGTAGTTACAATTGCAGTTCACTATACATTGTAATAATTAAGGAGACTTCAAGGAAGTCTTGAAACTAAATCTAGGCAATAGAAGAGGGATCCAACTTGGAAAGGGGGTGTCTAGGCAATTAAGAAAGAGAGAATTGAGTGGAAGTGGAAGGGAAAAACATAAGTATCAAGGGAAGCAATAAACAGTGTATGGGGAAGAATCTTCCGGGAGAGGCTCATGTAGGGACGCAATGAGGGGTAGGCTTGATCCATCACTTGTCTGAGTCTCAGTTACCTCATCTATAAAATAGAGATAATCATACCAGTAATATCTTATCTTCCACAGCTGTGCTGATGATCAACTGAGGTTATGAATATTAAAGTTTTTGCAGACCATAAAGTTTTATATATGTTATTATTGTTATTATTATTATTAATTACAATAAACTAGAGAGAGTAATTTGGTCTTTATTCTTCAGATAAAGGAAAATCAAGGGTTTGATTATTGTTGAAGATAAGAGACAAGTTAAATTACCAGTCAAATGCTAATAGTTGCCAGTAGGATAATGGATAACCAGAGTTTCATACATGTTATATAGATATGCAAATATATGTAATACATGCATATAGTTGTTGTGCACATAGTTGTTGTCTATGTTGTTCAGTTGTGTCCACCTCTTCATGTCCTCATTTGGGGTTTCCTTGGAGTATGTATGTATGTGTGTGTGTGTGTGTGTGTGTATAGATATAGATACACACACATGCATACATACATACACATATACATGTATGTACCTATACACATAAGGTGTATATGTATGCATGTGTGTACATACATGTATATATGTGTCTATTTAATATATAGATATATATCAGATTCTGATCCTGTGTAATTCTATAACTTGCAGAAGAAAATAGCAATTCTTTTTTAGAAGAATTTTAATTCAAGTTAATGTTCAGAGTGAGAATGAATTCCTGTAGCTGGTTCAATATAGGAGAACTGTGTTATCTAGTGGATTCATATGCCCCAGAAATAGGAGTAAGTAATGTGAAGTCAAGCATTCTTTAGATTTGTGATAATGATCAATGTAAATACTATTTGGGTGGAAAAAAGATTTTACTGCCTGAAACAATCCTTTCTTTATCTTCCCAGTTTTTCTCACATTTTTGCAAATAAATTTAGACTAGCTAATCCATTAATAGAGCTTGTGATTTCTACTTAAATTGTTACATTAGCTTAGACTATTGAGTAAGAACACATTAGTCTTTACTAGATAATTGCAAAGAATAAATGAAATAATTTTATTTAAATTAGAAGCTGAAAATTCTTAAAAGCACGGTAGTACAGAAATATATCTCAGCCCGCATTATTATCCTACTTCATATTATGTCTGTATCTAATATTCTTTAGTCTCTTTTTCTTACTCTCATCTATATTAATTGTTTCATATTACCTATATACCAGCAACTTTACTGTTTAGTCTACTTGGTCTTATCCTCATTTAGGTTAGTAAGCCTCATTACTACCCCTTGCCACTGCTCCCCACCTCCAAAATAAAAATTACCCTTCTCCAGGCAGTCATGATGCAATAGAAAGGAGTTCTGGATTTGAAATCAGAGGTCCTGGGTTAAAATATCAGGTCTTCTACTTCCTACCTTGATAACTGTGAGAAAGCTAATTAAGGTCTGTGCTTCAGTTTCCACATCTTAAAATGAGGAGATCAGACTAGATGGCTCCCAAGGTCACTTTCAACTCTACATTGATGATTCTATGAATTCTAGATAATCATTCTATAAATATAGACTATTATATACCAAAGAGATCACTGACTTATATCCCCCAAACAGGTGAAAATACCACCATCCCTCAAATCAAATGACCAAACTATGCTACTGTGGATTGGATGAAAGTATCATCTTGTCAAGAAAAGGATAAATGTTTATTTTCTTTGGTTTTAGTGGATTTTAAAAAATTAAATGAAAATAAAATACCAACAACAGTACAAATGGAAAAAATCAAATAAACCTCTAAATAGTCTGTAATTTTATGATTAAGTTTGGCTCTTTGGAAAAGATGTAGAAATGTACCTCACAATCTTTTTTTTTCCCTAAAATTAAAGAACTATGGGAGTGGAACAATGCATATACTTTCAAAATTCATTTGACAAGTTGCTGTAGTGCTCTTCTAGCAATCTTTTTAATTTAACACAAGTTATAAAAATGCCCTTGTTATTTATGCCAGTTTTCTTTAATGTCAATTTTCCCAACCCATGCAATTACATACACATATGTTATATAATTAATAATTTGGTGTCACTCTATAAGGAATACTTAAATCTACACCTATGTTTATATATTTTTCCTTTTCAAAGAATCATTTTAGGGGTACATCTTATATCAGGGGTGGGGAGCTTACACCCTTGAGGCCACATGTGGCCCAGTAGGTTCTTAACTGTGGCATTTTGACTGAATCCAACCTTCAGAGAACAAATCCCCTTAATAAAAGGATTTGTTCTGTAAAACTTGGACTCAGTCAAAAGGCTGCACCCAAGTACCTAGAGGGCCACATGTGGCCTTGAGGCTGCAGGTTCCACACCACTGTCTTATATTCAGAGACTGACCTATACCTGGGTCAACAGTAACTACAATGCAAAGCACCCAACTGGTAGATATGACAGATATAATAGAAGCACAAGTTATTTTTGTCATATTTGAACAAAGTTTGAATCTAAAAGGAAACTCTGAAGCCAGTTTGTCTAATTGCTACCCAAATAAAATCTTTTCAATGCCATACATGACATACATGGTCATCCAGGCTTGACATGAATGTTTCTAGTTGTAAGAACCTACTGTCCTCTAAGGGAACCCAAGTTGTTGTTTTTTTTCCTTATATTAAACAAACAAAAAATCAAATCTTAGAAATTTCTGTTCCTCCCAGTTTTGCCTTCTGGATCAAGTAAAATAAATTTTGCCCTTCTTCTATATTACTACCCTTAAAATGTTTTGAAAGTCATTCCTAAGACTACATAAGTCTTCATTTCTCCATATTAAACATCCCTTACTCTTTTATCTGAGCCACATGTAGCATGAAATCTTTTATTATCCTGGTTTCCTGATATAGTTGTTACTGTTGGGAGTGAGGGAAGGGAAGAGTTCTTTGTTTTGTTTTGATGCTGGATCTCTCCTTATCTTTCCTAAGCTAGAAGGACAGTGGCCACTCATAAACACTATCTGATTATCACAGAAGCTGATTTGACTTGCTCATTTTCTGACCCTTCTTAAGATAGCCTGTTCTCAGGAACTTAGCATATATTCCTGCCAAACTGTGAGGATACCCAAATGGCTTAGTCCTGTTGCAGTGCAGAACTCCTAAGTTTAAGTCATTCACAGGCTTGGCTTCCCAGTATCCTTCACAGCTTATTAGTGATCTTACTAAAATATGGTTTCCAAATATTCCAGGGTTAAATATGGTGGAAATATCTCCTCCCTGTCCTAAAACTCCCTTTCTTAATGCAGCATAAAGTCAAATTAGCATTAGCAACTGCCACAGCAATTTATTAATTCACATTGAGTTTATATTTCACTAACACCCTCAGTTTTATTTTTTTAGACATGGTGCTATCTAGTGATGTCTCCTCTATCTCCTTACTTTTGAAGTTGATTTTAATAACCAAAATAAATGCCAACTTTTTTGGCATCAGGATCCCTTTGTGAGTTTAAAAACTATTGAGGAACCCCACCCCCAAAATCTTGGTTGTGTGAGCTATATAAATAATTTACTGTATTAGAAATTTTGAACATTTATTATTCTTATGAAAATAATTTTGATCTCACTGATTGCCTGAAAGAGTCTCTGGGCCTCCCAGGATATACAGAGCATGCTTTAAGAAACTTCATTTTATTAAATTTGATCCCTTTTTGCTTTCTGAGATATTTTAGATTTTGATCCTGGCTTCTATCTAACATTACATTTCTCCCTTCTTGTCTTGTATCATCCACAAATTTGATAAGCATATCATTTATTTCAATATTTTTAATGAAAATTTTGAATAATATGCAGGCAAGTACAGACTGATCTTTCATACATTTATTAGAGAACACCTTATAAGTGAACCTGAATGAATAATGACCACTTTATTTTATTTTATTAAATTTGTTTATCTACTTTAAGTTTACAATATTCAGTTCCACAATTCCTTGAGTTCCAAATTTTCTCCCCTTCCCTCTCCTCCCCCCTCCCCCACCATGGTGGCATGCAATCTGAATAGGCTTTACAAATACCTTTGCATTAAGCTTTAGTCAGGTTGTAAAGAAGAATTATAACCAATGATGTAAACAACAAGAGAGAAGGAACGAAACAAACAAAACACGAAAGACAGAGAGCAAGTAGTTTGCGTCAATCTGCATTCAAACTCCATAGTTCCTTTCTTTGGATGCAGATATCCTTTCCATCATGAGTCTTTTGGAGTTGTCTTATAACCTTGCATTGCTGAGAGGAGCCCAGTCTACCAAAGTTAGTCATCACATATATGATGCGTCTATAATTGTGTACAAAGATTTTCTGATTCTGCTTTCCTCACTCAGCATCAGATCCTATAAGTCTCTCCTGGCTATTATGAAGTCTGTCTGCTCCTCATTTTTTATATCACAATAGTATTCCATTACATTCATATACAACAATTTGCTTAGTTATTCCCCAATTGATGAGTATCCCCTTGATTTTCACTTCTTTGCTACCACAAAAAAGAACTGCTATAAATATATTTGTGCAAATGCAGGACCACTTTTTTAATCTAGCAATTCAACCAGTTCCAAAACTTTTTTTTTTGTGATTCTGTCTTAATGATTCTCAAAAAATGCTCTAACATACAGAAATAGATATTTAAATGGTCAGAGGTATGAATTGTGGGAGCAGAAATGTATCAGCATTGTTATTCAGAAAATTCATATTAGCACTTATGGTAACTAGATAGAGAATAGAGTGGACATAATAGCATTCTAAATTAACCATACATGCAGATTAGTTAGTACACCTTGGGGATGGAAGAGGAGGAAATGAGGGAGTAAGCAGTGTAGCTAGTTCCTCACCTAGCCTAGGTAGCTTGCTAGCTTTTCATGTTCTCTGTGGTAAAATCAGGGGTTTTTAACTAGATCCATGAATAGCTTTCAAGAGGTTCAGGAAATTGTTATTTTTTAAATATTTCAAAATAATTGGTTTCCTTCTGTAGTTCTATATTTTTACATTTAGGAACATTATTTTGTGAAGTGGTCTAAAAGCCTTAGATGGTCAAGGGGGGTCCATTACACATAACAAATTCAGCACCTTCTGGGCTAAAAGGTCAACCTTTTTAGTTCCTGAACTCTCAGTACATTCAGATAAACTACATATGTATAAGCAACTAGATGGAACAGTAATGTAGTAGGTAGAGTGCTGGACTTTGAGTCAAGAATTTCAAACACACTTGCTGTGGGTCCCTGTCAAAGTCACTTGAACTTTATCACCTTCTATATCCTAATCTGTAAAATAAAAATAAATACTTCCTTAGATTGTTATGAGGATCAAATGGGATAACATATGTAGAATACATTGCAAATCTCAAAGTGCTATAAAGTGTTTTTTTTTCTTATTATTATTCTTATTTAATCACTAGCAATCTAAAAACCAGAGACAGAGAAGAAGATTATTACAGACATGAGAGAGAACATTGGAACAAAGGCATGTGAGGGAGGGAAGGGATGCACAAAAGAGATGCTGTAGGGAATGAAATAAGATTAGAGCAACAGCGAGAATCAAGTATCACGATGAAGTTGTATGTCTGGGTGAATAGAAGGATGGTATTTCAGTAACAAATAAATTCAGAATAGGCATAGGTTTGACAGAAAAGAAAATGATTTTTGGTTTCAGACATGTTGAGTTTGAAATGTCTATGTACAATCCAGTTTAAAATATCCAAAAGGTAGTTGTTGATGCGAGATAGGACACATTGAAGTTATACATATAGATCTGCAAGTCATCTGCATACAGAAGATGCTTGAACCCATAAAACTATTGAGATCACCAAATGAGAAAGAAGAAAGAAGAGGACCTAAGACAGAGCCTGGGTAATATCTACAATAGGAGGATGTGATATAAAGATCTAACAGAGACTGAGAAGGATCATTTAGAAATTTATGAGGAGAAACAATGGAGAAAAATGTCATAAGAACCCAGAGAGAAGAGAGAATGATATCCAAGAAAGGTGGTCAAAGAATTTTAAATGCTACAGAGAGGAGGAATTGATTAAATGACATTAAATTAAAAGATCATTAGTAATTTGGAGAGAGTGATTCAGTTGGATGATGAGATCAGAAACCAGATTGTGAAGGGGCTAGAAGGAAGTGAGAGGAAAGAATGTGGAAAGGTGGAATGTAGAGATATTTTTTTAGAATGTTTATCTGAGAAAGGGAAGAGAAAGATAGTACTGATAGCTAAAGGGATAGTAGGATCTAATGAATGGTTTTGGAGGATGGGGTAAAAGTAGGCATGTTTATAGGCACCAGTGAAGGAACCGATAGATAGGGAGGAAACTCAAGATTAGCAGTGGGGTTTGGAAGGATGTTTATGGAGGCAATCTGCCAAAGAAGAAAGGAGAGAATGGGAAGAATGTGTGTTTGAGTTAACTTTCACAAGGAGAAGGGTAACCTCTTCATCAGAGACTGAGGTAAAGAACATATTTGGAGGTGATGTTAGGAGGGTATGAAATGAGCAGAAAGGAAGAATTAGAGGATGGAGCAGGAAGTGACATCCTCAGCTGTGAGGGGTGAGGATTGGGTACCACAGAAGAATTGAACAAAGAAGGGTTAGAATAGCCCTTATGGTGAGTGGTATATAGAAGTGATTAGGAGGAATAGAAAGATTTATATTGAAATGATGAAATTAAATACATAAAGTAGCATAACACTCTTAAGCTCTCCTCTCTCGTCAGGATTCATTGTCTGTTTACTCTCTATTCATCTATATTTTAAAACTTTACTGTGACCTTGCAAATAAGGTTTAACTCTTTCCCCAATCCACATTTCCCCCCACTGCCAGCTTCCTCTCCCCCTGGGCCACATGGCTCCTACTGTGAGAGAAAGATAAAAATAACATTCTTTATTTTTTGACCCAACTCCGCCCCCCCAAAAAAAAGTTAGCTGCACTTCTTCTGGACAATCTAGATTCTTAAAAAACTTTGCATTCTAAACACATTGAATAAAAGGGGAGCCCCAATTTGTGGCTATATAAATATATGAAAATAAATCTTATACTTTGGAACTTGAGAGTTGCTTTTTTATGAGGTTTACTGTACATTTTTGGTTAATATTTCTTATGCACAACTGTACAGAAAAGGCAACAACCAAAACAATAAATTCTCTTGACAGTATTGATTTTATGATGGAGGGAAGATTCTCATTCTAATTAAAGGCTGCATTTTGGTTTTCTTCTGCAGAGAGAATTCAACAATGATTGCAAGCTGAAGGAAAGGATAGAGGAAAATGGATACAACACCTATGCATCTTTTAACTGGCAGCACAATGGGAGACAGATGTATGTGGCATTGAATGGGAAAGGAGCTCCAAGGAGAGGACAGAAAACACGAAGGAAAAACACTTCTGCTCACTTTCTTCCCATGGTAGTACATTCATAGATGAAGCATTTCTTGATGCAGGTGGGATCAGAAGCTCTCTTGTTGAGAATATCTGTTAATCCTCAAGAAGAGTAGTCTTGAAAAGCAAAAACATTACAGACCTCTGCTTGTTTGAGAGACAGGGAGCCTTTGAAGGTTTTGTACTCACTGCTGGAAAAAGAAATCATTTAATTTTGTTCTGTGTCATATCTTATAATGAAGATATAGACTGAATCAAATGGGATGGATGCTCTTCCCAGAGTGAACAACATGGCTGATTTTTGTTTTGTTTTGTTTTTTATTTCTGTGATAGAACTTGGAGGACGTGAGACAATCAGATGAATGATCTTTGGGGAAAGTTATTTATGGAATACTAACTCATATCAAAGACTTTCAATGCTCATTCAAGCCTGATGATCCAATGAGCAGTTAGACACGCAAGCATTTACTGGAAGCACTTGGGTCCTAATGCACAACCAAAGGAGTTTTTGGTGTGGCAACGTGGAAGAATGGATAGGATTAAGAAATATAAACACATTAGTGCAAAACTGTTCTAACAAAACGAATAGTATGGTATGCTTGTGCATTCTGCCTTCATCCTTTCTATTTCTTTCTAAGTTATTTATTTAATAGGATGTTAAATATCTTTTGGGGTTTGAAATATTTTCCTCAGCAGCTGCCTTCTGGTTTGTCTTTTCTTTCTGCATATCACATTCATGTTCATGAAGTAATAGTTTCAATATTTGGCAAGTATTTGAAAATGGGAAATGAATGTGCTTGTCAGACCAAGCTGGGAGAGCAGATTTTACCTCTAACCTGCTTTTCTTTGGCTGACATTGCACTCATTTAATAAGCACCAAAAAACAATGAATCTGAGAAGGGCTGGGGTATGTGGTCAGCATGAGGTATCTGCCAGTCCCTGAATATATTGACCCCAATATGTCATATCCATGATGAAATGAGCACAAATGGACAAATTCTGTTATTGGTAAGGCATTTTGGACTCCTATTGCATCAACTTGGGGGTCCCCAACCTAAGAAGTTAGATCTAATTATAAAAAATACATAAAATTGCTTGGCCCACATACTTAGAAGTAACTCATTGACACATATCACAGCAACAAACAATGAAAAGTTTGTCTGGATGTTATGAAAACCATTTGTGACTCTATCAGCATCAATCTCCCCTAAAGGAGCTTTTGAGGCATTTGTTATAAAGTACAACTCTTCCCATGAATTAGACTGAGTAAATCTATCCTGGTATATGTGTAATCATATACTAAAATCTGTTCAAGCTGTATGATCTAGTCTTTTTTTTTTAAATATTCTTTTCTGTAAATTTAAAGAGCTCTGGAAGGCTCCTTAATATAACCATATGAAAATTCATTTTGTTAGAGCAGGTAAATAGAGAACAGTACATCAGAGTGTACCAGTCTTCACATTGTATTCCACTAAATAAATACATAAGCCTTCTTTGCAGTGTCTGTAGTGAGAAAAAATGTAGTTTATTATTTGTTCTAAATACTTTAAGTGATAACTGAGATTTATATTGATGCTGCAGTTTTATCTCCATATTTCTTGTTGTGAAAAAGTCTGTTTATTTTTATTGTTTGGAAACTGTATTTTGGTACAAAGGAGATACTCAGTAAATGTGGCTTTTTACTAAAGTTTAATCTCCAGAAAGGCTGGTGTTTTGTGATCTTCTTATAACTTATTTGAGTCAATGCTTAACCAGCACTTCCAATGTTAATCTGTTACTTAAATATTAGCTGTATAAAGAAGCTTTCCCATAAAGTACTGAGTGGTCAGACTTTTCTCCTGTAAGTAAAGTTGGATGTTTCAAAAAAGAAATGCATTGGAGGCACACAGCATTTTGGTTTATAGATAAAGTTGCATTTCATGGTAATTAGATTTCAACTTGCTTATTGACAAATGGGATTTTTAAAAATACTTATTCTTGAATACCTGTGATTGGAATCCTGATGCTAAAAGTTAACTTGGTAACAGAACTGAAAGCAAAAATGTATTTCACCTCTATCAGGGTCAGATATTCTTGGTTACATATTTTAAAATAATAATTGGTTATGGCAACTCAACATGGACCACCCACAACAACAATGCACCATTTGGTTAGACAAATACAGTATTGGATGACCACTCCAACAGCATCTAGGGCATAAACTGGGTTCTCATTTCATGTAATCGTTTAGATTACCAAAGAGCCTACACATAAACATTCATAATTATAGGATTCAAAACACTAAAATAGCTTCTAGCAAAATGTATCAGTGCTTGCAGAGGCCAAGAATAGAAAATATCCAAATATCCTTCTTCCTTCTCCCTCTCCTCCCCCTCTACCTCCTACCAAGTGAACAGAGATAAAGACAGGAACTATTTCCTGAGAAGTAAGAAAAAAAATCTCCTGATTTAAAAATGATGACTCTATGTCAGACAGTACCTTGGTCCCCATTATGGCTGGACTGCTACTGAAGATAAGGAGTGTCCAATCCTGAGTCCTTCAGGTGAACAACTTCCTGGAAGTATGGGGAACTCTGACCATGTGGAAAATGTGGACCTGGGATGTGACAGTGCTTCAACACAAGCATGTGTCTGTGTGAATGTTGGTACCTGAGGGGATGCCTCATAAAGATAAAAGGATTGCCCCTCCTTCCTACCTCCCCCCAAAGCTGAACCATGTACAGTATGTTACCTTTAAATAAAAACAATAAAATGCTGGGAATAGAAAATACAAAAATCATTCTTGTTTGTTTTATTAGCCTAAAATTATACAGAGCAATAAAAGAAAAAAAAAGTCTGAGGGCCATGTGCACAGCAGGATGTGGTTAAGGGCTGCATAGCCTCAAACAACAACAACAACAACAAATCCCTCGAACGTTTGTAAGGTTTCTTTAATGTTTTGCATGTGTGAGTCAGCTATCCTTCCTTTAATAACAACCAAATGCTTTAGATTCTTCCTGTTAAGTATCCAGGTCCACCTAGTTTATATAATGGATAAAGAGGAATGAACTGAAAACAAGCTTGCTTTATGAAAGCTGGAAAGGCTTTAGGAAGTGAGTTTAGAAGCCTGTGTCTAAAAGGGGCCCCCAACAATGGGCTGGGAACAGCTTCTGAAGCACTCTGTGAGAGAACCTACATGATTCTGTCACAAACAGAGGTACAGAAAATGCCCAGCCTGGGTCATGGAGACTCTGGCACAGGGCCCATGGGCCTGTGTGATGAAGTTATTACACTCTAGAAAAAGAAGATGGTCATTAATTTGGACTCTATCAAATCAAAGTTTGTGAAAATTCAGAAAAGTGACAAAACTAATATTTGTAGAAAGGGAATGAAGAAGGAATACTAAAGTCAAATCTTCTCTGAAGTCTTCAGAGGTGCCAAGCAATCCACTAAAGCGAAAGCAAATTCCCTGGGGTTTTCATAACCCATTTTACTTATCAAAAATTGGAACTAAGAAGCACCCATTCTTAGTAGATTTTTTCCAGATAATCACTAATTGCTTTTGGGGTTCAGTTGTTTGTTTTATTGTATTTAGTATGGGGATTCCTTCTGTAGAATATAGGTTACCAAGTCAATTTACAATCTTAAAGGGTCACCTCTCGACATTGCATAGTTAAGTGACTTACCCAGGGCCTCATGGTGAGTCCTACACAGGATTTGAACCCAGGTCTTCCAGATTGCTATAACTAGAGAAAGGAAGTTGGATATACTTGCCCCCCAAACTGGGTGCTTTAGAATAGTTAAACATAGTATATTCAGCATTGAACTGCTTCTAGTTAATAATGCTGTCATTTATATAGCACTATAGGGATTACAAAGCATCTTATAATATCTTGTATGATTCTCATCTTTGTAACCATCTTGTGAAGTAGGTACTATTGGGATTAGTATTCCCATTTTAGAGAGGAGCAAAGAGTCTCTTGGAGGTTAAATGGCTTGTCCAGGGTTGTACAACTAGTAAGTGTCAGAGGTGAGACTGATGCAGCTCTCACTTGACTCCAAATCTTCCATTCTTTCTACTATACAAACAGGTGAAAAGAAATGAGTATTTAGGTTATCTAATGATCTCATCTTCCTAGTTATAAAATCTTCCTAATTACAAATTTTTTTCTAGCATGTGAATATGCCATGGACCTTTTGTGTTCCTAAATGTACTGCTAAAGAAACCATGCTCAAGAATGTCTGAAACATATGGGACACAAATCATTTCATTTCTTTTTTTTTTTAAACAAATACTTTATTAACTTCTGTTTTACATCATTCATTTCCGCCAGATTTTGGGTTACAATCATTTTCCCCGCATTATTCCCCTACCCAACCTCCCAGAATAGTAGTCCCACAAGATATCGCTTCCTCCAATCTGCTCTCTCCCATACCTTCTCCCATAACCCCATCGACTTTTCCATTAGAGGAAGGTGAATCTTTGTGTCCCAATGCCTGCACATCTTATCTCCCTATTACAAGCAAAAGAGTATTAATAATAGTATTTATATATATTTGAAACATTTAATGTTATGACCTTGAATTTCAGATCCATTTCCTTCCTCCCTTGTCACCCATTGCTTCTTGGGAGATAAGTAATTCAGTATATGTTGTACATGTCTAGTTATGCAAAACATTATCATAGTAGATATGTTGTACAAGGCTGCTTATAATTCCCTCCCACTCATCCCACCCCCCACCTGGTCCATTCCCTACATGATCCTGTCCCTCTTCTATAGTGGGTACTTCCAACCTCCCCTCACCCCAAGGATGCCCTCCCTTCCATCATCCCTCCTCTCATCCCCCTTCCCCCTATCCTGCTGCAGGTTGAGATATCCCATTTAGTATGTATGTCATTTTCTCCCTGAACCAAATTCAGTGTGAATGTGGTTTTGCCTTTTTAGCCTTCCTTATTCTCCCCCTCCTTTGCAACCACTTCCCCTACATGAGATAGTTTACCCTACCCTGTCTCTCCCCATCTCCTCTTGCCACTTTCCTCTCTCACCTCATAATTTCATCCCTTGAGTATTCTCCCTTCCCAATAAATTCAACCTATGCCCTCTATCCATATATAACTGTAACCATATACACACACATTCACATATGTATTCATATGACCACACCCCCTTCTTCCATTATTTTCATAGTGAGAAAGATATCATCAGTCACAGTTATTACTTTTCCATATAGGAATGTAAATAGTTCAACTTTGATAAGTTCCCCTTGATCTCTCTTCCCCGATTACCTTCTCAGGCATCTCTTCCTTCTTGTGTCTGGATGTCAAATTTTCTATTCAATTCTGGTTTTTTCCTCAAGAATGCTTGAAAGTCCTCTATTCCACTGAATGACCATATTTTCCCCTGAAACAAAATACTCAGTTTTGCTGGGTAGGTGACCCTTGGGTTCATTCCCAGTTCTTTTGCCCTCTGGAATATCATATTCCATGCCCTTCGATCCCTCAGTGTAGAAGCTGCCAGGTCCTGGGCTATTCTGATTGTGTTTCCACAATATTGAAATTGTTTCTTCCTGGCTGCTTGTAGTATTTTCTCCTTGATCTGGGGATTCTGGAACCTGGCTATAATATTCCTGGGAGTTTTCTTTTTGGGATCTTTTTCAGGAGGTGATCTGTGGATTCTTTCAACCTCTATTTTGCCCTCTGGATCTAAAACATCAGCGCAGCTTTCCTTGAGAATTTCTTGAAGGGTGACTTCTAGGTTCTTTCCTTGATCATGGCTTTCAGGTAGTCCAATAATTTTTAAATTGTCTCTTCTGGATCTATTCTCCAGGTCAGTGGTTTTCCCCATGAGATATTTCACATTGCCTTCTAATCTTTCATTTGTTTGGATCTGCTTAACAGCATCTTGATTTCTCATAAAGTCACTAGCTTCCATTTACTCCAGTCTAACTCTGAAGGAATGAATCTCCTCAGTGAAATTTTGAGATTCTTTTTCCATCTGGCAAATTCTACTTTTTAAGGCATTCTTCTCCTCATTGCCCTTTTGGGCCTCCTTTGCCATTTGAGTTAGTCTATTTTTTAAGGTGTTGTTTTCCTCAGTCAGGCTGTTGACCCTCATTTCATACTTTTCCTGCATCCTTCTCATTTCTCTTTCTAATTTTTCCTCCACTTCTCTTATTTGATTTTTAAAGTCCTTCTTAAGGTCCTCTATGGCCTGCAACCCGCTCATGTTTTCCCCTGGGGCTTTTGGAGCAGGACTTCTGACCTCACAGTCCTTTTCCCGCTCTATGCCCCCAAAATAGGAGTCTAGGGTTGCATTTTTCTGTTTCCTTTGCCTTGGCATGTTGCCACTTAATTGCTTGACTTTTGGGCTTGTTGCCACACTATGGCTTTAAGGCCAGATAGAGGAATTTTCGTCCCGAACGTGTGGGGGGCAACTTCCGTTTCTGGCAAGCTGTAAACCCACCCACAACTTCCACCCTAGATCACAATCCAGATCCAGGGAGGTTAAAGCAAGAGCGATTACCCCCCAAGACTGATCGCTGGATCTCCCCACGATTTGTAGGCTGGGAGCCAGAGCTTCCTCTGAAAACTACAAAATGGCGTGTCTCCTCAGCAGCTTCTAGCCCCCAGGGGAGGGAGGTGACGCATTCCCCAAATACAGGTCCCAAAGTCCATAGGACACTAACCTCTTACTTTGTCCCAGGTATGTCTATGTTGATAATTCTCGAGTCACCACAGCTCCTGGTGTTCTGGGGTTCCTCCAGCCGGCTGCTGGCCCTGCCACCCTGGGGCTAAAACCTCAGCTCACGGGGACCTGGGCTCGGCTCCTGCGCTCTGCACGCTGCCAGGTCCCAGACCACTGCACTGGTCCTTCCTGCAGGGCTGCTGGGCTGTCCTCATCGGAAGGTTAGCTTCTCTGTGTGGTTCTGTGGGTGCTGCGGCTCCAGAAGTTGTTCAGAGTCCCCTTTTACATAGTTTGGGTGGAATCTGGGGGCAGAGAGGCTTGGAGGAGCTGTTTCTACTCCACCATCTTGGCTCCGCCCCCCCAAAATCATTTCATTTCTAAGGAGGGAAGGTCCTAGAAATTACTGATATAAAAATCCTACCAATAAGGAATAGCCTGCAAGAAAATGTTCTCAATTAATAATTAGTACTATATCATGGATTAAGAGAAGAAAAAAAGAAATGCTTCCTTTAAAACTGTGTTATGAGATGAATTAAGTGCCTAAGTATAGACACCTTTCAGAGACACTGCTCTTGGGTTTTAATAGGAATGTTTTGTGATAAATAGGGTAATTAAAGCACATGTTTTATCACTCACTGGTAATTAATCAGAGACACATCCTGGTATTTTTGTCATCTGAGGGCAACACTTCCCTACACGATGGCAAATGCCAAGTGCCTAGCATGCAGTCATATGAAGTGAATTACAATAGCCAAGATGTGACCAAAAACCATAAATAGCTTATATGCACATTAAAGTCCAGGCTCACACATCCTCTGGAGATGAGCCCCTGCAAATGAAGAAGCAAAACATTCCATGTTCCTCATTAGGATCATAAATTGAACATATGCATTTGTACAACATAACCAGTGACCCCAGCTGTAGAGCAGCCAGCTACATTATGGCCTTAAGCCTCCTACAGTGTGGTTTTAATTACCTTTTACACATCTTAAATGCCTAAATCATCTTATGATTTTCTAAATTATTTAGTTATCATTCTGTGGTCAATTTAAGCTGCTGACAATGCAAATGCTGAGAGAGGTCTTGCAAGGAGATTTAAATTAGAACCAGTTTTTTGTGAGGTCCTGGAATTGGGAAAATGCTGCCATTTCTGTTTACAAGACCCCAGTCCTCCCATACAACTTCTCATGAGGAATGTTTTATTAAATATTTATTGCAGTGAAAATGCTGGATCACTCAGTGGGTAATTCCTGTTTCCTTGAAACAATTTGAACTGTGCTTCAACCAGTCTGTGGGTCTGAAAGTCTCTAGAACAGAGAGATCAATATGGAAGCACAGAGATGATTTTAAATGTTCGATCTCAGTGCCACTCTACCTCAGGTATTTTCCTTGATGGACATTTTCTAGTGCACAAGCACTTGTGTGCCTTTACCAAAAAAAAGTCAATGACTGAAGAGCAGCTGAAACATCATAACGACTTCTGCTTGTTATGATGGGAAGTTTCGTCACAAATAGTACCAGAAGAATGTAATATTAAAAAATAACATTGTAAACTTAAATCAGATATTCTTAACCTTTTTGTGTATCCTGGAACCCTTTGGCAGTCTGACCAAGCCTACAGACCCCTTTATCAGAAAAATGTTGTTAAATGCATAAAATGAAATATATAAAATTACAAACTATAGTTAGCAAATTTTTAAATATCAGCATCATAGACCACAAATTAGGAATGGTGGATTAAATCAAACATGTCAATATATAAAGAGCAAGAATGAGAACTAGATAAGAAATTGAACTTCATTTCATATAGTCATACATAAAGAACAGACATACTATCTACATTAAACTTAGCAAGGCAGTAATGACCTTTTAAATTTTTCTTTTTAAAAAAAAATCATGTATTTAAATATAAAATTTTCAATATACAAAGAGAATTGGGTATTAAATTACACTTATTAAATTCAACATTATAGTAACAAAATGCCTTAATTATCTGTCTCTTTCTGAAATTCCTTCCGTTCTCTTCCATGTGTTTTAAAATGTTTAATTGATTCTTTTTTTTGGCATCATTCTCATTACCTATCAACTCCACCCCCCCCAAGCCCTCCTTCATAACAAATAAGTATATAACCAAGCAAAGCAAAATGTCTACGTCTCATACTGTGTCTCTAATCCATCCATCACCACTCTGCCAAAAGTCTTGCCCTTCTTCTGATGCATTAACACCATAGGTGACATTATTAATATTCCTATATAGCAGAGACTTTACATACCAGGAAAGAAGGAGGTGGGCCTTGTTTAAATGGGAATCTGTTTTAAAACATCTCCCCTCACCCCCATGCTGATATGAGTCAATTCAAGATTTCAAGGATTTGTGGTTTTGTTCAGTATTATTTTTCTTTCTTTCTATGCAAATACATTTTTAACAATGTGCTTGATTGTCTTAATGTTACATTGAAATATTCATCGGCCCATTAGCCTAGAACTAGGTTAATAGACTGCCCTTTTCACAGCATGGAAACCTTTCTAACTTGGTAGGCCCAGCCACAATTTGTGTTCCATTGGCACAATATCAGAGAACCCAGATTTCACTCCATGCCACAATGGTGTATTAGAGTAAGAATTTTGCAGATATGAACCTGGATTGGCCCTATTAAAAATTTCCCTTTCTAGAGGAGGTAAAACTATTTCACAGTGTAAGCAGAGTTTTTGGAGTCTGGAAATTATTGCTGACATACCTGGGATTGTTAATGACAATTCCAGAAAGCACCCTAGCTTCTGGAGAGCATATTAAATTAGAGAATCCTTTAACTTCTGTGGACCAGATGAAGTTAAGAAGAAATTCCACTTTCTGAGGAACTCGTAAATGCCAGCAAAGCTGAAACAATGAGGTAAAAAAGTGAATAGTTCATATCTTGTCACAGATAAATATATCCCTGGATATCTAAATATTTTTTTTCTTTCCTTTCTTGCCTAGTGAAGAAAGCTTCCTTTTACCTGTATCCATTCAGAACTAAAATTCCTCCTTCTCTCTCTTTTCCAATGATGCGATTTATACCTGTTCATTCTGCTGCTCCATTGATCCTTTTTTCCCTTCTCCACTGTTGAGTTGATGGGAAGATGTGGATTTTTCTTACTTTCAAAGAGAATCGCTGGCATTTAAAATCTTAATCATTTAATATACAATGTTAAATCTCCTGTAGCCCTTTAATTCTCAAGATTTTATGCTTATATATATATATATATAGAGAGAGAGAGAGAGAGAGAGAGAGAGAGAGAGAGAGAATATGCTCAATGTGTATATGGATATAATATATATATATATATATATATATAATATGAATATTTCAATCATCTAAAAAGATTAAATTGGTTGCTCCAAGATGGAATTCATTTCCCTAAAATATATAGTATATTGTTAGGCATCTATGGATTGTTGCTTAATAAATATTTGTTGATCGCTGTACAGATTGTACTTGTATGGTTTTTTTTATAATTTATTTGTTTATTTTTAGCTTACAAGATTCAATTCCATAGTTCCTTGAGATTCAAATTTCTCTTTCCTCCCTCCCCCCCACCCCCCAGGATGGCATATAGTCCAGTATAGGATCTGCAAATACTTTCACATTGGACGTTAGGTTACAAAGGCATATTGTACTAGATGGGATGAAAAATGGTAAAGAGGAAATAAAACCAAACAATGAAAAGAGAAAGATCAATTAATTTTCTTCCATCAGGATTCAAGCACAGTTCTTTCTAGTTATTTCTCTGGATGTAGGCATCTCTCTCCTTCATGAGCCTTTTGGGATTGACTTATATCACTGCATTGCTGAGAAGAGTCCAGTCTGTCATAGGTGGTCATCACACATATGTTATGTCTGTGATTGTATGCAAATTTCTCCTGGTTCTACTCTTCTCACTCAGCATCAGTTTGTATAATTCTCTCCAAATAAATATGAAATCCATCTCCTCCTCTTTTCTTATAGCCATTCCCCAATTGATGGGCACCCCTTTAATTTCCAATTCTTTGCAACCACAAAAAGAGCTGCTATAAATATATTTGTACATATGGGTCTTCCTCCCACTTCTATGATCTCTTTGGGATATAACCCTAGAAGTGGTATTGCTGGGTCAAAGGGTAGGAAATTATTTATAGCCCTTTGGGCATAATTTCAGATTGCTCTCCAGAATGGTTGGATAAGTTCACAACTCCACCAGCAATGTATTAGTGTTTTAATTTGCCCACATCCTCTCCAGCATTTGTCATTTTCCTGTTTTGTCATCTTAGCCAATCTGACTGGAGAGATGTGCTACCTCAGAGTTGTTTTGATTTGCATTTCTCTAATCAATAGTGATTTAGAGCATTTCTTCATATGCTTATAGATATCTTTGATTTCTTTCTCTGAAAACCACCTGTTCACATCCTTTGACCATTTATCAATTGAGGAATGACTTGTATTCTATAGATTTGATGCAATTCTCTGTATATTTTAGAAATGAGTCCTTTTTCAGAGACATATATTGTAAAAATTCTTTCCCAATTTCCCACCTCCCTCTTGACCTTGGTTACATTGGCTTTGTTTGTACAGAAACTTTTCAATGTAATGTAATCAAAATTATCCATTTTGCATTTTATAATGCTCTCTGGTCCTTGTTTGATCCTAAAGTCTTTCCCTCTCCACAAATCTGACAGGTAAACTATTCCTTGCTTTCCCAGATCGTTTACATTATCATCCTTTATACCTACATCATGCACCCATTTAGATTTGATTTTGGTATATGGTTTTAGATAATGGTCTATTCCCAGTTTCTGCCATATTACATTCCAGTTTTCCCAGCAGTTTCTGTCAAATAGTGCATTCTTATCCCCAAAACTGGGGTCTTTGGGTTTATCGAACAATAGATTACTATACTCATTAACTGCTGGATCTCGTGCGCCCAATCTATTCCATTGATCCACTACTCTACTCCTCTGCCAGTACCAAGCAGTTTTGATGACTGCTGCTGTATAATACAGATTAAAATCTGGTATAGCTAGTCCACCATTCCTAGCATTTCTTTTCATTAATTCCCTTGATATTCTAGATTGTTTTTCCAAATTTTGTTACTGTTTTGTCTAACTCTATAAAGTAGTTCTTTGGTAAATTGATTGCTATGGCACTAAGTATATAATTTAGTTGGGAAAATTGTCATTTTTATTATATTAGCTCAACCCAGCCATGAGTAATTGATATTTTTCCAATTAGTTAGATCTCATTTTATTTGTGTGAGAAGTGTTTTGTAGTTGTGGTCATATAGGTCCTGGGTTTGTTTTGGCAGGGAGATTCCCAAATATTTTATAATGTCTACAGTGACTTTAAATGGGATTTCTCTTTCCATCTCTTGCTGTTGAATTTCATTAGAGATATTCAGGAATACCAAGAATTTATGTGGGTTTATTTTATATCCTGCAACTTTCCAAATTTATTTATTGTCTCAAGTAGTTTTTGACTTGATTCTCTAGGATTCTCTAAGTATATCATCATATCATCTGCAAAGAGTGATAGTTTGGTCTCTTCTTTGCCTAATTTGATTCCTTTGATTTCTTTTTCTTCTCTAATTGCTACTGCTAACGTTTCTAGTACCAGATTGAATAAGAGGGGTGATAGTGGACACTCTTGTTTCACTCTTGATCTTATTGGAAATGCTTCTAGTTTATCCCCATTGCATATAATATTTGCTGGTTTTAAATAGATGCTATCTACTATTTTATTGAAGGCTCCATTTATTCCTGTACTTTCTACTGTTTTTAATAGGAATGGATATTGTACTTTGTCAAAAGCATTTTCTGCATCTATTGAGATAATTATGTGGTTTCTGCTAGTTTTATTGTTCATATGCTCAATTATACTGATGGTTTTCCTACTATTAAACCATCCTTGCATTCCTGGAATAAATCCTACCTGATCAAAGTGTATTATTCTTGTGATAAGTTGTTGTAGTCTTTTAGCTAATATTTTATTTAAAATGTTTGCATCTAGATTCATGAGGGAAATTGGTCTAAAATTTTCTTTCTCTGTTTTATCTCTTCCTGATTTAGGAATCAGTACCATATTTGTGTCATAGAAAGAATTTGGTAGGACTCCTTCTTTACTAATTTTCTCAAATAGTTTGTAGAGTATTGGAATCAATTGTTCTCTAAATGTTTGATAGAATTCACTAGTAAACCCATCTGGCCCTGGGGATTTTTTCCTAGGGAGTTCACTGATAGCTTGTTTGATTTTTTTTTTCCTGAGATGGGGTTATTTAAGTAATTCAGTTCCTCTTCAGTTAATCTGGGCAACTTGTATTTTTGTAAATATTCATCCATTTCACTAAGATTGTCAAATTTATGTGCATACAATTGGGAAAAATCATTCCTAATTATTGTTTTGATTTCCTTTTCATTGGAGGTAGGTTCACCCTTTTCATTTTTGATACTCACAATTTGGTTTTTTCTTTCTTTTTTTATCATATTGACTAAGGGTCTATCAATTTTATTGGTTTTTTCATGAAACCAGCTCTTAGTTTTATTTATTAATTCAATAGTTTTCTTAATTTCAATTTTACTAATCTCTCCTTTGCTTTTCAATATTTCTAGTTTAGTACTAAATTTGGGATTTTCATTTTTTTTTTCTTTTTCTAGCTTTTTCAATTGTATGTCCAGTTCATTGACCTCCCTTTTCTCTAATTTATTCATGTATGTACTCAGGGATATAAAACTTCCCCTAGGAACTGCCTTTATTGCATCCCACAGATTTTGGTATGTTGTCTCATTATTATCATTCTCTTGAATGAAACTACTGATTGTTTCTATAATTTCTTGTTTGACCCACTCATTCTTTAGGATTAAATTGTTTAATTTCCAATTAGTTTTTAGTCCATCTTTCCATGGCCTTTTATTGAATATAATTTTTATTTCATCATGATCTGAGAATGATGCACTTAATATTTCTGCCTTTGTGCAGTGAATTGTGAGGTTTTTATGCCCTAGTGTATGGTCTATTTTTGAGTATGTACCATGCACTGCTGAGAAGAAAGTAAATTCCTTTTTGTCCCCATTCAGTTTTCTCCAGAGATCTATCATATCTAGTCTCTCTAAAATTCTATTTGCCTCATTAACTTCTTTGTACTTGTACTCTTAAGTAACTATGTTACCAAAAAAGAAAACCCTCCAATTTTATTCATGTACCAACTGGGGAAGTGCTGGACAAATATTCCTGAAAGACTAATCTTTCACTCTCCAGGGCCTTTCTAACTATTGATTGCCTCCTCTTTCTCAGCCTCCAAACATTAAAAAAATATCTCTTGGCTTTACCATTGATCTGCCATTTCTAAGCAGTCAGATCCTCCTAGTTCCTTCATTGTACTTCCTATTTGGTGGCAAATAGTTTTAATGAATTAGAGCTAGTAGCACCAGTTGAAAGACTTTTCATTGCATCATTATTCTTCATTCTATTACACCTAATGTGACTTCTGTTCCTTTTGAAAGCTTCACAAAAACTCTGAAAGCAAAATTGTAGACTATTTCCTACTACATAGCAAATTCTAAGAAAAAAATCTTCAAATAATAATCAGTCATTCCTTTTTACAAATGTTTGGGCATTAGATACTGGAAAAGATGACCTACTAAGTTGGATTCTTGTGATTTTCTGTTTTTCACACTCTCTAGAGAGCCTGGGAATATTCTTAGTGCTTGGTAATTGTAGCTTTTATTTTTCATTTCATCAAACTCCCTCCCTTTATTTAGCTTATTAAAATGTTTCATAGAAGTTATTTGCAGATGACTCTTTAGTAACTCTGCCTTCTTCATTCAGCATTAAGAAAGATGGGTTCTTCTGGCATTCCAGGAATACTGGCTGTTGAAAAAAATGCCAGAAGATCTATGACCTGAAGAACCTTCTTTCTCTATTAAAGAAAAGTACGTGGGGTGGCTAGGTGGCACAGTGAATAGAGCACTGGCCCTGCAGGCAGGAGGACCTGAGTTCAAATCCAGCCTCAGACACTTAACACAAAAACTAGCCATGGGACCTTGGGCAAGTCACTTAACAATTGCCCTCCATAAAGCAAAAGAAAAAAAAAGTAGAAAATCCCTCGGCTCTTATTAACCCTTCTTTCTTTAATTGGGAAAGAACTCACCCTGGAGCCAAGGGAAACATGCATAGTTGAAAAATTCTGTAAATCTCAGGAAAGGGGGATAAAAATACAGGATAGTAACTTACCGTTCGAAAGCCAATATGGAAATAATTATATTTAAGTTCAAATGAGAGGTGCAACTAGAGGATGGCATGAGTAAATACCATACAATTTTTTTAAAAATTGGAAAAACTTAACCTGAAGACCTCAAAGGTGATAGAAACAGCATATATCCCAAGCACACACTACAGTGCCTTAGTGATAGATGATTGTCACATAGGATGTAAACATTCATATCAATATCTTTTGGTTTTACATTAAATTGATTTCTAAAGAGAGCTTTTTCCTTCCCCTCAAAACAATCATGTCTTATAAAAAAAGAAACAAAGGAAAAAAATCAAAGGCAATTCAATTAAACCAACCAACAAACTTATCAACTGAATCTACTAATATGCAATATTATGCACCCATAACCCCCTACCTCTTCAGTGCATTAAGTTTTGCATGGTGTTTTGTATTCTGTCCATTATTTTGTTTAATTTTGACAATACCCTTGGGAGGTAAGTACCATGAGTATTATTGAACTCATTTTATAGAACAGAAAACCTGAGATTGAGAGAAGTAACTTTGTCAGGATCACATAGTAGGTGCCAGAAGAGGGATTCCAACTCATATCTCAAATGACTTCAATTCTAATATTCTTTCCACTATACCATAGTATCTTCATTTACTAGAAAACACATAATAATTATTTGTTGAATTTAACTAAAAATGTGAATTTGAAAATAAAAGATTAAGAAAAAGTAAAAAAAAACCCTTTAAGAAAAATGACAGTTCTTGCCCTCAAGTGGCTTACAACTATATACTTAAAGGAATTACACATTTAAAAGGTGACCCAAAGGGTTGCTTAGTTTATTTTCACTTTAAATGACAGATCTATATCATGACTACAGTTCATCTGAGACTTTCAGTCTATTCACTAATCAATGGTTTATACTACAGGAGAGGGAAATTACAGTTGGGCATCATCAAGAAATAGTATTCTAGACCCTTCTCTTTAAGGATATCTGGCAGGAGACAGTGGGTCACAGGTCTGGTGTAGTACTATGGTAGTTCCTACAAGTCTCAAAGATGTTAAAATACTTTGGAGGATAGTTATACTAAACCCTCCCTGCCACCAACTTGGTTCTGGTTCCAAAGTGCTTCTTTACCATAACAATGAATATCATTTGACTTTAATCTCTCTCATTAAATCTTTCTTTAAAGGGAAGACAAAGGCCATCACATTTAGCTCACACTTACATAAGAATCTACTCTATAGCCCCCTCATACTCAGATTTCACTTGAACACTTTCCCTAGTGAAAGGGAACCAATGATATCTTGAGGTTATGGACAGTTCGCAAATTCAGAAATCCAGATATTTAGCCTCGATTTGCCTCTCCACATCTTCCATCCACTCCACAAGGTGCTCATGTTTGTGGTTGAGAAGAACCCATCTAATCTCTATTGCACATAAAAGCTCTTCAAATACTCAACCCGACCATCATGATCCTCCTAAGTCTTCTCTTCTCCAGACTAAATATTCCCAATTCTTTTTTTTTTTTTGGAGGGGGGAAGGCAGGGAAATTGGAATTAAGTGACATGCCCAAGGTCACACAGCTAGTAAGTGTTAAGTGTCTGAGGCTGGATTTGAACACAGGTACTCCTGACTCCAGGGGCAGTGCTCTATTCACTGTGCCACTTAGCTTCTCCTTTTTTTTCTTTTTTCCCCCAATTCCTTCAAAAGAACCCTCTTATGAGATGGTTTCAAGGCTTCTCAGCATTCTTGTCATCTGGTTCTGCACACTCTGCAGATTACCAAATTCTTCCTAAAATGTGGCAAGTGGAAACCAGTATAACATCCTAGACATCATCTGACCAGGGAAGAGTAGAGCATGTGTTGGACACTAGGCCTCCCTTGCATAGACCTAAATTACATTAGCTCTTTTGTTTGCTATATCATGCTGTTAACACATATTGAATTCACAAATCATTTAAAACCCCAGATCCTTTTTTTTTAGACAAACTGCTAACTAGCTACTGTCTCCTGTCTCATGAAGTTTATCTTTTACTTCATGTGAGACTTTATGTTTTCCCCTATTAATAAGATTTTCTTAGACTCAGTCCATTGTTCTACCTGTTAGAAACTCTTTGAATTCAATCTCTGCTCCATGTCTAATGAGTTGGTCATTCTGACCTGATTGTTCTCTTCCATCCTGACAGGTCATTATTTGAAAGACGAATTAGATTGCATTCTGCTTGGACCCAGAGAATGAAACTAGGATCAGTATGTGGCAATTGTAGGGAGGCAGATTTTTTAAACAAGTATAAAGAAAAACCTCCTAATAGTTAAGAGTTGTACAAAAAGAAAGAGAACTTCCTCAGAAGATAGAAAATTCCTGTCACTAGAGGAATTAAAATAGAAATTAGACAAGTATTTGTCCAAAAATATTAAAGGATTTTTTTAAATTTACATTTTGAGCTAGATAACCTCTGAAGTCCCTCACAACTTATAATATGATTTTGATCATTTTTCCAGCCTACTTCATGACTTTTATAGTTGGGCTCTGCTCCTGTGGTGGAGACAGTTCTCTTCCTAGTTTCTTGCACAGTGGGCCAGCTGGCCTCCTGTGCCAGGGTTGTGGGGCCTTGCCACTAATCTGTGCTAGGCCTCAAGGGGTTCCCCTGACTTTCTGAGGCATGGTCTGCCATTGACTTGCCCAACTGCTATCTGCAGTAGACTCTCCTCCCCTTTTACCTAAGTGAGGGAGATCTACTTACAACCTTCTACATTTTCTTCGGCTAGAAATTATTTCATCACATCTTTTTGTTGAGTTTGCTGTTCTAGAATTCATTTTAAGGCATTATCTTATAGTTGTTTGGAGGTGAATTCAGAAGAGTTCAGATGAGTTTCTGCCTTATTCTGCCATCTTATCTCTGCTCCCTCTCCAGCTACAGGTAAATCAGTATTATTTGTGGGACTGAATTACAGAATGAGAGGGTGCATGAAATAAGGGAGGGGAGGGATTAAAGATGGATGGAAATATGTGAGACCTATTAATCAAGTCAAAGGCTAACAATGAAAGGAAAATATCTCTTGTTTTATCTCAAGAAGAAGAGAGCATATCAGAGAAAGTATGAGGTGGCAAAGGAAGGGATTGAAATGGGGAAAAGAAGTAGAGAAATTTTGTTTCAGTGAAGAGAGGGAGTAACATGTTCCCATGGGGGAAAGAAGATATTCTATAAAGGGATATAGAGGTTTTATAATGAATATAATCTTCAAGTATTTGGTGCTTAGAGAAACTACTCCACCTGCCTCAGGAAAAGAAGAATCAGTGCTTCAGGGGCAACTGAGAGAACATGAACGCAGAGACGAAATTCCATAGCAAAAGCAAGGGTCAGGGAGGATGACACTGGGGAAGGTGAAGGTTAATACTGAATTACACAATCAGGGACATAAGAAAATTCCTACCATGTGGAAACAAATATCATCTCTATCATCTGCAGAATGGAGGTAAAACAAAATTGTTAATTAAGGATGAGGGATAACAGACAAAGGGTTCAGAGGGGAAGAATTACTAGACAATATCATAGAAATAGTTTAAAAGAGGAAACTTAAAATAGATACCCTGGACTCTTTAATTCCATAAGAAATATATTGATTAAAGAAAGACTAAATAAATATAAGGGTCATGAATCAAATAACAGTACAGGGTAAAAATAAAGGGAGAATGAATAATGAAGAAAAGGAGGGAATGAAATCTTTTTTAGGAAAAAAGAAAATGACATTTTAAAAGTTACTGAATAAAACAAGTTTAAAAGGAATAGAGGAGTGAAAATTTTATTTGATTACTGAAATGAAAAGGAAAAGGGGAAAGAATTAAATAACTTGATAAAGTGAAAAGGAACTAATAAATTAAGCAAAATTAGGGAAATGGATAGTGAATGGGAAGGGGAAGTAGTTAAGGGTAAGGAGAAGAGAAATAGTGAAAATAGGATTGCCTTAAAATGGATTAAGCAAAAATAACTAAAGATACAAAAGGAAGAGAGAGAAAGAAAATTCCTAATTTGGGAATAATAAAAAAATAGAGATAAGTGGAGGAAAATATAAACCTAGCTCTCATAACTTTAAATGTGAATAGATTGAAGAATCCAATAAAATGAAAATGAGTGAAAAATTGGATAAGAAAATAAAAACACACAATTTGTTGCTTGTAAGAAATATATATATATATATATATATATATATATATATATATATATGTATATGTTTTAAAATACATAGGATAAAAATGGGGAACCAGGGGAAATTTCATACATATTAAGTAAAGTCCTAAAAAGCCAGAGTTGCAATTATTCTATCATGATAATAACAAATAAAAAACAAATATTCTAAACATAAAATAGGATAAATAAGGGAAATACATTGTGTTGAAATATAGACACAACTAGCCAATTAACTTGTATGCTCCAAATACCTTAGCAGCCAAATTTATAAAGGAAAAATTAACTGAACTACAATACACTGTAGACAGCGCAATAGTGACCTATGAATTCAATGCCCTTTTCTCCATTTTGAAGAAATCAAACTGAAAGAGAAAAAAATACAAAATACAGAATTGGTCAAATTTGCAGAAGAAACTTGAGTTCGACTCTAATGTAACTAGAAATGCTAAAGACGGAAGCCATTTCTTAGCACTATATGACATCTTTCTGTAAAAAAAAAAAGTACTATTGGAGCACAGAGATATTGCAAACAAGTGTAAATAGTAAGAAGAAATAGTAAAACATGCTTTGCAAACCATATCACAATAAAAATAATAATTAGTTTGTGGAGCACAAAAGACACAGACCCAAATGGAGATTTAACAATGAAACCTAAATAAAGAATGGTTATTTATAATAATAATGATAAAACAATATGACAAAATTTCAGCTAAAACATTCTTTAAGGGAAAAATCATAGCATAACAAACCTACACTAAAAAATAGAAAATGAAGGTCAATGAAATGAATATGCATTTTAAAATTATAAAACAATAAATAACCCCACTAAAATATATGCAGAAGATATTAAAAATTAGGGGGAAAATCATTAAATTGGAAACAAAAAGATACAAAAAAGAACTAACATCTGTTTCTTTAGAAAGGTTAACAGAATTGATGTGTTTAACCTATATCGATTAAAAAGAAGAGGAAAGAAAGTAAAACACTAGCAAACGAGCAAGGTGACATCACAACAGAGCTAGAAGAGAAAAAGGAATAACCAGGATTTATTATACATGATTCTATGCTAACAAAATTGAGAACACAAAAGAAATATACACCTTCAAAAAGTATAGAATACCCCAAATGACTGAAGACCTTCTAGATATCTTAAATAACCTAATCTCAGCAAAAGGAATAAAACAAACTGTAAAGGAACTGCCAAAGGTGGGGAAAACACTCTTGGTCTTGATGGATTCATAGGAGAATTCTAGCCAATGTTTAAAGAACAATTAGTATAATTGTTCTTTGTATACAAACTATTTTCAAATATACAAATAATTTTCACACACACACATAAATATAACATACAAATGATTTTCAAAAGTTGAGAAGTAAAGACCTAACAGAACTCTTTTATGAGACACAGTCCTCATGCATAAAGTAGGTAGGGATAAAACATAAAAGGAGAATTTAGACCAATTACAATAACAAGCATTGACTTAATAACATTAAATAAAATCCTGTCAAATGGACTACAGTGATCGATCCAAAAAATCATTCATCCTGAACCAAAGCTGCAAGGATGACTCATTATTAGGAAAATAAACAACATAATTATATTACAAACAAACAAAAATTCCAAAGTCACAAAATTTTTCTGATAGATGGGAGGAAAACCTTTGAAATAAAAATAACACTTACATATGTTAGAACCATACAAAGTATAGGCATGGTGAGGCCCTTTCTAATATCATAAAAGGTTTCTATCTAAATTAAAGAACAAAGGGGATACACTAGAATCCTTCCTGAAAAATACAAGCATAAAGCAAGAATGTCCCCCACAATTATTTGATATGGTTTTGAGAGTGCTAGTAATAGTGAATAAGAAAAAAATATATAATAACATAATATAATTATGCAATGCTTTACTATATAACATTTTCTAATGTATACAGATAATCTATGATAATGAAATATAATAAATATTAAATTAATAAATCAAAAGTTTTAAAAGGATATAAAACTCTCCTTATCTCTTGATGATATTGTAGCTAGCTTAACAAATCCTAGGGAATCAGCAAAGGCACTATTTGAGAAAATTAATGGCTTCAGCAAAATTTTAATCTACATAATAAACCTGCAAAATCAACATCATCTTTAATAAAATAACAAAATGCAATAAGTTATAAAATAAAAATAAATCTTATTCTTAAAAGGAATAAAAATGCATAAAGTATTTACGGATCCCTCTACCAAAGTACAACAAATATTTGGATAGGTTTAATTATAAAATGCTCATGAATGGAGTAAAGACTAACTGAAAAGGTTGGAGGAAAATTAAGTGCTCATGGCTAGGTCATGTCAATTTAATAAAAATGACAATCCTGTTAAAAGCTCTAGAACATTAATGAAAATAATAAAAATAGCATAAATGATTGGGAAGGGGAAATAATGTTTCCAGACCTCAACCTATATTATGAGGTTGCAGTCATCAAAACAATCAAGAATTAGATATAAAAATAATGAGATAAATCAATATAAGAGATAAGACTAGGGAGATTAAAAACAATGGGCCTCAATAACTCAGTATATGATTAACTAGAAAACACAAATTAATTAGGAGATAACTGGGAAAATGGAAGTAGTCTGACAGAAATTAGGCTTAGACCAACACCATACATCATATTCCGCAATATATTGTAAATGATAAATGACCTTAATATTAAAGATAATCCTAGTTTTAAAAATGCTCTATATAAACTGATATAGAGGAAAGTAAGCACAGCTAACAATATACGAATTGACTAAAACAATGTAAATTGAAAGAGCAACTGCGCATATAAAATAAATCAAAATTGAATGTTGCAAAACTATGAAGAACAAGCGTGGCTTGAAAGAAGAAATATGAGAAACCATTCCCACACTTTTGCAATGAAGGAAGGCCCACAAGTTTAGACTTCTTTTTTCAGTTACACCATTGAAATTGTTTTTTTTTCTTCTTCCTCCCCCTTTTCATTTTTTTCTTTCTTTAAAAGATACTATTTTAAAAGTTTTATCTATTTACCAAAAGATGCCTCTCTAAGAAAGGTGAGGGAAAAATGTTGGGGAAGATTATAGTGATGTTTAAAAAAAGATATCAACAAAAACATTTTTAAAAAACATGCATTGGAAAGAAAAAAATGAAAACTATAAAGTACCATACAAGTTTGTTAC
This sequence comes from Gymnobelideus leadbeateri, assembly GCA_011680675.1. NCBI lineage: Eukaryota > Metazoa > Chordata > Mammalia > Diprotodontia > Petauridae > Gymnobelideus > Gymnobelideus leadbeateri. The sequence goes on along the minus strand of WOXC01010876.1, from coordinate 842,601 downwards.
ATGTTAAATTATGTTTTTGCTGAAAAGGAAAACCAAGCATTACATAATAAACATTCTCCATTTCTGATAGAAATTTTGTTGTTATTTTTCTATATGGTATTGAAAAAATTCTCATTTTATTTGCTATTTATTAAGATCTGAATTTTAAAATATCAATATTCACATATTATTTGATAATACTTTCAAATCATTGTTGTGCATTTTTTTCCTAGCAATACATATGGCAGTATAGAACTATTTCACATTTTAGAGGTAGACCTTATCATTTTGCTGAGGTAGAAAAGAAAATACAGTCCCGTAACTAGATCTAGCTTACTATTCTAAGCACATGTAATAATGAAGACCACTCAGAGTTACCTTTAGTAACTTTCCAACACAATAGGCTTCACCTTGTCATTATTAAGATCTCACAGATGATTTTGACATAAATAATTTATTATAGAAAGTAAATAATGATTCACAATGGCAATGAGGAGGTGGCATTTTAACATTTTGATTTGAATAAAACTAAATTCTTAATTTTCCACACTTAAATGAATTTGTGATTTCACTGATGTGGATATTTTCTTTATTGAGGGAGAAGGTAATCCTCCCTTACCTTCTCATCATATCTTCCATAGATACTCCACAAAAGAGGTATCTAAAGTCCTAGATGAATTCCTTCAAGTCTTTTTGCATTTTGGGTGCACCATTGGAATGTTCTGGCTATTTTTTGTTACTCCTTGCTTTTGCCAAAAAATAAAATAAACTAATAAAAATATCTGCTTCCTTTTCTAATCATACATGCGTTATCATAGGAACTAGAATTGGAATTATAAGAACCGTCTCCTAAAAATTCTTCTTTTTACAGGAACCTTAGGCTAGAGAGATAATAAGTGACTTGCCCAAGGTAACATGGGCAGTAAACAAGCAGCAAAGCCAGGATTTCAACCTCCATTCCCCACCTCAAAATAGAGGGCTCTTTCCTCTCTACTATACTGCAAATATATCATTATATGACTTTTGTACAGCAGATAATCACTTGAAATACACAATCTGCCTTCACCTGCCATAAGTCTTTTCATTGTCGTTTGAATCACTTGCAACTCTGCTCAGAGGTTGTGGTGTTTCAGAAAGCATAGCTAAGAGAACATTTATTGTCACAGAGAAGTCTTTGAAAAAGGAGGGATTTTAGACTATTGAAAAAATTTTCACAATTTCTCAAAGGAAATGTAGCCCACTTTCTTTTCATTTTTAAAATGAATCTCAAGCCCATAGAGCCAGAAGAATCCAGGTTTTATATTCCACATGAAGCCAAAACCATTCGATTTGCTCTTATTGCCCTTTGTCCTGAGCCCACTGAGCAGGCAGGAAAGTGAGCACCTGATTTCAAACCTTTACAAGAATGAGAGATAGTATGGCTAAAGTCCAATCTGTTTCTAGCTCTTTAATACCTATTGAGAAGGCCAGGAAAAAAAGAGACACCCACTTGTAGGCAAAAAGAAAGCAAAAGGAAACCACCCTAAGAGCAAATAAAACCCCAAATCCATCCTTATCTTGTGAAAACCCTGGTCTTTCCTAAGGGCAGCTTTATTCTGTTCTTGCATTTGAGAATTGGTCAGTATTATTTGTCCTAAATGCATAGAGGTTGCAATGATCTCACATTATAGATACTGCAATATTAAATAAAAATAGAAAACATGATTAAAACATAAAATTATTATGTGGTTTTCAGAGATCATTTTGGAAGCTAAAAAGCCAGGAGGAAGTATATGAATACTTTACCCAAAATGTAATATTCACCATTCTGGGGAAAACTCACTTCAACTTTTTAAATTTAAAAAATTCTGGGGAAAATGTAGTTTGTTTTCCTTTAAGTTGTCTGTTTTCAATTCTTATTTAGAATGTTGCATCTACTAGAGAGGTGAATTAATGAGCTCTCTTGTTGTATTACCTTATGTATCTTTTGTATAAGCCATTAAGCATAAATAGCATTTTCTATATAGTGAATAACGCACTTGATAAGGGCATGGACTATTTCATTTATTTCTTTGTATATCTAGCACCCTTGAAGGTGCCTGAATGGGGAGGACATTAATAAATGCTTACTTGCTTATTAGGATAGTGAGGCAAAAGTACTGTAGAGGCCCAAAAGAATGAACACATTTCCTTTAGGCCTTCATTTATAATGAGGAAATGACAAGTATTGCTGAGAACAGGCCATAACTCAGGTGTTTTTTCTTTTCTTTCCCCACCTCTTACTGTCCCTTGAATGGTTCATTCATTGACCAACTAAGAAGATATGACCAATTTTAAAACCATCTCTCTGACTTCTATTGCCAGAACTGGAAGTAAGGTTTGAGGAATACCAAGGAAAGTTTTCTTAAAGTGAACAATTCTTATTAACAATAACTCTGGTGACCTAGCCTGCTTCTTCCTCTGGTTAATGACTAGTTGCTTAGATCGAACTCAAGCAACGTGTGTGTTCAATAAATCCTTTGGAAATATTTGAGGACTCATTCCACCATCCCAGAGAATCAACTGATGCCTACAGGATCCACTTTTATGATTGACTCTGAGACAGGCAGCAGTGGGAGGATATGGCTATGCCCAGTGTCTCCAACACATGTACTAGTAGCATATACTACTAAACTGGGTACCAAGATGAGACTGGCTGGGGATGAATCTTTCCTTATGTGGGTGGGAGTGGATAAGCATTCTTTTATCTTTAGAAAAAACATATTTTTATTGATAACTAAAATGTACTCACCAGAGAGGGAAAGGGTAGCTAGAAAGGAAAAAGGAGGGCATATAGATGAAACTGTATGAATCTTCAGGAGGAGAGCTAAAGAGCAGAAAGCAAAAGCTTAGAAGAAATTTCCCTCAGATCTAAGAGAAGCCTGAGAAGTTGCCTCTATAAACAGTTTTTGGCACCTACCTATGCATTTTTTTAAATCATCAATTGCTTTTCACTATTATTTTTTTCCAATGTGTTATGTTGAAATTGCTTTACTGGGAAGCTCAAACATCATTATCCAACACAATCCCCTATTATTATGTTTGAAATGGAACTTAATTTTAGGTTTCCAACTCCAAGTCCCAAATGGGAACTAAATGTCACAGAACGAAAAGTCACGCAATGAGATCGGATGTTAAAAAATGTGATGGGCCACCAGATGTTAGCCAAATAATTACCACATAGCAAAAGCCAGTCAAAGACATGATGTGCAATACTTCTCTGGAAGCAAAGGTCACCTCATTCTATTGTTTCAAATTTGCACATACTTAGCATTTGCCAGTTGCTTCTAACCCGGGCTTAGTAATTCTGAAGTTACCCAGAGTATTTTGGAGGAAAGATATTGTCAAAATGCAAAGAAGTCATTGTTAAGGAACTGGATGGGATTTTATAGGGTAGCCCATGATTATAAGCATCATCACTAAGATTAAAGTGGGGTGAAAAGAAATTCAAATTATCCTCCCCCTCAAAAATAACCTTATGTAGTCTCCTTTAAACTCTGAAAATGACTATGTTTATTAATTGCTTTAGAATTGGTGGACAAGAAAAGAGAGAAAGAAGAATTAGGGAGGAGTACTTGATTTAGAAATGGGGGTTGAAGAATTAAAGCTACCCAAAGGAGCCTCAAAGCACCACCTTCATCTATAGGGAACACTGATTCTGTCTTAAAGCCTTGATTCTGCTTTGGTCCAGGAAGGCAGTGGGTGAAAGTTGTAAAGGGGCCAATCTGGGCTCAACATCAGGAGAAACATTCAATTGAATTGTCTAGAAGTAGAATAGTCTGCCTACAAAGGTGCTGAGTTCCCTCACCTTGGAGGTTTTCAAGCAGAAGCTAAATAGCCACTTGCCATGGGTGTTATAGTGAGGACACCTTTGAATATGAGTTAACCTTGATGACTACTAAGCTCACTTCCAACTCTTAATTTCTTAATGGTGAAGTTAACTGTGATTTAGGTTTTGTGAGTGCCAGTCCTTTAGGAGAGTTATTCAATTAGCAACTAGAGTCTACCATTTAAGAGAGATAAATATGACCCATTGATTTAATTGTGGTCATGCCAATTTCATGGTTGTCTTAGAACATACAGAAACCAAATAAATCCTAAAACAGATTGAAAGGCCTCTTGAGCCTAAAGTTTATATTCCCTAACCCTTAAGAGATAAGAGTGATGGGAGAAAATTTTTAGTAACCAGTGAGAACCTGTGAATAGATAGGATAGAGTCACTTGTACCAATGATTTTCCTGGCATGAAGAACTCCCTAGTGAGAAAATTCCCCTACCAAGGCAGCTTAGTGCCTTCTCTGCAACTTTAAAAGCCTTAGAGAGTTGCCCAGAGCACTGAGAGGTTGAAGGTAAAAAAACAAAACAAAACAGTATAACAGAACAAAATTTGAACCTAGACTGTCCTGGCCCAAAGGCTGCTTTCTATTCACTCTGCCATGTCACCTGTTGAATAATGCCTATAAATATATTTATGTAAAACATAAATATTAGAAATTCATAGATTAACACCATTCTTAAGTCATACTGAAATAAAGAATAAAATAAGCCTTATAATAACTAAATGACTTTCCTAGAGGGAAGAATTTCTCAACCAAATAGAAAATAATATATGTTTAATTCATCTTATGACCACTATATTCCCTTGGGGACTGAGACAAATATAAAATGTATGTGGATGTCATTTTTTTCCTCTGGCTCTATGATTTCATTAATGTGATGAACTCCCTCTTAGAAAAACTGCCTTTACCTATACAAATTGAAACTTTGTCTGTCATTTATAGTCATAGTTTTCTGGGGCTTTGAGATTTGTCCAGAGTGTCTCAGCAAGTATGTTTCAGATATCAAACTTGAACATGTTTCTTTCTTAATTCAGGGTTACTCCTCTGTCCATTCTGACATACTACATCTTGCTAACAAGTAACAAAAAACATTTTTAGCCATAATCATGAGTCTGAATTATGAAGTAACACCTCCAAAATTACCAAAGTATCTGTCTAACTCTTGAAAAGCTGCCTTGACATTTTTCCCAGAGGATATCCTTTTCCAGTATATGCAAGACATCACTGAACAAACAGGAAATTTCCTGAAGACATGAAAGCAAGAAATGACAGGAATGTGGTTGATGAAATTTTGTTTTGCTCTACTTTAACCAAAATTCAGCAATCGAAGAATTTCTAGTGCTCTCTTTTCACTTGAAAAATATAACATTTTAAAGTGATATAATCTATATTTGCCTCCTCCAAATGCTAGAACATCCATAATGCAGGAAAGTCAAAATGACTTTTCCATTTCCTAAAGATAGAGATCAAAGTGTGCTTTTCCATGGCCTCTGCAATTGCCTGCAAAGGTGATATTAGTGGGAGAGTGACTATCTTTTCTAATAAGCCTTGAGTCAGGAAGGTGTAGCGCCAAACTTTGCTCCTAGTCCAGGGTTTTCCAAAAATTTTTTTGCTGGGGGTAGATAAGTGTGAACAGATTCCAAGAATCTGTATATATTATACCCTCTATTTGCAACATTACCACAAACCTTCCAGGAAATCAGTTTACTTTGAGAAATTCTGGCTCTGATCTGGTAGCTGGTGACAACTTAATAGGCTTTGTATGTGAGATACACACACACACACACACACACACACACACACACACACACATATATATATATATATATATATAACTTTCTTTTTTTCCTTGTAATAGAAATGAGTGTCTGTGAAAGGTCACCTATGCTGTCTATGAGGCAGCACAACTTTCCATCCCCATGGCAGCTGTGCATCTCACTTCTCACAGAAAAGGATACAGAGGGTGAGTGATCAAGAGAGGTCACCAACCAGTCATGTGCATTTACCTGTTCTTTATGTTTAATCCTCTGATAGTCAATTTGACATGACCTCCCTTGTTTAGACACTTATCTATCTCAACAGTAAAACAAGTCATTGAGAAATCATCAGAATGTATGAATTTCTGATACTCATATGAATTAAACTGTTTCCCCTGCTATTCTTTGTTTTCACAATTAGGAGTATGAGTAAGAATAAATTCTATCATTGTAATCAAGTCCAGACAAATATTTCTCTTTGTCATTGTAAAAAACTACAATAGAATTTCTGCCAATAAACATTATAAACTGGATTATTTGAGGTTATACACTTTTACTTTTTGCATCTTAGAGAAAAAAATACCCTGTTCTGTTAGACTCAGTGCTATCTTTTAACATTGAGAAATGCTACAAGTCTATGAAGTTACAACACGTGAAAAAGAAAGATTGTAGTAACACTACAAAAAATCTAAAATTTCAACCTTCGAAATATAATATGGAAGGAAAAATGTCCTTCTTTTTGTTGTGTTGGTGTAAAAGAGAGGTGAAACATATTCAGGTAGGAAGCAGCTTCAAGGAATATCAACCCTGACACTAGAGAAGAGAACCAGTTGTGAATTCAGGGAGGAACTAATGCTACAAGGTGGGAGTAGGACTGCAGAGCGGACCAGACTCAGGGTGCCCAGATAGGCAACCTACTTAGCCTTTCTGAAAGAAATTGGTCAAGGTCTACTTTCCCTCGAGCACTACAATTTGCACATATGGATACTTTCCCATAGAAGTGAAATAACCACCACCTTTGCTTGGTAACCTCAAGGCAGTCAAGTTATAACATGAAATTCTGCCCCCAATCCATGGTTGTCTTGGCCATATGTGTTCCCCCTCCTTGTGATTTACTATCAGAGTACTCCAAGTTAGCTCCTTCTCTCAGTAATACTTTCGATTTGTGGGAGCATGAGACCTAGGAATGTTGTGTAGCTACTGTTTTAGCTAAGCCATCTTTAGTAAATGTTTTTACTTTGAGCTCATTGTGTCTACTGGCTGACTATGAAAGGCAAGCATAATGCTGGTGGCTTTTGAGCTCTCATTTTAGGAGCATAGAACTGTAAAGTACCTATAAAGCTGGACTAATTCACTTCTGGGGAACCAAATTCAAGGTTGTGAGTGTTATTGCTAGCTGGGAAAGAGTAACTCCTGAAGGGGACCCTGAAACTACGGTTATCCCTTCCACATCATGACTTTCCCAATTGTGGTTTCAATATATCATGGATTAGCGTAAGATATTAAATGGAATTTTTTGAAGAATTTTGCAGAAGCTGTAGATGACACACGAGATACAGCAGATAGCACAGAACAAGTTTAGAAACTCAGAAATGCATAAATGCATAGAAATTCAGAAATGTATAATATTAACATATTTTATCTTTTAATACCATGATAATTCAGACTTTTTCTCTGGTACAAAGGAGAGCCAAAAAAGTTTATGTAGATATTCCAGATCACAGAAGCACCATGCCTCTAAACCCTGAGAAGTGGAAGGGATAAATATATTTGACAATAGTTGAATTATTTCACCTCTCCAAGAATCAATAGTGTTATGTATAAAATGTTGATAATAAGAAAGGATTATTGTAAGGCTCAAAAGATGTCACTTATCAACCTGGACATTTCCAAACTTTGTTTCTTGTACTCTAGATAATTGTCCTTATTCATTCTCCTGCCAGAATCTTTGTTTTTCTCTTTCTATAATTCCTCCACAAAGGAATGAATTTCACACAATGAATTTGGAGGCCCTATTTTGCTTATTAAATCTTTGCTTGTTAAAGTCAATTGAACCAAGATTATATTATATGAAAAAACACACATATTTAGCTTAGGGATCCTTATATCCCCCAAAATTAAGCATCTGAAGATGTACTAGCTCCATGATTTTCAGATGGAGAAACTGAGGCAGAGATTTTTTAGATTAAATTTTATGTTTATTTTTAGTTTACATCATTCATTTCCACAAGATTTTGAGTTACAAATTTTCTCTCCATCTTTTCCCTACCCACCACCCCAAAATACCACTAAATACCCCCTCCCCCAATCTGCTCGCTCCTGTATCTTCCCCCACCCCCTTCTGACTCTCCAGTAGGGCAAGATGTATCTCTATGCCCCAGCACCTGTATATCTTATTTCCCAGTTGCATGTAAAAAAATAATAATTATTATATATGTATACATATATATTTTTTTAAACATTGGATTTTAAAACTTTGAATTCCATATTCCTTCCCCTCCTCCCTCCTCACCACCCTTACTGGGAAGATAAGCAATTCAATATAGGTTGTACATGTATAGCTATGCAAAACTTTTCCATAGTAGATATATTGTGAAAGACTGATTATATTTCCCTCCATCCTGTCTCATCCCCCACTTGTTCTGTTCTCTACTTTGACCCTGTCCCTTTTCAAAAGTGGGTGCTTCCAGCTCTCCTCCACTCCAACCTGCCCTCCCCTCCATCATTCCCCCTCTCATCCCCTTCCCCCCTACTCTCCTATAGGGTGAGATATCCTATTTAGTGTGTGTGTAATTCCCTCCCTAAGACAAATTCAATGAGAATAAGTTTGACTCATTTCCTTTTACCTTCCTGTTCTTCCCCTCCATTGTAACAGTTTTCCCTTGTGAGGCAGATATTTTTTGAAAAGAAAAGAATCTCAATTTACCCAATTTCTACTCTAAAAGGAATGGCAGAGCAGAGCATCCAAATACCTGGACTCAAAGTTCAATAGTGTGACCATTTCTAAATGTTACATCATAGTTCTCTCTCCCCACTTTGCATATTTATCTGAAATTCATTCTAATTATCAGAAATTCTTGCATCTGTGAGGCAGAGCTGGAAACTTTACAAGAAGAAGCTTCTTTTTTTTCCATTTCTCTTTTTTTTTTCTTTTCTGGTTATAAACATGAAATTTATAGCAATTCCGGCCTCTTCCAGTCAGGCCCCAATTACCACAAGAACAGCCTTCCCCATAGTATTTTGGCATTTCCCCTCCTGGTTGTTGCCAGATCCCAGAAGCATGAAGTTACTCAAAAAAAAAAATAGGAAAGAGGAAGAAAAATTAACCAAACTCTTGGATGCTCCAAAATGATTGGTTTCAAGTTTCATTTGCATTTTGCCTAGGATGGGTAATTAGAGGTGAAGGGAGAGGGCTATTACTTTATTCTAATCTAAACATCTAGGCGCAAGAAGTTAGTCCTGTTGTTTGCACTTTGGGGTTTTCTTTTTTTCAATCCTGTCAACTTCTCCTCATTGCTAAAAATTTTTTCTTTTAATGTAGTTTCGCTTCATGTAAATTTAGAGAGTTTTTTTTAACGTGAGCCAGAAAACATTTTACGTAATCAGGACAACCCTAATTAAATAGGGGACCTATGGCATCCTACAATACAACAAAATCTTAGGATTTTTAAAATTGAAAATAAAATATATAACAGATTTCTTCTTACCTAGGGAGATGTGATTGATATCAAAAAGGGGGAAATATATAATTTTGGGGGAAGAAGAAGAGTGAAAATAATTTTAATTTTATTAGTTTCAAAAGTTAACACTTTTTTCTTGCTTTGGCATGAGAAGCTTTGAGAGAGTATTTTCCTATCATTTCATTCATATGCATAGAATGCTGCTCCCTGCTGCATCATGGTGAAGACGAGAGTCACATCCTTGGCCTTCCACAGAAAAATGCATAGAATCCTGACAGAAAGGTCTAGTCCCCAGGAGGACTGTCTAAAATCCATCCTCATCAAATTTATGATTCCTTATTCACCATCACTTATCTTCTGTGGTGAAGACTTGAAAGATGCTTTCCTCATATTTGGATGAAGAGCAAACTTGATTCCCAACTGTCTATTTTCTTTCCCCAAACTAAATGACTCATGTTTTTGTTTATTTTCTCTTTCATATGACATTTTCTGAAGGCAATGTCAGGGTCATTTGTCTTTCTTCATGCCTGGGCTGTGCCTCCTTTTGAGTTGGCTTGAAGATATTCTTTATGGGAATAGGAGTAAAAAAAAGAATAGATTACGGCAGGGAGAAAACTATACAGCTAAAAACAAATCAACACTGCCTTGGAAACCCTTGTGAATTTGACTGATCATCTTAAACTCTGGCTGTTCCCTAAGCTTGAAACTCATACCAATGTTAAACCTGGAAAGTTAATTGAATTATTTTCATCAGTGAAAGATCATGTTAAAGTATCAATCAGTCAACCAATCAATCAGTCATTGAGAACCTACTATGTGTCCAGCCAGGCACTTGTGCTAGATAATCAAGTAAAAGATAAAGAAAGAAAAATAAAATCCCAATTTTCAAAGACTTTACTTTCTAATGGGTAAGTATGAGTACACACACACACACACACACACACACATACACATACACGTAGTATCAAAATAAAGTGAATAAATGAAAATACATAACAAGTAGTTAACTAAAAGGCAGTGGGAAGGAAAGAACCAGCTGATGCAGGCAGGAAGGAAAAATCAAGAAAGGTTTTATACATAGGATAGTATGTGATCTGTTTCTGAAGGAGGGAAGTTATTATATTAGGCAGAGGGTTTTATGAAATTCTTATTTTTTTATTTTGAATCTCCCCCAAAAACTTTTGTTTATCCTAAATAACCAGACCAGGTCCCTCCCAGTTCATTCAATTTTCAGTAAGTTCTTCGAAGTGTCTGACAAAGAATCCTTTACTCAATTTCATATGACTAGTTCTGTCTGTATGACTGAGCCATGATAAATAATCCCCTTTCTCCATTATATTTATGTTTTAAAACATGGTATATATACACACATATATACCATGAACTCTCTATTATCATGGTTCTCAGAATTCATATTCTTTGACCACTTTGGGAAAAAAAAAACTGTACTTTAATTATTTATTTCACATAACTCAGTGGCCCTTAAATGTAGCTCAAGGTACCTGGACTATCTTTCTACTGAATTCTATTTTGTATTGAATAGTGTTATGTCAAAATCCGAGGATATATTTCAGATAGCTCAGAATTTTACTAGTCATCATGGTGATGTTTGGAAGAACATAAATATTTATTTTAAATGTAAATTCATAAACATTAAGATATTTTAAAAATATTGATTTCTCTATCTTTGGAGAACCAGCAATTTTACTATGCATCCAATCCCAACCCATGTCCCATTCCACTTTATTGATTGTTCTTTGTTATTCCTAATGACAAAATAATCATTTAGAAAATTGTGCATTTGAACTTATATTTTCCAAATGTTTCTTCATCCCTTTTAATGACATTCACTGGGCCCAATAGCAGAAATGAATTTCTTTTGTCCTGATTAAAGACAGATTTAAAAATCAAATGAATAGTACAGTCCTCAGAACCATTGTTGTTTTTTTCTCACACGTTTTCTGCCTGGGGATCAAGTTGCATATTTGCTGCCACAAAATGCATATATATTTGTGGGAAACCTATTATCATAAATATGTATTTGCTATTTGAATTTGTACCAGCTGGGCTTTTTGCTGATAGTTAATATGTTTGAGTAAAGAAAGAAATGTCTTTGTACACTACAGTTACAATTAAGGTACAGAAAAGAAGGGAACTTGGAAATTTCCAAAAAACAAATAGAAAGTATCAAAACAACAGAATTTGCTCTGGCACCAAATTGAGAATTTTTTACAAATTCAGAGCATGAGATATCAAGTAGCATGCCCTGAAGGAAAAAAATGAACATTTTTAGCTTTTCTGATCCCAAAGAACTTTCTGTGAGAAATTCCCCCTCTACCTTTTATTTCCTATTCCAAGAACTATATTATGCCACATAGAGTCTAAGATGATTTCTTAAACCTTCCCCATTTGTTTTGGTTTTCATTTATTATCCCATGGAATCTTTAAAATAAAATCAAGCTTTTTTAAAGAGGAAAAAAAGCTCATACATTGTCATCTGAAGACTTTTAATGCTATAGTACATTTTACATAGAAGAAGGACAGCAGAGTTAGGAAAACCTTTAGAGAGAGATCATTGAATCCAACTCTCCTCCTTTTATAGGTGAAGAAATTGAGAAGCATTGCAGGTTAAAGTAGCTTTCCTGAGGTCAAAAATGGATTGCATATGAACTGACTTTTGAATTTATGACTTGAGCACAGAAGAAATATTAGTCCTGTATGTCATGTTCTACTTCCATCCAATTCACTCCTTCAGGTACATGTTGAAGAAGAGCAGAGACTGGAAAATGCCAAGTAACTTTTACCAGCTAGCACCCTCCTAGAAAGAGGGGCTATTTTATTCACAATTACTTTAAATCCTTAAATGGTTTAGCTTTCTCTGGAAATGGTTCCACTAAGGTCTATGCTACTGCCAGTGTTTAATTTCTCATTTCCTGAATGCTTGGGAAGGAACATCTTTTCTATATCAGATAGCCTAGCTGTTCTACTGTCTGACCATGCCAATCAAAACTGGTCAGAAGACAAAAAAGATGACCTTAACCCTCCTTTGCTCATTTAAAGATACTTTAAGTGTCTTTTACCATATCCACTTCTGTCCCAAGGACCAATAAACAGAGTTATCTATGTATGTATAGAGTACATGGGGTACACACCAGAATTAAAAATTGGATAGTTTCATTTCTGACATGACTGAGTGATAAGTTTTCCAGAATTACTATCCTTATGTCCTTTTTTCCCCCTAAGTGTGAATCCATTTAATATCTTCTTTATGTTTAATTCAGTAAGTAACCTAGCCAGGCTGCAGAATTCTCTAACCCCAGGAAAGACCTCTTGTTTTTCTGTAAATGTATTGCATTTTACCCTAAATTGCTTAATAATATCAAAGTAATCTAACTGTGAATGTTTATTGCTTTCATTTATTATTTTAAAATATGTGGAAGACATTTATTTGTAACTTAAAACATTTAATCATTTAATTCATTCTATTGAAGAAAGTATCTTGATACACCATTTGTAGTAAACTTCTTTTATTTTTATTAAAATTACTATTAACATATAACGTTGTTGATTGTCCTTTGTTTTCAAAGAGAACCAATTACATCATAGGTGATGCCTTGATTCTTGGGTGAATTAGATTTAAGTGAGCTGGTGATGCACAAAGTCATCAACCTTACTCTCTCTCCCAGAATCATCAAAGTCCATTGGCAGGAAAAATGTCAAGATGACTGGCAACAGCCTAGGATACGGTGGATGACATTGTCATCTTTAATATCTGACCAAGCTCTAAGCACTCCATAGTGATTTCTTCAGGACCTTTGTGCCCATTGGAACAAAGTGTTCCCATTCACCAATTCTGCCAGAGGAAGTCTTCACATGCTTGGAGTAGATATCTTTTAATTCACAGACAGGTTTGAGGTTGGTCAGTTACCCTCAACCAAATTTAGCCTATTTCCATGAGCTTTTACCAGGGTGAGGCTGCTGGACATGCTACAGCTTCTTGGGAGCCACAGGTGGGAGAGGCATGGGAAGTGAATATCTTCCTATCTCACTGATGTGTTTGAGGCCTGTTAGTTACCCTCAATATAGCATTATGGCCCATTGGAGTTAGAGAAGAGTCTTGATAAAACATACCACCATGAAAATGATTAGATCATATTTTACCTTGGTTTGTTGTTGTTGGTTTTGTTTTGTTTTGGATTTTTTGGATAAGCAAGATGGGAAGAGTTGAAAGTGCTTTTGTTCTTTGCTGAGGTTCTCCCATTCTAAAATGTCCTTGATTGTTTCAGTCTACTAAATAAATCTGCTATTGATTATACTGAACCAGGCACATGCAAAAAAGTGATGTAAAGTGAATTTTAAAACCCAGTAACTATCAACTATAGCCCACTATCCATCAGGACTTTAACTAGAAGTTCCCAGTGTTATCTTGGTGACTTGTGATGAAATCTGGGACATTTAGCAAATAATGCCTAGGCAATGGCATATGCAAACCTCCATAGGTTTTCTGGACATTGCTAATAGACAGTATAATTTCCATCCAATTGCCCTCTTTTGCCTGGCATTTACCTTATTCAATTGTTTGGGATGGGGGTTTGATAGGAGGATACTACACTTCTTATTTTATTGGTTTAGAAAACTTGATGAAAAAAATCTCTCCACCCATGGAAGAGATAACTTACTTAAAATGTAGGCTCTAACACACTTAGTATAAGTTTTGGTACATAGTAGGCATTTAATAAATCCATAATTTACAAGTATCTGACAGATATAGTTATCTAAAGGTAGAAGGGGATTACTCCAGAATAGAATAGATTATTCCTGACAAGAAATCTTTACGCAAAAGCTTGATGAAGAATTTAGAGAAGATTCTTGTTCAGGTCTGGGTCGGGATAGGCTCTAAGGCTTCTGGGTTTCTGTGATGTAATCCCTCCACAGTCTGCTTTTTAATGAATGCACAGCTGTTGCTGGGCACTACCCAACTTGGTCCAAAGAGAGCCTTGTGCTATGAGTGATGTTAACTTCACAGGAGCTCATTCCCATAGACTTAATGGGGCTGCCTGGAGTTCTCTGACCACACAAGTGCCTTAAGTCCCCGTAAACAATTCTGGAAAATGATCTGTTTTTCATTCAAGTCTACCAGGGTGGTTCAACCCTTTAAATACAGTTCTAATAATTTGTAACAATTCCCAAATATCTTCTAATCACTGTATTTTATATGGCTGGAAACAGTTTGTAAGTCCCAGTCATGCTAGCTAACTAGATCCTCAGCTTTATAAATGAGGGAGCTTGAAATCACCCACTCTACTCAGCATCACAAAAGTTAATGGAGTAAGTTTTGTTCATCAAGACTTACCTCATAAAACTTGTTTTCCAGTGGTATCATCCACAGTTCTCCTGTGGATGGGTCACCACTCTTTGCTCTACATATTTTGGTTACAATTTAGTCCTTTTGATTAGTACTATAACATAATATAATGTACCCTTGCTGAACAATGGCATTACTACTCTTGCTGGAAAAACATAAAAAATTATTAAAGAAAACAAAAAAAATGACCCACCAAACAAAGAAAATGTTTTTTTTTTTTTTAAGTACAAGTTTCCCACAAAATATTTCTGGGTTTTATGACATAGTTCTTTCCTTGGGTAAATAGTGGGTAGGGATATTAATGCCAGCCTTTGCCCACATAGAGGTTTTAAACTTTACTTATTGAGGAGTTTAAAAAAAAACTGTATTTGAACTAATGTGGCAAGTTTAGAGCATGCACTGAGATATGCTGCAAAGATCTCCCTATTAACTTTATCTATTGGTCCCCTTAGTTAGATTTCATTTCTTTTTTTTTTTTTAACCTAGTTGGAAGATACACCCTCTACGGTATTTTATGGAAGCATTAGTTCAGTCCAGTCCCACAGACATTAGAGATGTCCTGTGCTTTCTAACATTAAACTTTTGTGAAGCATGTCTCTATTTGTGTAACATATATATCCTGTACAGCAGAGTTATTCAATTTTCTCCCTGTTTATAATCACTTTTTTATGGTTTCTGCTCTCAAGGAGCTCACATTCTTTTATTTTTTTTATTTTTTATTTTTTGGAGGGCAATCGGGGTTAAGTAACTTGCCCAAGGTGACACAGCTAGGTTTTTGTTTGTGTGTGTTAAGTGTCTGAGGTCGGATCCGAACTCAGGTCCTTCTGACTCCAGGGCTGATGCTCTACTCACTGTGCCACCTAGCCGCCCCATATTTTTAAATAGCATTCTTTTATTTTTAAAATTACATATTTTTTTCAACCAGCAAAAAATCTACCTTTTTACCTTCCAATTCTGATGCCCTACACCCAAATGAGAATGAAAGAAATATAAAACCATTATTACAAACATGTATATTCAAGTAAAACAAATTCCCACATTGATTATGTAAAAAAAAATAGATATCTGATTTTGCCCTCCAAGTTCTTCACTTCTCTATCAGTAGGTACATAGCATGTCATTATTACTCCTCTGGAATTTTTTCCCCTGTAGGTTTATGCCTAGTTTTACCACTTATGTTATTCTAGGCAATAAACCCATATTCTTTGTTTTCTGGAATACTATATTCCAACATCTCCATTTCTTTGTGTTTTTTTTTACTTTAAACAAATGCTTTATTAACTTCTGCTTTACATCATTCATTTCCGCCAAATTTTAAGTTACAATTTTTCCCCCAATGTTCCCCTACCCACCACCCCAGAATAGCAGTCCCACAAGATATCCCCTCATCCAATCTGCTCTCTCCCATATCTTCTCCCATACCCCCTTCAACTTTACCATTAGGGCGAGGTGAATCTCTGTGCCCCAATGCCCAAACATCTCCCAACTACATGAAAATAGTATTAATAATAGTATATATATATATATATATATATTATGTATAATATAATATTACTATATTAATTATATATATACTATTATATATGTATATTTGAAACATTTAATTTTAAATCCTCAAACATAGTAGATATATTGTAAAATGCTGCTTATAATTCCCTCCCACCCATGCCACCCCCACCTGGTCCATTCCCTACTTAGATCCTGTACCTTTTCGATAGTGGGCACTTCCAACTTCCCTTCCCCCCAAAATGCTCTCCCCTCCATTATCCCCCCTTCCCCTACTCTCCAGCAGGGTGAGATATGCCTTTTAGTATGTATGTCATTCTCTTCCTGAGCCAAATTCAATGAGAATATGGTTTTGCCTTTTTGCCTTCCTGTTCTTCATCTCACCTGCAGCCACTTCCCCTTGCCTCTTCTACATGGGATAGTTTACCCTACCCTGTCTCTCCCCATCTCCTCTTGCCACTTTCCTCTCTCACCTCATAAATTCACCCCTTAAGTATCATATCTTCCCACCAGACACAACCTCTGCCCTCTATTCATGTATAACTGTAAACATATATACACATATTCACATATGTATTCATATGCCCATATACCCTTCTTCCATTATTTTCATACTGAGAAATGTTTCATGAGTCACAGTTATTGTTTTTCCATGAAGGAATGTAAATAGTTCAACTTTGATGAGTTCCTTTTGATTTCTTTTCCCTGATTACCTACTCAGGCATCTCCTGCTTCTTGTGTCTGTATGTCAAATTTTCTATTCAACTCTGGTTTTTTTCTCAAGAATGCTTGAAAGTCCTCTATTCCACTGAATGATCATATTTTCCCCTAGAACAAAATACTCAGTTTTGCTGGGTAGGTAACCCTTGGCTTCAATACCAGCTCTTTCGCTCTCTGGAATATCATATTCCATGCCCTATGATCCCTCAGTGTAGAAGCTGCCAAGTCCTGTGCTATTCTGATTGTGTTTCCACAATACTGAAATTGTTTCATCCTGGCTGCTTGTAGTATTTTCTCCTTGATCTGGGAATTCTGGAATCTGGCTAAAATATTCCTGGGAGTTTTCTTTTTGGGATCTTTTTCAGGAGGTTAGCTTCTCTGTGTCATTCTGTGGGTGCTGGGGCTCCAGAAGTTGTTCAGAGTCCCCTTTTACATGGTTTGGAGGTGGTCTGGTGGGAGAGCACCTTGGTAGTGCTGTTTCTACTCCGCCATAGATTTCATTTCTTTAGGGAGCAAATCTGAAATATATGCCATTCCACTTCCACTGCTGTTATAAGTCCTGCTTCAGATAGGGTTTGTGTTGACTATGAACAAATCAAGTCAAAAATCCTATATACTGATGTTCATATTTTAAAACATATAGCACAAATCAATTGATCAATCAACTTATCAGCAAATGTCATAAAGTTCCTACTGTTTACCAAGATACTGATGGAGGATACAAAGACAAAAGTGAAT
>WOXC01010876.1:600000-820000 GCA_011680675.1 Gymnobelideus leadbeateri | reverse complement strand
GAGAAACATCATAGAAGAAACGCAGAACACTGAAAAACGTAGAAAACCAGCAGCAAGCCAATAAAAGGAAGGAACATGGCCTTCCTAATATTGTTGCTCCCCTCAACAGCTAATGCAATATTAGACAGAAAACACAACACAAATTCATTGAACTAATGACAGGTGAGATTTGTCAGAGACTCGGTGTAGCTAGATGTTAGCATCTGGGAATCTGAGTCTGAATCTTGGTTTTGCCACTTTCTAATTGTGTGGCTGTGTGCAAATTACATCCACCCTTTGAGCCTCAGTTGACTCACATATGAGGAGGAAAAGAGGCTAACATCTACTTTATAGGAAAGATGCTATATAAGTGTGAGCTATTGTTATTTCTTTGCTTGCAAGTATGAACTCTAGTCACTTCTGGGAGATTCTTTAACCCCTTAATTCATATTTTCCACATCTAGAATATGTTTCCTAATTTTCTCATTTTATGTCACACCTACTCCATTAATCTTACTTTGATTACTCTAGTCCATCCATATGGATCTCTCTGTTTTTTGAACTCAGAGCATGAATTGTCTCTATTTCTCATCTGGCTACAAGGTGTGTACATATTTTGCATCATTGTACTTTTTGTTGTTTGTACATTTGGGTATATGTCTATGTCCTTATGTCCTCAGAGAACTTGAAAGGTCCTCCATAATACGGACTGTGCATTATATATTTTTGTATCTCCAAATTGCATCTAGAGGGTCTTGCATATACTTGAACAAGGCAAGCACTTAAAATAATTGTTGCCTTCACTTAATCTCTACCTCTTCTACTTCCTTCCATATTATTCCAGTTCTTATGGATCACCCTCTTTATTGAATATTTAAGGTTCTGCTTTAATATGTGCTACATAACTAAACATTCATATATTATCTTATTTGTCATGGCTACACGTGGGCTTCTCTCTTTAGTTTAGGAGCTATTTGAGAGCATAATCAGTTAATTGATTTTTGTTTCTTTTGGTCCAGATATGTGATTACACTGGTATATCCATTGTTATATTTTGAGTAAACTCCTTCTACAAATACAGATAGTCAAATGTTAAGTGACTTGGAGTGTTAGAAACTTTCCCAGAAGCATGAAAACTAGTGAGTGATTTCCTCAGGGTCATATAGGATTCTTCAGAGGTAAGACTTGAATACTCATTCTGATTCCAAGGCAGTCTTTTTATTTATCTATCTGGCATGCTGCCTTTTTGTTATATACTTATATTGCCTAGTACAGGGGTGGAGAACCTGTGGCCTTGAGGCCACATGTAACTTTCTAGGTCGTCAAGTATGGTCTTTTGACTGAGTCCTAGTTTCATAGAACAAATCCTCAATTAAGGGTGTTTGTTCTGTGAAGTTTGGATTCAGTCAAAGGACTATACTTGAGGAGCTAGAGTGCCACATGTGGCCTCGAGGCCACAGGTTCCCCACCCCTAAACACTATTCATCAAATAATAATATTAAATACTTGCTAGTTTATGAATTTCTGCAAACCAGCTTTACACAGCAACCCCACTTTCAGCTCTACAGCCACAAGAAGAGTGATAAATGCCTTTCTCCTCAACTATTTGGTTTTGGGAGAAGAGAATGGAAACTCCCACTACCTCTATCTAAAAGTGTTCATTAAATTTATTCGTATGGTCTTGCCCTTGCTTTCTCATAATTCATTCTCCAAAATGGCACAATGTGATTATGTATGACCCATAGCTGTCATTAATCTTTAACATTTTTATCCTCTTTTATTAAGGAAAAATGCTTCATCCATACTCACACAGCAATTAGCAGCAAATAAAATTATATTTTGGGTCTCCTTCCACACAAGTACTCAATTAGATCACTCTATTTTCCAACAATAAAGATGGTTGAACATCTGTTTTTAAAAGCTGCCCCACTCCTAATGCAATGTAACCAATTAATTCATTAATTAATTAAGTTTTATTGAGTTGTGTGAAAGAACTGGGGGTACAACAAAGTGCAAAAGAGTCTTGGCTCCCAGGACTTTATATTCCCACTATAAGGGGAAGGAAAAATATAAGAGAGTGGTGGGCAGGGAATGGAGTTTTGGTCTTTAGAACAACAGGAGTGGTAAGACCATAAGCAGAAGCAAAAGCAGTACTTATTTTAATACTGTTCCAAGAGTAAGGAAGGAAATTGGGCCAGGCATAGAGACTGACAGAAGAGCAGATAACAAAGTATCACAAAATGCCCAGTGTAAATGTTTTGGGGATAGTTTGCTATAGTTCTTCAGGTGAGGTTTCATTTACTCACTGGCCAATCAAGCCCAGCTCCAAGCTAAGTAACTTCCCCACAGAAGTAGGCATGTTCTCTGCTCCCTATCAGGCTGTTCTAGGAGGGAAACAAGACAGATACAGAAAAAAATGATGGTAACATATCTCAAGTTGTCAGAGGTAGTTGTGTAGCATGATATGTGGCCATGTAGTCCTTTAGGTAAGCTCTCAACTCATTCATTTACTGATAATATAATGCAAATAAAACTTTTCTCTTGATATTCTTCCCAAAATGAAGGTGAGAAAAATTTGGCCATAATCATGTTTGTTTTGATAATCCAGTGTGTATTGGAAATATATTCATAGCTAAAGTGTAAATATTATAGCTACTTTTTGTAAAGAATATTCATATTTTCTTTTCTCCAGCTGTATGAAACAAATATACACAATGTCTTGTTTTGCATAGAACTGTTGTTAGACATTCCCAGCCTCCATCTCCTATAGCAATTAGTTGGAAGTTCTGTTTGTGTGTGTGTGTGTGTGTGTGTGTGTGTGTGTGTGTGTGTGTGTGTGTGTGTTTTAGAGGGGGGAAGGCAAGGCAATTGGGTTTAAGTGACTTAACCAAGGTCACACAGCTATTAAGTGCCAAGTGTCTGAGGCTGGATTTGAACTCAAGTCCTCCTGACTCCAGGGCTGGTGTTCTATTCACTGCACCACCTACTTGTTCCTATTTGTGTGTTTTAGACACAAAACATGGTTGAGGGTTTTCAGTTAATTTCAGATTTCATACAAACTCAGAGTGATGCCATTGAATTCCACTTTCTTTGATGGAGATATTCTCACTTGCTTTCTTAGGAAGCAAGTCTGTTCATTTGGTATATGAGATTAGTTTTAAAGTAGGACCACCAAGCTAAACTACAGCTTCAGGAGACTAAATACATATTGGTTTTTCCTCCTGCATTTATTAAAAGGTCATCAATGATAGCATTTCCTCTTAAGGTCTCTATGCCATCTCTTTCCTTTACCCACCAATATTAATGTGACAAAGTTTACTCAAGTAGTGTTCCATATGCAATAAGAGGTTAAATTTCTGCATATGAGTATGTATGTGTATACACACATCTATCTAGATACATCTTAAAGAGATCATAAAACTCCAGGCTGGTTAATTAGTAATGCCAAAGAATTATTTCCCCACTTGTTCTAGGACAAGGCTGCTTAAAATAGAGACTTCTATTTCTGAAGAAAATAAAAACTTTGGATTATCTATACAGGTATAGATGACAGCCAGGTGGCTTAGTGGTAGAGCACTGCGCTGGGAACCAGGAAAACTCATCTTCCTGAGTTCATAATCCAGCCTCAGAAACTCATTACCTTTGTGACCCTGGAAAAGTCACTTAACCCTGTTTGCCTCAGCCTCCTCATTCAAAATTAGCTGGAGAAAGAAAGAAATGGCAAATCACTCCAGTAGCTTTGCCAAGAAAACCCCAAATAGGGTCAGTAAGACTCAGACATGATTGAAATGATTCAACAACCGCAAGAAAAATACAAGTATCTTGTACCATAAAAGGACAATTAAGTTCTTTAAAAAATTTAAGCCTTCAAAATAAGATGGAGACTAAGCTATCATTTTACAATTGCATTTGATTCTGTTCCCACTCCTTTCATTTGGATTTCTTTTTTTTCTTCAGTTATGACTGCTGAACAGTTTTGGATAACTTTCCAAGGGCTCTATAATACCAATAAAATTGCTACTGAAATGAATAATTGAGGACACAGGAGGTGGGGGGGGGTTCTAAATAGTGAAGAAATTCTGTGGCTTAGGATGACTCCCACAGTACTTTCATTTTTTAAAAAATTCAAATAAGCAGTTTATTCTGAGTTAACCTATCACTTCTCATCACTCTCACAGCCCCTTTGTCTGTTGATGACTTTTTCAGTATGAATTATCCCAGAGTAGCCTTCCTCTATTCCCTCCTCCTGTGTAAAGGGCTCTCTTTGGCTATGGTGAGAACCTCCCTTTCCCTACTACGTGGAAAGTCTAAAGAACCTGTTGTAAAAGATAAATGCTTGTCATAATTTCTTAAACTGAATTGAAACTTCTATTATCTAGATCATGTGAGACTGGTACAAAAATAGGAGAAATGAAGATAATATGCCAAAAACTTTACCATAAGTCCTTGATTTGAGATGAACTGACTCAAGTAATCAGAATTTTTAAAAAAATCTCTTTTTAGAATACAAAAAGGATGTGTAGTATAATGGGTAGAGAACTGACTCTAGGGAGACTTGCATTCATATATGGTCTCTGAAATATAGTAGCTGCATAACCCTGGACAAATCACTTAACTTCTCAGCAGTCCAGGAAACTCCCTCACACCGTCAATTTCAAGGAAAGTTGCATGGTGGAAAGAGTCTCTTCCTACAGGAGTTCCCTGTCCAGAGGTGTGCTAGATTTAGCTTGATTGGTCAATTATTAAATTTTCATTCTATGCATTTATACCTCAGAAATTAGTGCTACAAATAAGGGCTATTTCACTGTCTTATTGATTGTCTAGATAGACAAGAAACTGGTGGAGAACAAAGATTAACAAAGATTAAATTTTAAAGTGTGCCCTGTTTTGTTTTTCAGAGAGTTGATGCTAGACATTCCCAGCCTTCATTGCCTATAGCAAAGGAATCAGAGGTCCTGGTCCTATTTCTATCTTTTTTTTTTACCTACCATTTCATTCAACATCAACTCATTAAATTTTGAAATCATATGAAGTTAGTCATTTTGCCTACATTATAGTCGAAAATTGAAAGCCATAAGTAAATATTATTCCCCCGAATGTATTTTTATCATTATTCATCTGAGAGCTTCCAATGTTCCATGGATTTTTGAATAAATGAAAAAAGTATCTATTAAGTGCTTATAATATGTTAAGTACTATAAAGACCAACAACAAAAAATAAAAGAGTTTGTCACTACTCTCAAAGGGTTTACATTTCACTCGAGGCAGATAACATACATGAAAAAATTTAGTTGCAGGACAGACTGAAAATCTAGGAAGTCCTAAGGGTTTAGTAGATCAGGGGAGATAGGGAGGAGTAAAAATGCTCATTGATTCTCAGGGTGTCACAGGAGGTCATATGGCAGTGCTCATGGATCTAGAGGGTATAGTGACATGGCTGATGGTAAGGCCTGGTAGCATTGAAAAGCTTGTAATGGGTAACTCAAGTCATCCCTGTGTTTGGAACAGTCGTGTCAGTCTTCTCATCCTTCAATGCAATGTACCCTGGGTGGCCTTGGGTTGGGGAAAGGCAGAGGAGATACTGTGGTTTCTTCCCACTGACAACAGGATCAATAGATCATTGGTCAAACAATATTATTAATCAAAATCAGTTCTGCTGTAAGTGCATTCCATCACCATGCTACTCAAAATTATACAATAAAAACCACAGGACTTATGGGGGAAATTACATTAGGAAAACCATTCTTAGAGGTTGATTAAGCACTTTGTACACCTGAAAGCAATTATATAATGGTGAAGTACTATGTTTCTTATAAAATGTATACAGAGTGTTAGAGTGAGAAGGGGTCTTGGTCATCATCTGGTCCAATTCTCTTGTTTTACAGATGGAGAAACTGAGGCCCAGAAAAATAGAATGATTTGGTCAAGGCTGTGCAATGAGTCAATAGCAGAGTTAAGGTTGCAACCTAGGTCTTTCACTCCCAGTTCAGTGTCTACATCTTTCAGTTTGATTTGTCCTTAATACCTATTATGGTGTCCAAAACACACTTTATATACATGCTAGTAGACCTTCAGAATTTTATACCAGAAACCAGAGAGACATTAAAGGGGTTTAAGCAAGGAATTAACATTACCAGAACATACAAATCTATGCAAAAGGATGGATGCATTTAAGAAGAGCAAAAGATTGGAGGTAGAAAGATCTTGTAGGAGATGATGGTAAAAGTCCAGGTTCGATGCTAGGATGGGGACAGTGGAAATGGAGAGGAGGTGACAACTATGAGGTTGAAGCAACAAGTCTTGGCAACTGGTTGGATATGAGGTATGAGAGAAGAGAAAAGTTAGATATCCCAAGGCCACACAGATAGGATGCAGGATGAGTGCCACATGTAGGAGTGAATTCAGGAAAAAGTACAGGTTTGAGGGAGATGGTACTAAACTCTAAGAACTCAGGCTCATTAGTGGTAAATTGTCTAAATTCATCTATTTGGATTTCCCAACTTTTTTGTCTTCTGTGAGTTTGTATCCAGGAAACAAAAGGCTTTCAAGTATGAGAAAACATAAAAGCCAGATTACAGCACAAATTGCAGGCCAAGCTTGTCCAAAAAGAGCATAAATTTTGACAGTGGAGATGTGACACAGCTTTAATTTTCTCTATTAGGAACAGCAAGGCGATTTTGTGGGTTATGATTGCAATCCATCAGCCACAAGGAGCATTAGGCTTACCAGCTAGCCTTGGCTTCATTCCACATGTTTTATAGGACCCGTTTTCCTCCACCCTCTGAAATCTTCATTTCTTTCTCCTTTCTTTTATGGGGGTGAGAAGAGAAGGCCAGCAAGTGAATTGTACTGAGTGTGAGGGACTGATAGCATTGACTATGCACAGGCTCACTGTATTTTTAAGAGTTCTTTCTCGTTCAAAGAAAAAGAATTTCTAACACTAGCTTACAGGTCTATAATATGGGGCTACTCCCCTGACTCTCATTCCTCAGTATAACTCCATTAATTACTGGCAACTCCACAGTTCTCCACACACCTGGCTTGCAGATGAGATGTTCTAACAGAAGCAGACAGCAGCACACCCAGGCTGCAGTGTGCTGGAGGGTTGGCTACTCACTACTTAATTTTATGTGTCTGTGGAAAAAAACAGCCCTGGATTTCACCCAACTGAATGGGGTTACTTTGCATGGTTCCTCTGCTCCATCTCAATATTACCCTGCACAAAGGAACAATGGGAAAGTAGGATTGTCAAGATGTGAATCAAGTCCATGTGTGGCTGGGGTAGACAGATTACTGTAGATTCATATATGGAACTAGTACCCACAAGAAACAAGACATCACTCATTCCATATCCTTTGGCCATCAACACCATGGTATGTTAGTGTTCAGGTAAAAACATGTCCCATCCAAAAAACTAAAATTCATCCTCCCCTGCCTTTGTCCTACATGCTCCCTAATAAAGCAATACTATACAAAAGCATGCATGCTATTCCCATGTAACCCTGTTCTCCCATATGTCACAAATGTTTTAGGAAAGAATAAACTTTGAAGGGGGAATGAGTGTTAGCACCTTGAACATAAAATCAGATCCTCTTCCTCCTTGAATGACACTGTCACAGTAGTATGATTTGTCATATTCAAAGGGAATTTTCTCCCAGATTTTTTTTGTTTGCTGTCAAGTTGACAAGCAAAAGCATGAATGGTCTATATATCTCCTTAGGGGCAGGACTCACTGTTTTGTGAGCTTTCCATTTAGCCTTCTGAGTGACTGAGTTGGGGTGGGGGGTGTCAAGATTGAGCATCACATACAATATTAATCACCCATAACACATAAAGGTATCTTCTCATAGCACAACACTATTGACATGCATACAGTGAATCCCAGAGTAGTTCAGAAAGGAAAAGCAACTTGGTAGGGGTTACACTCACCTAGTCTCAGGCTTTAGAGTTGGTACCCATAACATCTTTGGTTCCAATATGGAAGAATTTGTCCAACCTACCTAAGGAATTAAATAAAGGCATTACAGAAAAATATGTGAGGGGTATGATAATTTTGCATGTTTTGGAAGGAATCTTGGACTTAAAATGACCAAGAAAAATTGTATTTGTGGACAAATATGCTCCCTGAAGAACTCCTAGAATCATCCCATGATGGCCTTGCATTATGAATCACCAAATAATTACAGTTTAGTTCCATTTCCCCAGTAATTAGTACAGTGCCTAGTACATAGTAGGTACTTAATAAATATTTTTAAACTAATTTTCCTACTCTGTAGGGAAGAAAAATGGAATGGAAGTTCTTTTTGTAGGGAGGGACATCTAAGGCCAAATCTTTGGGAATGACTGCCTTATATAGATATGGCTACACCCTTGTAAAACTAAGAAGTTTGGCCCAGAAACACTTAAAAACACAATACCATTTTTTTTTCTTTTAATATAAACTTGAAACAGATAGGGAGACACCAGGCTTTAACTGAGGCTATATGAATTTTCTATGTGACAAAATGAAACCTAAGTGGCTTATTCTAACATCAGTTTCATAATCAGAAGGGGAATTGGAACTCTTCTGGTGATTGTATTTTGATAGAAATGTCAAAAGATTTTGCAAACTTCTATCTTTTAATCTTGGTCTTTGTTGCAATTATTCCCAGACCTTATTGTGGTTTCCTGCACAAAATTACACCCTCAAGCATAGCAGCCCTGAGTTTACTACAGGCATAAGACAATAAAAAGTCAACAGCAGGAGAAAATATGTTTTATATGTGCAGTTAAGTTTACACAGAGCTGGAAAATATTGGCAAGTGGCACTTAATTATGTTACCCCAGTTTCTTAAACATATCTCAAAAATACCATATTAAAGAACAGAGAAATAATTTCTTTAGTTATTTTTAGACTATGACTTTAGGGCATTCAAATATTGTATGTGCAATTATGATTTAAAGATTTCATCCTGATTTCATCTAATAGAATTATTATTCTTTGTTTATATTCTTTGTTTAACTTAAATTATTTTCAATATTAATTGAATGGGAAGTGGTTTCACTTGAGACACATTTTTTTAAAGTGAGCCAGACAGATGTAATTCCAGTTTATTTAGCAGGTTGGTTTGAGGCTTGTAAGTTTTAAACATCACTTATGTTGGAGGCCTTCCCACTGGACTGTGGAATATCTACTTCAGGAGAGAAACAAAACTGTGATGGAAAGAAATCCTGTTAACGTGAAAGACTGACTACCAGGGCATTAACAGTAGGAGGTTGCAGTGAGTACTGGGTTGGCACAAGCCAAGACTGAAATATTTCTGGAGACATAGCACAGTATATCTGTCAAAAAATATTAATATTTGAAAATGGAAGCCAGATGCAATTGATCAAAATCATGTGAGGTCCAAGGATTACCACCTGCCTTTGTATTTATTCAATTCATTTTTTTCCACTCTTGAGTTTTTCAAGACTGACACTCCATCCTTCCCTGCTGATTCTATCTCTCATCCAGTAATTACCAACATTTCTTTGGAAAGGTAAACTCTAAAAGAATAAAACATGATGAAATGATTCCCACCAAACTTAATGGAGGTTTGTTTGGATTTTTTTAGTTGATATGTTTTGCTTTGACACAACAGGTACTTACCACAAAAATCCACCCAAATCCTTGATACAGAATTCATTCTCCCAAAACTGTTACACAAAAATACTTAAGCACATGTGATGCATATATAAACATATATGCATGTGCCCATGTTTGTATAGACATGTGTGTGTATTTCTTTTCCTTTCTATAATTTACCAATTTTTGGCAGATATTATGGTAAAAGTGTTATATCTCATTTAATTTTGTCTTTCTGTGTTGTTTTTATCTAAATTGTTATTCATATACGGTTCTTTGTTCTCTGCCTTCATTTTGTAACATATCATACAATTCTTCCCATGTTCTTCTCAATTCCTCATATTCATATATTGGAGTGTTATTTCATTTGCATTCATATATCACAATTTGTTCATATTCTGTTCAATTTAGTACAAATATTTTTCCAGATTGTTTTGTTATAAAATTAATATCTTTGAGAGTCTTTTCTTGCTGTCAATATCCTCATTGGTAGTATAATCCAAGAACTGGAATCCTAGCATCAAAGGAAATGAAGAGGTCAGCAACTTGTCTTCTATAATGGAAAACTGTTACACAGAATGGTTAACCAATTCTCAGTTCTGATAGCAATGAATCAATGTGTCTATTCTACAACACTTCCAACAGTGAGTTTTCTTTTTGTTTTAAACAAATGCTTTATTCACTTCTGTTTTAAATCATTCATTTCCGCCAGATTTTGAGTTACAATCATTTCCCCCCACTGTTTTTCCCCTACCCACCCTCCCAGAATAGCGGTCCCGCAAGATATCGCTTCCTCCAATCTGCTCTCTCCCATACCTTCTCCCATACCCCCATCGACTTTTCCATTAGAGGAAGGTGAATCTTTGTGTCCCAATGCCTGCACATCTTATCTCCCAATTACAAGCAAAAGAGTATTAATAATGGTATATATGTGTGTGTGAGTGTATATATATATTTGAAACATTTAATCTTAAGACCTTGAATTTCAGATCCATTTCTTTCCTCCCTTGTCACCCATTCCCTCTGGGGAGATAAGTAATTCAATATATGTTGCACATGTCTAGCTATGCAAAACATTATCATAGTATATATATTGTACAAAGTTGCTTATACTTCCCTCCCACTCATTCCACCCCCGACCCAGTCCATTCCCTACATGATCCTGTCCCTCTTCTGTAGTGGGTACTTCCAACCTCCCCTCCCCCCAAGGATGCCCTCCCATCCATCATCCTTCCTCTCATCCCCCTTCCCCCTATTCTGCTGCAGGTTAAGATATCCCATTTAGTATGTATGTCATTCTC
The DNA here is from genome assembly GCA_011680675.1 of Gymnobelideus leadbeateri. NCBI lineage: Eukaryota > Metazoa > Chordata > Mammalia > Diprotodontia > Petauridae > Gymnobelideus > Gymnobelideus leadbeateri. The sequence continues at coordinate 809,116 of WOXC01010876.1, read as the reverse complement.
TCCCTGAACGAAATTCAATGGGAATGTAGTTTTGCCTTTTTTGCCTTCCCATTCTGCCCTTCCCTTGCAACCACTTCCCCTTGCTTCTTCTACATGAGATAGTTTACCCTACCCTGTCTCTCCCCATATCCTCTTGCCACTTTCCTCTCTCGCCTCAAAATTTCACCCCTTGAGTATCCTCCCTTCCCAACAAATTCAACCTATGCCCTCTATCCATATGTAACTGTAACCATATACACACATTTACATATGTATTCATATGACCACACACCCTTCTTCCATTATTTTCATAGTGAGAAAGATTTAATCAGTCAGAGTTATTATTTTTCCATATATGAATATAAATAGTTCAACTTTGATAAGTTCCTTTTGATTTCTTTTCCCTGATTACCTTCTCAGGCATCTCTTGCTTCTTGTGTCTGGATGTCAAATTTTCTATTCAATTCTGGTTTTTTCCTCAAGAATGCTTGAAAGTCCTCTATTCCACTGAATGACCATATTTTCCCCTGAAACAAAATACTCAGTTTTGCTGGGTAGGTGACCCTTGGGTTCATTCCCAGCTCTTTTGCCCTCTGGAATATCATATTCCATGGCCTTCAGTCCCTCAGTGTAGAAGCTGCCAGGTCCTGGGCTATTCTGATTGTATTTCCACAATATTGAAATTGTTTCTTCCTGGCTATTTGTAGTATTTTCTCCTTGATCTGGGAGTTCTGGAACCTGGCTATAATATTCCTGGGAGTTTTCTTTTTGGGATCTTTTTCAGGAGGTGATCTGTGGATTCTTTCAACCTCTGTTTTGCCCTCTGGATCTAAAAGATCAGGGCAATTTTCCTTGAGAATTTCTTGAAGGGTGATTTCTAGGTTCTTTCTTTGATCATGGCTTTCGGGTAGTCCAATAATTTTTAAATTGTCTCTCCTGGATCTATTTTCCAGATCAGTGGTTTTTCCCATGAGATATTTCACATTGCCTTCTATTCTTTCATTTGTTTGGATCTGCTTAACAGCATCTTGATTTCTCATAAAGTCATTAGTTTCCATTTGCTCCATCTAACTCTGAAGGAATGAATCTCCTCAGTGAACTTTTGAGACTCTTTTTCCATCTGGCAGGATGATGTTCCTCTCCCTCTTTCTGTCCCCTCTACTATAATGTGTTTTAATGCCTCTTTGAATGTCATGTTTTACCTTTTACTATCTTATCCTTTCCTTTTCCCCATTACAGTCCCTTTGATCCCCTTAATAGGTTTTTTTTTTAAGTCTTCAGGTTAGTGCATTCATACCCACACCCTCTATCAAAGTATAACCCTTTTGAAAGTCATGATAATCATAAAAATGTCAATATTGACAGTTATTAGCTCCTCATATAAGGGTATGAACCTTTTGCTCCAGTTGCATCCCAAGTAATGAACATGTGTGTATGGATGTGGGTGTGAGCATGTATGTATGTGTGTGTCTGTGTTTTCCTTGTTTGCTTTTTTATGTCTTTCTTGAGTCTTGTAATTGGAGATCAAATTTTCCATTGAGCTCTGGCTTTTTCATCAGGAAAGTCTGGAAGTCCCTTATTTCTTTAAATGACCATCGCCTTTCCTGAAAGATTATGCTCGGTTTTGCTGGGTAGTTAATCCTTGGTTGTAGTCCTAGCTCTCTTGCCCTATGAAATATCAAATTCCAGTCCCTCCACTTGTTTAATGTAGAAGCTGCTAGGTCTATGTGATCCTAACTGTAGATCCTCGATATTTGAATTGTTTCTTTTTGGCTGCTTGCAGAATTTTTTCCTTAATCTTGTAATTCTGGAATTTGGCTACTATATTTCTTGGAGTTTTCAATTTGGAATCTCTTTCAGGAGGGGTCTGGTGAATTCTTTCAATAACTATTTTATCTTCTGATTCCAGGACATCAGGACAGTTTTCTTTGACAATCTCTTGGAGGATGTTGTCTAGGCTGCTTTTTTCATCATGGCTTTCTGGTAGACCAATAATTCTTAAATTATCTCTCCTGGATCTGTTCTCTTGGTCAGTTGTTTTTCCAGTGAGATATTTTATCTTTTCTTCCAATTTTTCAATCGTCTTGTTTTGTTTGATTGACTCTTGGTGCATCATAGAGTTCAGAGTTTCAATTTGATTGAATCTAATTTCTAGCGAATTATAATTTTCAGTTATTTTTGAAGGTCCTTTTTTAGGGAGTTATTTTCTCCAATTACTTCACTGAGACTTTTTTCCAAGTTGGTCACTGCCTCCCTGATTTGGTCTTCAAAATCTTTCTTAAGCTCCTCCAAGAATGCTATTTGGGCTTGAAACCAGTTCATATTTCCTTCTGTGGTCTCAGGTGTCGTTAGAGAGTCCACATTGTCCTCTGTATTTGGTTGTTCTTGGCCTACGTAGTAAGCTCGGATTGATTTTCTTGCCTTCCCCTTCTTCTCAGCTTCCTTCCTTCCCATTGTGATTTCCTATTTCTTAGTTTCTCAGGCTATGAGCTTAGGGCCTGCTCTTTGAAGTTGAATGCTGTAGCCACTGGGTGGCTAGTTTATGCTAAGGTATGAATGTCAGAGAGGAATGTAGATCTGTCTGTGGGGGTGAGTCTGACCACTTCAGATTTCTGCCTCTATACCCCTGGGCTATAAGCAGGCTTTTGTTGGTGAGGTGAGGTGGAGCTTGTTGGGACCCCTCCCTCTCTTCTCTTCAGACTCCAGCTGTCTCAGTTACATCCCTTCTTGGTGACTCCCAAGCCTGAGGCTATTTCCATTAACTTGGGGTTTCAATCTGGGTGGGAGACTTATCCTTAGGTTCTCTACTTCATGAAGGAGGGATGGAAGGATAGGAGCAAGTAGAATTTAGTTTGCCATTCTAGCCCTTGTACTATACAGGCAGACAGTTTCCAATATTCCAGGATGGGGTCTGAATTCTGTAGGAGAAGCTGCTTTCTGCAATGGGGGCCCGGTTCTCCTACCTGGCTCCAATGATTCCTCCTGTCCTCTCATGAGATGAAGGCGAGATGACTGCAATTCGTCCTTGGTAAGTCTGCAGGCTGGGGCTTCTTCTCTCTCAGGTGTAGTCTGCTTGTCTGCTCTTAAGTCTGAGCTGTGCAGACCCCACATACTCTGCACTTGTCCTGTCCAGATGCGCTGGGTAATTTCCCAGGCTGGATTCTGCCACACTTCATCTCCAAGTGGATTTTGTTACTCCAGAATCCATTCATACTAACTTTGTAAGCTTTAGTTACAGAGGAGCTTAGCAAGGTTACTGCTTCCTTTCCACTGTCTTGGCTCCACACCCCCAAAATAATTTCTTAAAAGGTAGAATTGGCCAAATGGTAAAGGAGGTACAAAGCTAACTGAAGAAATTAATTTCTTAAAAATTGAAATTGGGCAAGAGGAAGATAATGACTCTATGTGACATGAATAATCAATCAAATAATATCAAAAGAATGAAAAAATAGAAGAAAATGTAAAATACCTCATTAGAAAAACAACTAACCTGGAAAAGAGATGCAGGAGAGATCATTTAAGAATTACTGGTCTACCTGAAAATCATAATCAAAGAAAGAGCCTGGACAATATCTTTAAACAAATTATCAAGGATTGAGTAAGAGAAGTAGAGGAAAAATTTGGAAGAGAAATGAGAGTGATACCAATCATGAAAAATGTCAATAGCTGCTAAAGGAGACCACAAAAATAGTGAAGAAAATGACACCTTAAAAATAAACTAATCCAAATGACACAAGAGGTCCAAAAAACCAACAAGGAGAAGAATGTCTTAAAAAGCAGAATTGGTCAAATGGAAAAGGAAGTCCAAGAGCTCACTGTAGAAAATAATTCCTTAAAAACTAGAATGGAGCAAATGGAAACTGATGACTTTATGAGAAATCAAGAAATTATAAAACAGAACCAGAAGAAGGAAAGAAGACAAGATGAAGTGTTTCACTGGAAAAAAAACACTGGCCTGAAAAATAGACCCAGGAGAGATAATTTTGAAAATTTTGGACTACCTAAAAGCCATGATCTAAAAAAGAGCCTAGACATCATCTTTCAAGAAATTATCAAGGAAAATTACCCTGATATTCTAGAACCAGAGGGTAAAATAGAAATTGAAAGAACTCACCAATCATTTCTTGAAAGAAATCCCAAAAAGAAAACTAAGAATATTGTAGCCAAACCCCTGAGTTCCCAGGTTAAGAAGAAAATATTTCAAGCACCCAGAGTGAAACAATTCAAGTATTGTGGAAACACAATCAGGATAACAGAAGATTTAGCATCTTCTACATTAAGGGACTGGAGGATTTGGAATGTGATATTCTGGAGTTCAGAGGAGCTGGTGTTAAAAAAAAAAGAATCACCTTCCCATCAAAATTGAATATAATACTTCAGGAGAAAAAACAGGCATTCAATAAAATGCAATTGGTAAATAAGATGTATAGGCAAGGGGTATAGACATTTATCTTGTCCTACAAGAAAGTGAATGGGAGGGAGATTTCAGAGGGGTGATAATAGAGGGGAGGGCAGGCTGGGGGAAAGGGTAATCAGAATGCAAGCCATCTTGGAGTTTGTGGGGAGATATGGGGAAAAATTTAGAACACAAAATCTTGTGGAAATGAATATTGAACACTAAAATAAATAAATTAATAATTTAGAGTAGAGTAGAGTAGAGTAGAGGGATCATTGAAATAAAAACGCAGTCCAGGGCACATAATACTAGGTTGATGTAATCATATTGTGTCCTTTTTAATGTAGTTTTTATTTTTTATGATTCATGCTCTGGGAATAAAACTCAGCCTGGCTCTAATCTCTGATTAAGTACAAAAAAACAACAGAAAAAAATAAAAGAAATTATCAAGGAAAACTGTCCTGAAGTCCTAGAACCAGAGGGTAAAATAGTCATTGAAAGAATGCATCAATCACCTCCTGAAAAGTGATCCCAAAATGAAAATGCCAAAGAACATTGTAGTAAAATTCCAGAACTAATAAATAAAACTAAGAACTGGTTTTATGAAAAAAACAAATAAAATAGATAAATCTTTGTTTGAATTGATTTTTTAAAAGGAAGATAAAAATCAAATTAGCAGTATCAAAAATGAAAAGTGTGAATTTACCAGCAAGGAAGAGGAAATCAAAACAATAATTAGGAGTTATTTTGCCCAACTGTATGTTAAAAAAATCTGACAATAGACGTGAAATGAATAGATACTTACAAAAATATAAATTGTCCAGATTAACAAAAGGGAAATAAAATATTTAAACAACTCCATTTTAGAAAAAAGAAATTGAACAAGCTATCAATGTACTTCTTAAGAAAAAAATCTTCAGGGAAAGATAGATTCATAAGTGAATTCTACCAAACATTTAAAGAACAATTACTTCCAATACTATATAAACTATTTGGGAAAAATAGGCAAAGAAAGAGTCCTACCAAATTCTTTCTATGATGCAAATATGATGCTAATACTGAAACCAGGAAGATCCAAAACAGAGAAAGAAATTTATATACCAATTTCCCTAATGAACATAGATGAAAAATTTAAATAACATATTAATAAAGAAACTACAACAACTTATCATAAGGATAATACACTATGACCAAGTGGGATTTCTACCAGGAATGGTCTAGCTATACTATATATCAAATTGTATTACTAAGTGGTAATTATCAAAGTAATCTGGTACTAGCTAAGAAAAAAAGTGGTGAGTCAGTGGAATAGATTAGGTACAAATTATATTATAATAAATGACCATAGTAATCCAATATATGAGAAACCCAAATATCTAAGCTTTGGGGATAGAAAAACAATCATAATTTGACAAAACTGATGGGAAATATGGGAAACACTATGGCAGAAACTAAGTATAGGCCAACATCTCACACCCTATATCAAGATAAAGTCAAAATGGGTGGATGATTTACACATACAGGGTGATTGCATAAGCAAATTAAAAGAGCATGGAATAGTTCACCTATCAGATTTATGGGATAAGAGAAGAATTAAGGGCCCAAGAAGATATAGAAAGCACTACAAAATGAAAAATAAATAAATTTGATTATTATTTATTTATTATTTAAAATTGCACAAACAAAACCTATGCAAACAAAATTATAAGGAGAACAGAAAACTGGAGAAAAAAATTGGCAAATAAGAATATATGATTAAGGCTTCATTTCTTAAATATATAGAGAACTGAGTCAAATTTATAAAAATACAAGTTATTGCAAATGGGCAAAGGACATGAACAGATAGTTTTCAAACAGAGAAATCAAAGCTATCTATAGTATTTGACAAAAATGCTCTAAATTATTATTGATCAGTGAAATACATATTAAAACAACTCTGAGGTACCATATCATACTATCAGACTGGCTAATGTAATAAAACAGGAAAATGATAAATGCTAGAGAAGATGTGGGAAAATTGGAACACTAATGCATTCTTGGTGGAATTGTGAAATGATTCAACCATTCTGTAGAGCAATTTGTAGCTGTCCACAGGGCTATAAAACTGTGCATATCTTTGATCCTGTATATCCCAAAGACATCAAAGAAAAGGGAGAAGGACTTATTTGTGCAAAAAATATGTTTATCAGATCTTTATGTGGTGGCTAAGAATTGGAAATCAAAAGGTCCCCCTTCAGTTGAGGAATGGCTGAAGAAGCTGTGTAATATTATTGTAATGGAATATTGTTGTGCTATAAGAAGTGATAAGCAGGATGACTTCAGAAAAATCTGGAAAGTCTTACATGAATCAATGAATAGTGAAATAAACAGAACTAAGAGAATGTTGTACACAGTAACAGCAATATCGTTCAATGAAGAATTGAAAATAACTTAGCTATTGTCAGCAGTACTATGCTCCAAGGCAATCCCAAAGGACTAATGAAGCATACTATCAATCTTTAGAGAAAGAGCTGATATTGATTGAATATAGACTGAAGCATGCTTGCTATTTTCTACTTTTTTTCCTTCATATTGTATGAGAAATTATTTTATTTCTAAAACAGTGTGTTATAGAATGAAGGGTAGAAATAGCAAAGAGAGTAGTTTAGAGTTTACGCAAGGTATTCCCTCCTTACAATTAGAGCAATGGGCTATCTCATGAAGTTTTAATATTAGCATTATTTTGGGTCTTTAAGTAAAAATGATCCAGTAGTCACTTTTCAGTCATAATACAGACAGAATTCTTGTTCAGTTATAGTTGCATACCTTATTTCAACTTTGTGAATATTAATTTCCTGAGCTATTTAGTATTGATGAATTTCTTTAATTTATTAATAATTAATGAGTTATTTATTTAATATTTAATTTAATATTAATGCCTCTCAAGTAATAACATAATTTATATTTATTACAAATATTTATTCTTTATCATTATTTTTAATGAATCATTAAAATTATTATAATAACTTAGATCAGAATTTCACTTAACTTGATACCCTAACTTAAAACAACAGTTTATCAGAAAGGTCAACAAAATATAGCCTTACCTGAAGCCTATTTTTGCCAGCAAACTAAGATTTTTAAAATAATTTAAAATAAAGTTTTATTATGTTTAAAAATATAAAAATCATTCTAAGTTCCCAGAGATACAAAACCAGGTAGCCCACAGGATTTGTTCTAAAACTTTAGTGATGATTTTTACCTTTGGATTATTATATTTCTCAACTAGGAAATTTATTCATTGAAAGTTAATATAGAGGGGGAAGAAAATAGGTACCAAGATCCTTGGGGAGCAGCCTGTAATGGTAATGGGATTAAAAGATCCCCCTGTATTGGCTTGATTTTTGGGTTGAGGGTTGAAACCCAGAGCTTGTGAATCCCACTTGTGGGATGGACTTGTAGATGTGAAGAGAGAGGGATGTACTGGGAGGAGCTGGTGTAGTGAATTTAGAGAAAGGCTAAGCAGAGAGGAGGCCCAAGCAGAAAGAGGCAGAAGAACTTTTGTGGAGCAGCATCATGGAGGCAGAGAGAGAGGAGAATTGCTGGAGGCCAGAGTTGCTGGGAGAGAGAGAACTGCCATCCTAAGCCACCCGGACTACTGAGGGCCAGTTGGAGATGCCCAGGAGAGCTGCCACCTGGAGCTGCTGAGAACTGAGGAGACATAACTGTGATGTCGGTATTTTTTCTGTCTGCTCTGATGTTGTTTTGCCAGATTCCTCTGCTGGTAAAGGACAGTGCTGTTGTTGCAGAGGTCCTGGAACCTTGCTGTTGATTCAGGAGTCCTGAGATTATTCTGCAGTCAGAGAGTGAATTGATGAGAACACTGGCAATGTATATTGTGGCTTTATTAACCTTTGTCTCCAGGAACAGAGATTGCTGAGAACTTGCATCTAGTCAAGATGAAGAAAAGACCTCTTTTGGGCTATTAAATGCTGTGATGAAATCTTAACCTTGTTGTAGCTTAGGGGTAGATGGCCTTTGTGCTCTCTACTGCTCCTTTTGAGAAGGGGCTTGGCATTAACTGATTATAATTGTAATTCAATTGTGATCCAGGGGTGAGAAACTTTTGACCTTTTGTGCTTTGTGAACAACCAAATGAATGTACTAGCCAAGGGTGGGATACTTTGACTCTATACTTTGTTTTTGTTTTTGTTTTTTTAAAGCAATTGGGGTTAAGTAACTTGCTCAAGGTTACAAGGCTAGTCATTATTTATGTGTGGGTGCTCATTTTCTGAGGCTCATTTAGATCTGGGGTCATCCCAACTCTGAGGCCGGCACTCTTTCTCACTGGCCACCTAGCCTCCCCTGACTCTATACTTTGTGATTGAATTGAAATGTTTTGTGATTGAATTGAGAACTTACTAAATGACTGAGTAACATTGTATTTTGATTTTCTCTGTTCTGTGAATGTTTTGACTTAATTTGTCATTGAATAAATGGAGAGTTACTTTCCCTAGTATTCAGAACCTTCAAAGTTGCCTTTGGCATTACACAGTCACTGGATAGAAGGCATAGAAGTGATGATGATTTCTCCAAAGGAGAAAAAGAGTGGTCAATCAGTTCAAAGGTAAGCAGAGAGAGAATAGTTCATGAAATCCTGGAGAGATAAGAGTTTTCAATAAGAGATGGTCATTATCAAATAGTATCAAATGAAGCAGGTAGATTGACTTGAGCAAGGACTGGGAAAATGCCATCAGACTTGACAATTAAGAGATCGCTGGTAATTTGGAAACTGCCATTAACAGTGTTTAAAATATGGAATCTACTTTTTGGAAGAGGGAAAAAGGCCATTCTTATTGACTGTCAGCAGCTTAACATCCCTGCTAAGTTTCCTAGTTAACAAAGTCAAGTGGAGATATGAACACTCTACTGCTCCATCAAAGGATGGAATTTGACTGATAAAAGACATTACAGATGGACCATGTTTGTGTCTCCATTTACTTCTTGGGATGTGATCCTACAACAGCTTATCTACAGAAAGATATCCACTGGCCCATCAGAGCAGTGTTACTCAAAAAGTACAATGGGGCACCATTTTTCCCCTTTGATGGAGAAACTTTAACTTTGATATTATTTTATGATGTATTGCCAGTTCCCTATATGTCTTCATTTCAAATGAAAGAGATTTTACAACCTATCCATCTCTTCCCAGTGGAGAATAGAATAATTTCCTCATAGAAGGTAAATATATAGGTCAACAGAAGAACTTTTCCTTCATAGGATCTTGTGACAACAGTTTGGGCAAGCTTGGGCTTTCATCTCTTCTGCTTTATCTGCATTTCTTTAAGCACTAATTTATTCAGAGATAAGGAAACCTAGTGTAAAAGTATTAGACTAGGAAGTGGAAAAGCTAGATTCTAGTTCTTGACTTCATTTCCTTAAAAGTAGGGACTATTGGGGGGCAGAGCCAAGATGGCAGAGTAAAAAGAGCACTTCCACAGTGCTCCAGCCCACACCACTTCAAAATCATGTAAAAGGGGACTCTGAACAATCTCTGGAGCTCCAGAACCCACAGATTGACACAGAGAAGCTAACCTCCCGCTGAGGACAGCCTGGCAGCCATACAGGGAGACGCCAGCACAGCACTCTGGGAGCTGAGACCATGACCACATGTGTCAGAGGTATTAACCCCAGGGCACCAGGACCAGCAGCTGGCTGGAGGGACTCCAGAAAACCTGCAGATGTGGCTTTTCCAGAAATATCAACAGAGACATGCATAGGACAAAGTGAGAGGTTAGTGCCCTATGGACTTTGGGACCAGTATTTGGGAACCCATCAGCTTCTTCCCCTGGGGGCAAGAAGGAGCCACGGCACAGCCGCCATTTTGCAGCTTCAGTTGCAACTTCAGCTCCTGGCCTACAGATGGTAGCAGGACCCGGTGATCAGCCTGGGGGGTAATTGCTCTTGCTTTAACCTCCCTGGATCTGGATTGTGGTCTGGGGTGGAGGTCTTGGGGTGTGTGTACAGCTTGCCAGAGCATGTGGAGGGTTCAAAGGGCACCCAACTAATACCTCTGGCAGTTGAGAAGACCCCAATGTTTGGGACAGAAGCTCCCCTGCTGGTGGCAGAGTCCTATTGTAGCAACAAGTCCAAAAGTCAAGTAATTAAGTGGCAACATGCCTAGGCAAAGGAAAAAAATAAACAGAAAAATTCAACATTAGACTCCTGTTTTGGGGGCAAAGAGGAATGAAGCATGGAACAGGAGGAGGACTGTGAGGTCAGAAATCCTGCACCAAAAGCCCCAAATGAAAATACTAGCAGGTTATAGGCCATAAAGGACCTTAAGAAGCATTTCAAAAACCAAATAAGAGAAGTGGATGAAAAATTGGGAAGAGAAATGAGAATGATGCAGGAACTGTATAAAATGAGAGTCAACAGCTTGATTGAGGAAAACAATACCTTAAAAAATAGACTAACTCAAGTGGCAAAAGAGGCGCAAAAGAGGCACAAAAAAGGCAATGAGGAGAATAATGCCTTAAAAAGCTGATTTTGCCAGATGGAAAAAGAATCTCAAAAGCTCATTGAGGAGATTAATTCCTTCAGCATTAGACTGGAGCAAATGGAAGCTAGTGACTTTATGAGAAATCAAGATGCTGTTAGATCCAAACAAATGAAAGAATAGAAGGCAATGTGAAATATCTCATGGGAAAAACCACTGACCTGGAAAATAGATCCAGGAGAGATAATTTAAAAATTATTGGACTACCTGAAAGACATGATCAAAGAAAGAACCTAGAAATCACCCTTCATGAAATTCTCAAGGAAAATTGTCCTGATGACCCAGAGGGCAAAATAGAGGTTGAAAGAATCCACAGATCACCTCCTGAAAAAGATCCCAAAAAGAAAACTCCTAGGAATATCATAGCTAGGTTCCAGAATTCCCAGTTCAAGGAGAAAATACTTCAAGCAGCCAGAAAGAACAATTTCAATATTGTGTAAACACAATCAGAATAGCACAGGACCTGGCAGCTTCTACACTGAGGGACTGAAGGGCATGGAATCTGATATTCCACAGGGCAAAAGACCTGGGATTAAAACCAAGAATGACCTACCCAGAAAAACTGAGCATCATGTTTCAGGGGAAAATATGGTCATTCAGTGGAATAGAAGACTTTCAAGCATTCTTGAGGAAAAAAAATACAGAGTTGAATAGAAAATTTGACATTCAGACACAAGAAGCAAGACAAACTTGACAATGTAAACAGGGAAAAGAAATCAAAAGGAACTTAGCAAAGTTGAACTATTTACATTCCTACATGGAAATACAATAACTGTAACTGATGAAAACTTTCTCAGCATGAAAACAATTGAAGAAGTGTATATGGGCATATGAATACTTATGTGAATGTGTGTATATATGTTTATAGGTATACATAGATAGAGAGCACACGTCAAATTTGGTGGGAAGGAATAATACTAAAGGGGTGAAGTTAAGAGGTGAGAGAGGAATGTGGCAAGAGGAGATCAGGTGGGACTGGGGTGGGTAAACTATCTCATGTAGAAGAGGCAAGGGGAAGTACTTGCAGGGGAGGGGAAGAACAGGAAGGCAAAAAGGCAAAACCTTATTCTCATTGAGTTTGGCTCAGGAACAGAATGACATACATACTAAATGGGATATCTCACCCTCTAGGAGAGTGGGGGGGGGGTCATAAGAGGGAGGATGATGGAGGGGAGGGCATCCTGGGGGAGGGGATGTTGGAGTCACCCTCTTTTGAAGAGGGACAGAATCAAAGTAGGGAATGGACCATATGGGGAGGGTGGGATGGGTGGGAGGGAAATATAGCCAGTCTTTTACAATATATCTACTGTGGTAATGTTTTGCATAGCTAGGCATGTACAACATATACTGAATTGCTTATCTTCCCAGAGGGAGTGGGTGACAAGGGAGGAAGGGAATGGATCTGGAATTTGAAGTTTTAAAATTAAATATTTCAAATATATATATATATACTATTATGAATAAATATTTTGCATGTAATTGGGAGATAAGATGTGCAGGCATTGGGGCACAGAGCATCACCTTGCCCTAATGGAAAAGACGAAGGGGGTATTGGAGAAGATATGGGAGAGAGCAGATTGTATGAGGGGATATCCTGTGGGACTGCTATTCTGGGTTGGTGGATAGGGGAAAAACAGGAAAAAAATTGTAACTCAAAATCTGGCAGAAATGAATGATGTAAAACAGAATTTAATAAAGCATTTGGGAAAAAAAGTAGGGACTATTTCCTTTTTTTATCTTTGTAGCACTAGCACCTTGTACAGTGCCTGGATCACAATATGTATTTAATAAGTGCTTAGTGAATGACTGTCTTTAGGACCTTACTCAAGTCTCTTAACTTCTGAATCCCTCATTCATTCATATTTTTCAAATACTGATGCCACCAATCCTATTTATCTTGGGGGACACTCTAAAGTTCAAGCAAGCCAGCACATTCCTTGAGCACCCATTATGCCCTGGGTGCTGGTGCCAAAGACAGAGAACTGAGATCACCGCCCCTGAAGGAATTCTATCTTCTGTGAGGGAGATAATAATATTTTTGTTGTACCAGAATGGAGTGAGACAAAGGATCCCCAAGAGTAAAATTTAGAAGTGGATTTCATTGCCTTGGGACCACCAGGGTCACATACCCAAATGAGACAGTGAGATCACATGGACAATTTGCCTGTTTTTAAAGAGATTCCAATATTCAGGTTAGGTAAGCTGAAACTACAATCAGTGATTGGTCAGTGTATATTTTCTCACACGTAAAGTTTACCCTAGACTGAGAGACAGAAAACCTAGAATGGGAAGAGATGGGGAGGATCTGCTGGGGGACAGGGGGCAAGGGATGGAGAAATATCTGGTGATCAGGTGGGGGAAGGGGATGGGGGAGGATGGATAAATATCCAGCTGGGTATGGCAGGGGGGCAAGTTGGGCAGGGGTATAAGGACAAAATATCTGGCCAGGTTTTTACCCCAGGCTGAAATTCCTGCTCACTGATCAGTTGGGGGAGGGAAGGGTGTAGTTGTGCTCAACAATTTTCACATATAAGTTAAAATGTCATACATATATGTGCATATATACTGTGTGTACATATAAATTTAAAATTGCTATATGGCCTTATTAGGCAGCCATGAGGAAAGACTTGTAGATTTTTTCATCGTTAACATTTAATATAGATAGATATATGAATAAGACTGTTTATTTCAAATAAAATGAACTAGCTCCAAAGCCCTCTTATTCCTTAACACTCACACACTGCATCAAAAAATAGAATTTTTAAGTTCATGGCTCTTCCATTGTTATTGAGGATCCACATATTTCTATCAGTTCTAACAGAGTTGAGGCAGATTGTGATGGACGTTTCTGATTGATGCTGTGTTTCTAATTGTGATCTGTTCATATTTATGCTCAGCAGACCACTATTTTGTTCTTGGGGATGCTGCCCTCATTTCTTCCTGCCTAGTGGTTTCATCACTTCCACTTTTTTTTTTTTTTTTAGGTTTTAGACACTTCTGATCCAATCCTAGGGTCACATACACCAAGATAATTAATTACCTTTGGTCACAGTGGGACCTGCATATGCATGACAAGAAGATGGAATTTGACAATTATATATTGGAATCACAGCTTTAAAAAGAAAAGACAAAATGTATTATGTTTGCAAATAACTGGGCAGGTGTACATTTTTGCATTCATTATTCGCACTGTCTTTTGAGATTAAAACCTAAAGAACTACAAAATAGAGGCTTGACTTTCAGACTAACTTGTTGCCGTACCATTATTTCTCCAAGGCTGTTGCAGCTTAGCATGGAAATTCATCTCGTTTTGAGATCTATTTTATATTTATTTTTGTTTTTTAGAGGGCAATTGGGGTTAAGTGACTTGCCCAAAGTCACATGGTTAGTAAGTGTTTATTTGATATTTTTAGTGAGGAAAGAAGACATTCTGATTGGTTAGGTCCATGCAACCTCCATACATGATTTTCTGGGGAGTGCTGATTCAATAAGCACATGTGTGGAATGGGTGATATAGAAGGAATGCCAATTTGGTAGGACTCCTTCTTTAGTAATTTTCCCAAATAGTTTGTATAGTGTTGGAATCAATTGTTCTTTAACTGTTTGATAGAATTCGCTAGTAAACCCATCTGGCCCTGGGGAATTTTTCCTAGGGAGTAAACTGATGGCTTGTTTGATTTCTTGTTCTGAGATGGGGTTATTTAAGTATTTACTTCCCCTTCAGTTAATCTGGGTAACTTGTATTTTTGTAAATATTCATCCATTTCACTAAGATTGTCATATTTATGTGCATACAATTGGGAAAAATCATTCCTAATTATTGTTTTGATTTCCTCTTCATTGGAGGTAGATTCACCCTTTTCATTTTTGATACTCACAATTTGATTTTCTTCTTTCTTTTTTTTTTTATCATATTGACTAAGGGTCTATCAATTTTATTGTTTTTTTCATGAAACCACTTCTTAGTTTTATTTATTAACTCAATAGTTTTCTTAATTTCAATTTTATTAATCTCTTCTGTGATTTTCAATATTTCTAATTTAGTACTAAATTGGGGATTTTCAATTTGTTCTTTTTCTAGCTTTTTCAATTGCATGTCCAATTCATTGAGCTCCCATTGCTCTAATTTATTCATGTATGCACTCAGGGATATAAAACTTCCCCTAAGAACTGCCTTTAATGTATCCCACAAATTTTGGTATATTGTCTCATTATTATCATTCTCTTGAGTGAAATTACTGATTGTTTCTATAATTTCTTGTTTGACCCACTCATTCTTTAGGATTAAATTGTTTAATTTACAATTAGTTTTTAATCTATCTTTCCATGGCCCTTTATTGCATATAATTTTTATTGCATCATGATCTGAGAATGATACATTTAATATTTCTGCCTTTCTGCACTGAATTTTGAGGTGTTTATGCCCTAATACATGGTCTATTTTTGAGTATGTACCATGCATCACTGAGAAAAAAGTAAATTCCTTTTTATCCCCATTCAATTTTCTCCAGAGATCTATTATGTATAGTCTCTCTAAAATTCTATTCACCTTCTTAACTTCTTTCTTGAAAATCCCCAATTAAATACTAAATTAGAAATACTGAAAACCGTAGGAGAGATTAATAAAATTGAAATTAAGAAAACTATTGAATTAATAAATAAAACTAAGAGCTGGTTTTATGGGGGAAAAACAATAAAATTGATAGACCCTTAGTCAATATGATAAAAAAAGAAAGAAGAAAATCAATTATGAGTATCAAAAATGAAAAGAGTGAATCTACCTCCAATGAAGAAGAAATCAAAACAATAATTAGGAATGATTTTTCCCAATTGTATGCACATAATTATGACAATCTTAGTGAAATGGATGAATATTTACAAAAATACAAGTTGCCCAGATTAACTGAAAGGGAAGTAAATTACTTAAATAACCCCATCTCAGAATAAGAAATCAAACAAGCCATCAGTGAACTCCCTAGGAAAAAATCTCCAGGGCCAGATGGGTTTACTAGTGAATTCTATCAAACATTTAAAGATCATTTGATTCTAATACTCTACAAACTAATTGGGAAAATTAGTGAAGGAGTCCTATTTATTTTTATGACTCAAATATGGTACTGATTCCTAAATCAGGAAGAGATAAAACAGAGAAAGAAAATTGTAGACCAATTTCCCTTAAGAATAGATGCAAGGGGTGGCTAGGTGGCTCAGTGAATAGAGCGCCGGCCCTGGAGTCAGAAGGACCTGAGTTCGGAGCCGGCCTCCCACACTTAATCCATACAAACAAAAACCTAGCCGTGTAACCTTGGGCAAGTTACTTAACCCCAGTTGCCCTAAAGGGGCAACTATGTGATGCAGTGAGTAAGAGCGCCGGCCTCGGAGTTTGGATGACCCGAGATCAGATCCGGCCTCAGAAAATGAGCACCCACACATAAATAATGACTAGCCGTGTAACCTTGAGCAAGTTACTTAACCCCAATTGCTTTTAAAAAAAATTAAAAAAAAAAGAATATAGATGCAAAAATTTTAAATAAAATATTAGCAAAAAGACGACAGCAACTTATCACAAGAATAATACACTTTGAATAGGTAGGATTTATTCCATGAATGAAAGGATGGATTAATATTAGGAAAAACCATAAGTAAAATTGATCACATCAACAGTAAAACTAGCAGAAACCATATGATTATCTCAATAGACGCAGAAAAGGTTTTGGACAAAATACAACATCCATTCCTATTAAAAACACTAGAAAGTATAGGAATAAATGGAGCCTTCCTTAAAATAATAGGAGCATCTATTTAAAACCCTCAGCAAGAATTATATATAATAGGGATAACCTGTGCTTAGAGATTGAGTTTTCTGGGTATTTCTTCCTTTCTGAAATAGTATTTGATTAAGGATTAGGTCTTAATTCTTGGGATGGCATATGAAATTTTGCTTTATTTTTTTACTAATTGTTTTAGTCTGGGTTAGGTGTTTTCTATTTAAAACTCATAACCCTAGTCTTGTGTGAGCATGATGTTGTTACTGAATTTACATCATCTCAAAAGTTGTCTGCTGGTTGAGGATTGGGGCTTGAACTGATTGAGGTGCTCCTTATCCAAACTAAGCTGACAATGAAACCAGAAAAAAACATGGAGATTCTAGTATGAGTGGGAAATGGGCAGATCAGGTAAATTGGAAAACATTCGATGATCGTGTGATAACTGATTCTTTTAAGCCCACTTTTAAAAATTCAGTCCTGAAAATCCATTTTAATTACACTTTTAACAGAAGCACAAGATTGTCAATATCCCAAGTTATCACAGCAAGTTGGTGTTGGTACATGTATAAAAATGTGTTTCTTTTGTTTTTAACTGAGTGCTCAGTTGTGGCAAGGTTGTATTGCATTTAAAGGAAGAAGTGAAATTAAGAAAAAAAATTTACACACATAAAGGACATTTTGCCCTTAAAGTAATAAAGGTAAAGTGACTAGGGGAACTGTATTAAATCTGTGTTTGTCTAGCTCATAAAGATGTTTGACTTTTTTTTCTGAGGAGTATTCACAAAGGAGTGAAGCATTGTCTCTGGGCCTCTATTACCTTCTGTCACTTCCTAAACCAACTTTCTTGTTTTAGATAAAAGGAAAAGCTTTTCTTTGGAAGCATAAAATGTCAAGCATTAAAGACATATTATATTATTTATTTTTTTAGCTCAGTTATAGTAAATACTGTCTCATTTTTTCCATTATAAAGCCCTAATTCTCAAGGAGTTATAGCTCCCCCAATAAAAATGTGGCCCCAGACAAACACTGGAAGCATTTGCTTCTTGCCCAGGAACCCATTTGTTTCTCTAATATTTGAAAAAAGAAAATTCATTAAATTCCTTTTAAATTATAGGAGTGTTCAAATGAAAACAACAACAACAACAACAACAACAAACCTGGAGTTACTGCTTTCAGATGTGTATCCTCATTGCTGGAACTCTGGATTTTTCTTTTTGTTTTTAAATTTTCAGGCCACTTGCTTACATTTTATAAAGAGTTTATCCTCTTTCTCTCAAACTAGCTTCTTATCCTGATTTTATTATTTATCTCAGAGACAAGACCGTTCATTATTCTCACATGTTTAAAACTTAATGCTGTGTATTATTCTTTCTCACTTGTATACAGGCCTTAATATAGAACTGTATTACCATTTGCCTGGCAGCCTAGCATACTGACATAATTCTGAATTTGGAGCAAGGAAGACATAATTTCAACCCATGTTTCAGATAGTTACTAGTTGTGTGACCCTGCAAAAGTCATTTAACCTCTCAGGGTCTCAGTTTCCTCATCTGTAAAATGACCGGGTAAGACTCAATGAATCCCTTCAAGGTTCCTTCCAACTCAAAATTATAATCCTATAACTATTTCTCTCAATTTATGATGAATTTTCCTACATACATTATTCCTTCCAACATTCTTTTTTTTAGGACATAACTATTTATTAGGTTGTTTACAAAGCAAAGTGGTTTCTAACATTTTTGAATCAAATTAAATAATATTTGCAAAGTACTTTTCACAGTGCATGGCACATAATAGGTTCTTTATATATGTATATATACATTTGAAACATTTAATTTTAAGACTTCAAATTTCAGATCCATTCCCTTCCTTCCTTGTCACCCACTTCCTCTGGGAAGATAAGCAATTCAGTATGTGTTTTACATGTATAGCTATGCAAAACATTACCATAGTAGATATATTGTGAAAGACTGGCTATATTTCCCTCCCACCCATCCCACCCCCCACCTGGTCCATTCCCTACTTTGATCCTGTCCCTCTTCTATAGTGGGTACTTCCAACCTTCCCTTCCACAAGAATGCCCTCCCCTCCATCATCCCCCCTCTCATCCCCCTTCCCCCTACTCTCCTGCAGGGTGAGATACACCATTTAGTATGTATGTGATTCTCTCCCTGAGTCAAATTCAATGAGAGTAAGGTTTTGGCTTTTTGTCTTCCTGTTCTTCCCCTCCCCTGCAACTACTTCCCCTTCCCTCTTCTACATGAGATAGTTTACCCTACCCTGTCTCTCCCAATCTCCTCTTGCCACTTTCCTCTCTCACCTCATAATTTCACCCCTTAAGTATCATCCCTTCCCACGAAATTCAACCTGAGCCCTCTATCCATGTATACCTGTAAACATATATACACACATTGACATATGTATTCATATGTCCGTATACCCTTCTTCAATTATTTTCATAGTGAGAAAAATTTCATCATACACAGTTATTGTTTTTCCATGTAGGAACGTAAATAGTTCAACTTTGATAAGTTCCTTTTGCTTTCTTTTCCCTGATTACCTTCTCAAGCATCTCTTGTTTGTTGTGTCTAAATGTCAAATTTTCTATTCAACTCTGCTTTTTTCCTCAAGAATGCTTGAAAGTTGTCTATTCCACTGAATGACCGTATTTTCCCCTGAAACAAGATACTTAGTTTTGCTGGGTAGGTGACTCTTGCCTTCAATCCCAGCTCTTTTGCCCTCTGGAATATCATATTTCATGCCCTTCAATCCCTCAGTGAAGAAGCTGCCAGGTCCTGGGCTATTCTGATTGTTTTTTCACAATATTAGAATTGTTTCTTCCTGGCTGCTTGTAGTATTTTCTCCTTGATCTGGGAGTTCTGGATCCTGGCTATAATATTCCTAGGAGTTTTCTTTTTGGGATCTTTTTCAGGAGGCGATTGGTGGGTTCTTTCAACCTCTATTTCCCCCTCTGGGTCAAAAACACCAGGGAAATTTTCCTTGAGAATTTCTTTAAGGATGATTTCTAGGTTTTCTTTGACCGTGACTTTCAGGTAGTCCAATAATTTTTAAATTATCTCTCCTGGATCTAGTTTCCTGGTCAGTAGTTGTTCCTATGAGATATTTCACATTGTCTTCTATTCGTTCATTTGTTTGGATCTGTTTAACTGCATCTTGATTTCTCATAAAGTCACTAGCTTCCATTTGCTCCAGTCTAATTCTGAAGGAATGATTCCCCTCAGTGAGCTTTTGAGATTCTTTTTCCATCTGGCAAATTCGGCTTTTTATGACATTCTTCTCCTCATTGCCTTTCTGGGCCTCTTTTGCCATTTGAGTTAGTCTATTTTTTAATGTGTTATTTTCCTCAGTCAGGCTGTTGACTATCATTTCATACTTTTCTTGCATCTTTCTCATTTCTCTTCCCAGTTTTCCCCCCACTACTCTTATCTGCTTATTAATGTCCTGTATGGCCTGTAGCCAGCTTGTATTTTCATTTGGTGCTTTTGGTGCAGGAGTTCTGACCTCCCAGTCCTCCTCCTGTTCCATGCTTTGTCCTCTTTGCCAACAAAATAGAATTCTAAAGTTGCATTTTTCTGTTTATTTTGTTTCCTTTGCCTAGGATTATTGCTACTTAATTACTTGATTTTGGGGCTTGTTGCCATAGTAGGACTCTGTCACCAGACAGGAGAGCTTCCGTCCCAAACATGGGGTCTTCACAACTTCTGGAGGTTGAGTGGCCTCTGTAAAGCCTCCACACACTCTGGCAAATTGGATACCCACCCCAGACCTCCCCCCAAGACCACAATCCAGATCCAAGCAGGTTAAAGCAAGAGCAATTAACCCCCAGACTGATTGCTGAATCTCTCTACATTTCGCAGACCAGGAGCTGGAGCTGCTACTGACACTGCAAAATGGCCTCTGTGTCATGTTTCCTCAGCAGCTTTTTGCCCCCAGGGGAGGAAGCCAACGGATTCCCCAAATACTGGTCCCAAAGTCCATAGGGCACTAACCTCACTTTTTCCTAGGCATACCTGTGCTGATAATTTTGGAATTGCCGCAGCTGCTGCTGTTCTGGGGTCCCTCCAGCCAGCTGCTGGCCTGGCTGCCCTGGGGCTAAAACTGTGGCTCACTCAGGCCTGGGCTCAGGTCCCAGAGAGCTGCGCTGTTGGCTCCCAGCATGCTGTGCTGCCCACTCTCAGAGCATTATGTTAGTCGCTCCCTGCAGGGCTGCTGGGCTGTCCTCAGCAGGAAGTTAGCTTCTCTGTGTCGTTCTGTGGGTGCTGGGGCTCCAGAAGTTGTTCAGATTCCCCTTTTACATTGTTTGGAAGTGGTGTGCGGCAGAGCACCTTGGAAGTACTGTTTGTTCTCTGCCATCTTGGCTCTGCCCCCTCCTTCCTATATTCTTACCTTTTCAATACATCCTCCATATCAATGCCACAGTAGTCCTCTTTATTTATAGATTTGTTTATGTCACTACAATGTTCAAAATTTTTTCTTGGCAATGGCCTATGAAATTTTACATTATTTTGCCTGATATTCAAGGCCCTTTACAATCTGGTACAATTCTATCTTTTTGGATTTATCTCACATTACTTTCCCTCAACATACTCTATGGTTAGAATTTGAATATTCTAATAAAATTGGAATATTCATCATTATGGAAACATGGTCTTAGCTTTTCCATTTCAACACCTCTGCTCACATTTTACTGATGCCTGGAACATCTTCACTTCAAATCTCTCATCACACATATAAAAGTAAAATCCAAAACCATTCCTCAAGGAAGCCTTTCCTGATCCCTCTAGGTGGGGAACCTGTAGCCTTGAGGTCACTTGTGTTTCTAGTCAATCCCCTTTCACTCCTGTCAATCAATAAATAATTCAATAAGCATTTTTAAGTGCTTAGTCTGTAACAGGAATTAGGCTTATAAGCTATTGCCTAATGTTTTATTTTCCTTTTTTAAATGTTTTCTTAATGTACTATTTGCATTCTAGTTATCTGTAGTTGTATCATATCCCCCTGGAAAACTGTAATCTTCATCAATTAGGTAAGGGACTATGTCATATCTAAATATTGTATTTCCCCCAACTCCTGGAACCATGCCATTGTGCAATATATACTTAATAAATATTTGTAGAATTGAATTGGAGTTGGCAGTTGTGAATTATTACAAAAGATAAATATTTTCAATATAGAATCATTTGGAATTCCCAGTACACATGGCTCTTGTGATTTATGTAGGACGATCTGTGCTACACCATCTGCATTCTGTGGATGACAATCCACTGTCCCTCGAGATCTCCATTCAGACCATTGATTTTGTGTGTAATTGGTCACAAGTAAACCTATAAGTCTACAACTATAACAGGAAGGCTAACATGGCCCCAGAACAGTCCTTGAAGAAAATTTGAAGGACACTGGGAACAAATTAGGTTGATCTACTCTTTTATAGAATTTTATCCTTGCCTTCCTAAGGAGGAAGAACTGTCTTTTTCTCATGAAATGAGAGTAATCCTTGGTTTTTAGTTGAAGCCTAAGGGTTAATTATTGAACTTCTAAGCTTGTCACAAACCTGAGCTTATTCTTTGAGGATATCCCTGAAAGCTCCTGATTCTTGTTTGTAATCCTAGCTCCTTTGCTCTCTTTAATATCATACTGCAAGTCCTCCAACCAATTAATGTAGAAGCTGATGAATTATGTGGTATCCTGACTAGTTCTGCAATACTTGTCCTCCTTGACCTGGGAACTCTGGGATTTGAATATAATATTACTGGCATTTGTCCTTTTGGATTCTCTTTCAGGAGACGTTCAGTGGATTCTTTCCATTCCTATTTTATCCTCTGGTTCCAGCATATCAGGGCAGTTTCCCTTGATAATTTCTTATAAAATGATGTATAGGCTCTTCTTTTTTTTAAATTAAAGTTTTTCAGGTAGTCCAATAATTTTCCAATTATCTCTCCTGGATCTATTTCCCAGATCATTTGTTTTACCCATGAGATATTTCACATTGTCTTCTATTTTTTTCATTCTTTTTGCTTTATTTTATTTCTTAATTTCTCATAAAGTCCCCATGTTCTATTCGCCCCATTATAATTTTTAAGGAGTTAATTTCTTCAGTGAGCTTTTGGACATCTTTTTCCATTTGTCCAATTCTGATTTTTAAGACATTCTTCTCATTTTTTAGACTTCTTTTACGACTTGACCTAGTCTGTTTTTTAAGGTGTTATTTTCTTCAGAATTTTTTGTACCTCCTTTACCAAGCCACTGATTCATTTTTCATGATTTTATTGCATCAGTCTCATTTCTCTTCCCAATTTTTCCTCTACCTCTCTTACTTGATTTTCAAAATCCTTTTTGAGCTTTTCCATGGCCTGAGATCAATCCATATATTTCTTGGAGGCTTTGGATGCATGAGCTTTGACTTTGTTGTCTTCTGAATATGTGTCTTGATTTTTCTTGTCACCATAGTAACTTTCTATTTTCAGAGTTTATTTCTATTGTTTGCTCATTTTTCCTGCCTATTTGCTTCACTTTTAACTCTTTGTTAAAATAGGGCTCTGCTTTCAGGGTGGAAGCTGTCCCAAGCTTCAGGAGTTTCATGTAGCTGTTTTCAGAGATAGTTCTAAGGACCTGTAAATTTTCAGTTATTTCAAGATTATATGATAAAAGGAGAGGTGTTTTCTACTCTCCTGGCCTGTGCTCCATTCTGTGAGTAACCATAAGCACCCTTTTCTGCCATGGAACTGTGAGGAGGGCCCCCCTCCATTTTGGCTGCAAGCTCTGATATACTAGTGCTCTGATATGCTAGTGTTCCTCATTGCTGTGGGGATGCCACCAAGGGCAGTTTGCAAATTGGATGAGGATGGTCAAAGTAACAGAGTCCTTCCTCAGTGCTAGCAAAAAGGCCCCAGCAATCTCTGTCTGACCTGTTGTTTTATCATCTTACCACTTGTGCCCTGAGATCTACAGAAATAGCCCCTCCCACTACTGCTTTTGATTAAGGGACTACTAAATCCTACCCCTAGTTTGCTGTGGCAGGGGCTATTCTGGCATGGCCTGTGCTGTACTGTGCTCCATTCTCATCCAAGTGTGACAGACCTTTCCTGCTGATCTTCTATGTTGTCTTTGGCATATGGTGGCTGAGAGGTCCAGAAATGACCATGGTTGCCAGTGATTCAGTTGCTCCAAGGCCTGGTTCTAGATTGCTGGGTTCCAGTCAACTCCTGCACAGCCTGCACTAGACTGTGCCCCTCTCTTATCCTGCTGCAACAGATCTTTCTTGCTGACCTTCCAAGTTGTCTTGGGATGGAAATTTGTTTCACTCCATCTTTTTCTGGGTTCTGCTATTCTAGAATTTGTTTAAAATAAATTTTAATGATATTTGGAGGAGACTGGGTGAGTGCAGATCAGGAAAGACCCTGCCTTTACTCTGCTATCTTGGCTCTGCCTCCTCCTTAATTTTCCTTATGATCAGTTTCTCATCTATAAAATGTCAATGATAATAGTTACCTTGTCTCACAAGACCATTGTAAGGATACATTGAGATAAAAGAAACTACATTTCAATCCTTAAAGCACTGTATAAATGTTAGTTGTTATTGTTACTACTATGACTATGACTATAACTACTACAATTGCAACCCAGTGAGGGTTGCAATGCAGATATTATTCTTTATATATGACTTTAAAAACATTAATTTTATTGATATCATTTTTAATATGGTAAAAAATTTTCCTCCATACATCTCCTTCTTCCCCTCTCAGAAGCCATTTATAGATATATTATATAACAAATATTATAAGACAAAATTAAAAACAAAATTTTTGTACATTCCTCCTCCTTTTTTGTGTTTCATTTGTCAAATTGTGGACTCTTTTTTAATGATTCTCTTCTATCATTCTCATTTCCCAATTTTTCCTCTTACTTCCATTATTTGAGTTTTAAAATATGTTTTTAAAATTCCCTCAGGAATGCTTTATGGGCCTGGGTCCAATGTATATTTTTCTTTGAGACTCTTGATGTAGCAGTTTTGATCTTGTTTTCTTCTTAATTTGTGTTTTGATCTTCCCTGTTACATAGTAACTTTCTATTATTAAACCTATTTCTTGAATTTCTCATTTATGTTAAAGTTACACTCTGCTCCTGGGGTAAAGTCAGCACTGTCACAAGCTTCAGGTTTTTCATGCTACTGTTTTCAGAGCTTGTTCCATGGTTTTAAGAATCCTACAGATACAGGGGGTGAGCCAAGATGGCAGAGTAGGAAGAGCACTTCCAAGGCGCTTCAGGCAACACCACTTCAAAATCATGTAAAAGGGGACTCTGAACAACCTCTGGAGTTCCAGAACCCACAGAATGACACAGAGAAGCTAACCTCCCACTAAGGATAGACTGGCAGCCCAGCAGGGAGCATCCTACACAGAGTTCTGGGAGACAAGCACAGGATCACATGAGTAAGAGGTATTAGCCCCAGGCAGCCAGACCAGCAGCTGGCTGGAGGATCCCAGAACACTAGCTGCTGTGGCTTTTCAAGAATTACCAACACAAAGATGCCTAGGACAAAGTGAGAGGTTAGTGCCCTATGGACTTTGCGACCAGTATTTGGGAACGCATCAGCTTCTTCCCCTGGGGGTGAAAAGCCACTGAGGAGCTGCTAGCAAAGCCACCATTTTGCAGCTTCAGTTGCAGCTTCAGCTCCTGGCCTGCAGATTGTAGGGGGATGTGGTGATCAGTCTGGGGGGTAATCACTTTTGCTTTAACCTTCTTGGATCTGCATTGTGGTCTGGGGTGGAGGTCTTGGGTTGTGTGACCAGCTTGGAAGAGTGTGTGGGGGCGTCAGAGAGGGAACCCAACCAATACCTCCGGCAGTTGAGAATACCCCAACATTTGGGACAGAATCACCCCTGTCTGGTGGCAGAGTCCTACTGTAGCAACAAGCCAAAAAGTCAAGTAATTAAGTGGCAACATGCCTAGGCAAAGGAAACAAAATGAACAGAAAAATGCAACATTAGACTCCTATTTTGGGGACAAAGAGGATCATAGCATGGAACAGGAGGAGGACTGTGAGGTCAGAAATCCTGCATCAAAAGCCCCAAATGAAAATACAAGTGATTTACAGGCCATAGAGGACCTTAAGAAGGATGTTAAAAACCAAATAAGAGAAGTGTAGGAAAAATTGGGAAGAGAAATGAGAAGGATGCAGGAAAAGTATAAAATGAGAGTCAACAGCTTGACTGAGGAAAATAACACCTTAAAAAATAGACTAACTCAAGTAGCAAAAGAGCTCCAAAAAGGCAATGAGGAGAAGAATGCTTAAAAAGCCGAATTTGCCAGATGGAAAAAGAATCTCAAAAGCTCACTGAGGAGATTAATTACTTCAGAATTAGACTGGAGTAAATGGAAGCTAGTGACTTTATGAGAAATCAAGGTGCTGTTAAACAGATCCAAGCAATTGAAAGAATAGAAGGCAATGTGAAATATCTCATGGGAAAAACTACTGACCTGGAAAATAGGTGCAGGAAATATAATTTAAAAAAATTATTGGACTACCTGAAAGCCATGATCAAAGAAACAACCTAGAAATCACCCTTCAAGAAATTCTCAAGGAAAATTGCCCCGATGTTTTAGACCCAGAGGGTGAAATAGAGGTTGAAAGAATCCAAAGATCACCTCCTGAAAAAGGTCCCAAAAAGAAAACTCCCAGGAATATTATAGCCAGGTTCCAGAATTCCCAGATCAAGGGCATGCTAGGGGGAGGGGAGGTTTCAGGCACCCATTTTTGAAGAGGGACAAGATCAAAGTAGGGAATGGACCAGGTGGGGGGTGGGATGGGTGGGAGGGAAATACAGCCAGTCTTTTACAATATATATACTATGGTAATGTTTTGCATACCTAGACATGTACAACATATACTGAATTGCTTATCTTCCCAGTGGGAGTAGGTGACAAGGGACAAAGGGAATGGATCTAGAATTCGAAGTTTTAAAATTAAATGCTTCAAACATATATAAATACTATTATTAATACTATTTTGCATGTAATTGGGAGATAAGATTTGCAGGCATTGGGGCACAGAGAGTCACCCTGCCCTAATGGAAAAGTTGAAGGGAGTATGGGAGAAGATATGGGAGAGAGCAGATTGGATGAGGGGATATCCTCTGGGACTACTATTGTGGGGTGCTGGGTAGGGGAAAAATGGGGAAAAAATTGTAACTCAAAATCTGGCAGAAATGAATGATGTAAAGCAGAAGTTAATAAAGCATTTGGAAGAAAAAAGAATCCTATAGATACAACTAAATATTTGAAATAACAACTTTAGTATGCCTTCATTGTAGTCTCTCCTCTATGCATTCCAGTTCTAGAGCCTGGAGAATCCAATTCCACATGGTATCCAGTATTATAAAAAGGGCCCAATGCTACAACTTTCATGATGGCTACTGAGACAGAGTTCAAGGGAACAAAAACTGAATACCTATGGTTATATCATTGAGGGAGTGGAAAGGTGCTGTTGCTGAATGAATGAATCATCATTATCAATCAGCTCCTTCTAGGTTGGCACTACCGTTATCAGTTTAAAAATATGACTGAACTACCAATTGCCTTTTGAAGTATTTCTACATGTGTTTTCTTACCTGTAGGATTTTCATCTCCTTCCTCTGATGAAAATCTCTCTATCAAGTTTTACATCTCACTATTTATTAGTGAGAACTTGACCCACTTTATTAGTGGGACTTTATTAGTGGGAACTTGACCCACACCTGACTTTGAGGTCTTGAGATTCATGGAAAAGGTATTCCTTTCCATCAGATTGATCCCTATTATTTCGCTAAAACACCTATGAATTTCTATTCATTCTCCCTCCTCCTCCCATTCTTAACCCAGAACTTTTATATTTAACCTTCCTTATTCTTAGATCTGTTACAGAAAGAACATTACACTTTTCTGTTGGAACCTCAGTGTTATACTAGACTTAGTGCCCATTTAATGTCCTTAAGGTACTTCACTAACTGACTCCCTTTAGATGCATAGGGACAAGAAATATATTGTACTTAAATAGACTCAATATAGCATATACTGTAACAAGAAGGACATTGTATACTGTATTAACTCTCACTTATTGTTTTCCCCATTTGTTGTTTATGAATATACCCTGTGTGTATTTAATCATATTAATGTTGTACTCAATCATAAACTCCTAGACATCAAGAATCCTGAGTAATTTCCTTTATGTAACACTAATCATACTACCACAAACTGCTTTGTAAGCCTCTTCAGAGGAGGGGCTATTTCTTATTCTTTGTACTCACTCAGGTCATAAACAATGGCTTGCACATAATGGTTGCTCCATAAATATGTTGAATGATTGAAGAACTTTAAGGTTTTGGCTAACTCCTATAAAAACAATATTAAATGAACCCTGTGTTAGCCCTGGGTATTTTTTCACAAAAGATTCCAATAACATCTCAAAATTTTACAGCATTTTAAATTTTACAAAGCACTTTCTTAATTACAAGTCTACAAGTTTTGTTTGTTTGTTTGTTTGTTTGTTTTTGCTTTTTGGAGGGCAATTGGGGTTAAATAACTTGCCCAACGTCACACAGCTAGGTTTTTGTTTGTGTATGCATTAAGTGTCTGAGGCCAGATCCAAACTCAGGTCCTTCTGACTCCAGGGCCAACGCTCCACTCACTGCGCCACCTAGCCACCCCAAGTCTATAAGTTAAGTAGTGCAAACAATATTTGCCTCATTTTTTCAGATGAGAAAATAGAAGTCAGACAGATTAAGTTACTGGCTTGATGGACAGAAAGATTTTTCACACAGTACATATAAGAGGCAGGATTCAAACTCAAGCCTTCTGGCTCTAAATTCAACACACTTTCTATTATACTACAGCTGCTTCATGTAGGTCATCCTGGACTCTGGTCCTTACTATGAGAGTTAAGAGTAACTCTCTTACTATGAGAGTTAATAGATATGCAAAGTTTGGTAACTCACTTTAATCTTTCTAAGGCTCAGTATCTTCCTCTATTAATTGAATGTGTTATAGTATATAATCTTTAAGATCCCTCTTAGCTCTAAAGTTCTATGTAGGATGGAGCCAAGATGGTGGAGTAAAAGGAGGAGCTTGCTTCAGCTCCTGCTCCAACCCCTCCAATACCAGTAAAAAAAGACTCTAAACAAATTTTAGAACTACAGGACCCACAAAATGACATAGAGAAACAAATCTCCTGCTGGAAGCAGCCTGGCAGACCAAGAGGGTCAATCACACCAAGCTGGGAGCCAAGCACAGTCCTGCATGAGCCAAACAGGTGCAGACCTTGGGTAGCCCCAACCAGTGGCACAGACAGGCTGGAGCAGACTTCAAGAGATTGAATCACCAGCAGCTGTGGTAGTTTCCAGACTTCTCAACCCATAAATGCCAAAGAGAAATAAAAAGGTCATTGGGGAACTCTGTTAGGACTGAGTGATGGAAGAGTGTGGTCTAGCCCCTGTCCCTGGGGTGTGAGGTGGCAGAGGCATGGTGGGTTACAACTGCTGAAGGGTGGCTGCTTCCAGAGCTCCTGGACTGTAGATCATGGGGGGGACCAAGTGACCATTCAGAGGGTAGTTGTTCTTGCTTTAACCAGCTTGGATCAGGGTCACAGTCATGGGTGTTGGTCCTGGGGTGTGTGACCAGTGTGCCAGAGTTTGAGGTGGTTATAGAGAGGGCACCCTCCTCATAGCTCTGGCAACTGGGAAAACGCCAGCTATTTGGGACCCAGCCCTCAACACTCTAGAAGCAGAATTCTGCTGTTTTGGTTTAAACCAGGGATGCCAAAAGCTGTTGGTGGGTGCCCTGACCACCCAAAAACTACTGTGGTTTCATGATATGCTGTGGTGGAACCATCTCAAATATTTCAGAGTCAGACCACCTCTAATGCAAGTATAGGCATTTATTGAGATTGATGCCTCTCATGAAGCAGGCTAAGTTCCAAGAGGAACCAGCAACTTTAGAGGAAGCAAGATGGATTTTTACAAGTATTGATGCAATTACATAACAAAAATTTACATACAATAGAGGGATATCATTAATATTATAAAACCAGGAGGAGTTTCTTAAGGGATTAGATAATAGAGAAGGGGTCCCATCTGTGGTTTGGTGGTGAAACATTCTGGTCATTCTGCCCTCCAACAGCCTAGCTATTGTGGTCCTGTCTGGTTAAGACAGATATGTAGTTTTTATGTTCCTATCTTGGACTAGATAAATGATGTGATTGTGATTGAATATAAGAATACACCTGTTTCTGTGGAAATGGGTCTGGGAGGCAGTGACCAGGTAGAGGCAGTAGCTGGGTTTCCATCACATGGATACACTTGCTGTTTCTGTAGGAACTAGGAGTTAAGGGACACACCTGTTTTTCCAGTGAGCAGTGAGGCATATACAAAGAAGTTAGGGCATTTCAGGGGGGTAGGTGCAGTGAGCCTGCTGTTGAGAAGGGCCAGACCTATAATGAAGTTAGACTATTGGGGTTGGGGGCAGCTTTATTAGGATTCCATCACTACCATAGGAAAGAGGTCAAAAGGCAAGTAACTGGCTGGCAAGATGAGCAAGCAGAGGAAGCAAAATCAGACCATAGAATCTTTTTCAGGGGACAAAAAGGATCAAAACATGAAATCAGAAGAAGAAAACATCAAAAGCTTCCAAGAAAATATGAATTGATTACAGGCCATGGAGGAGCTCAGGAAGGATTTTGAAAATCAAGTAAGAGAAGTGGAGGAAAAATTGGGAATAGAAGTGAGAATGATGTAAGAAAATCATGAAAAGTGAGTCAACAGACTGCTAAAGAAGACCAGAAAAAAAAACACTGAAGGAAATAACACCTTAAAAAATAGACTAACTCAAATGGCAAAAGAGCCCCAAAAAGCCAATGAGGAGAAGAATGCCTTAAAAACCTGAATTTCTCATATGGAAAAGGAATTTCAAAAACTCACTGAAGAGAATAATTCCTTCAACATTAGATTGGAGCAAATAGGAGCTAATGACTTTATGAGAAATCAAGATATGATAAAAAGGATCCAAACAAATGAAAAAAAATAGAAGGCAATGTGAAATATCTCATTGGAAAAACCACTGACCTGGAAAATAGATTCACGTGAGATAATTTAAAATTTATTAGACTACCTGAAAGCCACAATAAAAAAAAGAACCTAGAAATCATCCTTCAAGACATTCTCAAGGAAAATTGCCCTGATATTCTAGATGCAGAGGGCAAAATAGAAATTGAAAGAATTTACTGATCACTTCTTTAAAAGATTTCAAAAATAAAACTCCTAGTAATATTATAGTCAGGTTCTGGAATTCCCATATCAAGGAGAAAATATTACAAGCATTCCAGAAGAGGCAATTTGTGTATTGTCGAAATGCAATCAGTATAGCACAAGATTTAGCAACTTCTACATTAAGGGATCGAAGGACTTGGAATATTAAATTTTGGAGGTCAAAGCAGCTAGGATTAAAACCAAGAATCACCTACCCAGAAAAAAATTAGTATAGTGCTTCAGGGGAAAATATGGTCATTCAATGAAATAGAGGACTTTCAAGCATTCTGGATGAAAAAAACCCTGAGCTGAACAGAAAATTTGACTTTCACATATCAGAAGCAAGAGAAGCACGAGAAGGTAAACAGGAAAAAAAAATCATAAGGAACTCATTAAAGTTGAACTATTTATATTCCTACATGGAAAAATATAACCCTTGGGAGTTTTTCTCGGTATGAGGATATATATTAGGAGGGTGTATGAATATACAAATATATATGTGAGTGTGTGTATATGTGTGTACATGTATACATAGACAGAGGGCACAGGATGAGCTGAATATGAAGGGATGATATCTAAAAAATAAAATTAAGAGATGAGAGAGGAATATATTGGGAAAAGGAGAAAGGGAGAGATAGAATAGGGTAAATTTTCTAATATAAAAGAGGCAAAAGAAAACTGTCACAATGGAGGGGAAGAGCAAGAAGGTGAAAGGGAATGGGACAATCTTTCTCTCATTGAATTTGGCTTAAGGAGGGAATAACATACACAGTCAATTGGGTATCTTACCTTACAGGAAAGTAGAGGGGAAGGGAGCAAGTGGGGGTGATGATAGAAGAGAGAGCAGATTGGGGGAGAGGGTAGTTAGAAGTAAACACTTTTGAAAAGGGACAGGCTTAAAGGAGAAGATAGAATAAGTAGGGGGCAGGATAGGGTGGAGGGAAATATAGTTAGAATTTCACCATATAATCTACTATGGAAATGTTTTGCATAACTACACATGTAAAACATATTTGAATTGCTTCTCTTCCCAGTGGGGGTGAGTGAGGAAGGAAGAAGCGAAAGAATCTAGAAATAAAAGTTTTAAAAACAAATGTTAAAAATAGGTTTTTATACATACAACTGGGAAATAAAGACATATAGGCACTGGGGTATAGAAATCCATCTTTCCCTACTAGAAAGTTATGGGGGGGGGAGGATATAAGCAAAAACTACTATTCAGTAGGCTTGCTATATTGGGGTGGGGGGCAAGAGAAAGATGGGGAGAAAATTTGTAACTCAAAATCTTGTGGAAATGAATGTTGAAAACTAAAAGTAAATAAATAATACAAAATTTAAAAAAAAACCTTCTATGTGAAAGGATCACTGATGCTAGAAAATGGATGTAGCTGTGATCTCTAAAGTCAAGGTAATTCAGCAAGGTAGAAACTGTTGAAATTGAGCAAGTATGTATAGCCTATAGATGTCACTATGAGCTTGGGTTCCTGATGTACCACCTCCATTCAGGTTCCATAAGGACATAATGAGAAGAAAGAAAAGAAGAATCCTACTTGCCCTATGTATTCTCCAAAAAATTCAAAGAAGCATATGTAGGCAGTGTCATTGAAGAGGTGGACACCATTGATGCTCCATGATGACATGATACAAGGAATATAAATCTATCAGAACTGATTAGCTCTACCTGTCCAAGAAATTGATGCTACCCCCATTGAGTAAAGGGTAGAATATGCTATCATAACTTAATGAAAAGATGATGTAGTTGTTAATTAATATCAGTATTTATGAACACTCCTAAAGGTTGAAGGGCATGATACAAGGAGGATTACCATGAATGATAATTGGAGAGAAAGGTAATAGGTAAGCACAGAAGTTTTTGTTTTAATCTCTTTTCCTCTTTCTGTTCCTGAATCTCCTTATCTCATGAGTTAGGCATAATCAAGTTGTTTGCAACTGCTTTGAGTTCTTCATGAAAATGCCCGTAAAAAAATCAGCATAAAAAAGAAAAAAATTTGGGGAGGTAGGAATCCTAAGTGATCTAGGCATTAAAACCCACAGCAAAAGGAAAAAAGCAAGCTGTTCAGTCATATTTAACTTATTAAACTGATTGATTTCTTTTATCAACAACTTCTTTGTGATTGGCATTTTCTCAAATTAAACTGTATTCCAGTTTATACACAGTATTGTATATATACTAGGAGCATCAGACCATAAATAATATACATAACATACATTGATTGTATGGATATGTAAAGCAGAACTAGGTTTTCAACAGGAATAAGTAACTAAAGAAATAAGTTTGCAGCTTATTCAGTGGTTCGTTGAATTGCCTGGGGCCTCATAAACTTGTAGACCAATAAACTGGCAACTAATCACAGGAACACAATTCATGGCACTGGATGCTATGACTTTCTTCTCTCTGTCCATGTAGAATCAAAGAACTGCAGAGGACGGCCAGGTGACTCAGCGGATAGTGCACCAGACTTAAAGTCAGGACAAACCCTAATTCAAATTTGTCCTCAGACATTTACTAACTGTGTGACCCAATGCTAGTCATTTAATACTATTTGCCTCAGTTTCCTCACCCAAGATGAGCTGAAGAAGAAATGACAAACCACTCCAGGATCTCTGCCAAGAAAATTCCAAATAGGGTATGAAGAGTCAACACAACTAAAAACAATTGAGCAACAAAAGTAACTGAATAAAATTTTTCTGCATATTCATTTTTTTTCCTTTAGAGAACTAACTGTAGGGGTCATACATACTTTTGGATCTCTTAATGTGCTAAAGTTCTGTTTTTCAATCTAAGAATGGAAATGATTTCTTTCGGGGCTGGTTTCAAATAAACTATTCTATTTATATAACTTGAAGAAAGGACCCCATAATGTCAGTGCCTCATGGTATTGTAGAAAGAACACTGGATTGGGAAGCAGTGGAGTTTTAGAATTCTTGCAGGGCTTCTCACTACATATGTGACCTTGAGCAAGTCACTTTCTGGGCAGCTAGGTGTTTTAATGGATACAGCACTGGAACTGGAGTCAAGAAGACCTAAGTTCAAATCTTACCCCAGACACTTATTGACTGGGTAACACTGAGCAAATCATTTAAGCTCTGTCTGCCTTAGTTTTCTCAAATATAAATGGAGATAACAATAGTATCTTATCTCCCAGTTATTGTGAAAATCAAATATGATAATAATTTTAAAGTGCTTGGCACTGGGTCTGGGACATGGTAGGCCCTTTATCATTATTATTATGACATATTTGTAAAGCTCATGTAACTTCCTGGCACATAAAAAAAAAACTAATTAATGATTGTTCTCTTCCTCTTCCCCTTCCTTTTCCTCATCTGCAATATGAGGGATTCAGACCAGAAGACATAGACATCACTTTCCATGTACAAATGTTACATTCTTATGATTGCTTACTTCTAAACCCCAGGGTCACTCAGCTTCTTTCCAGTATGTGAATAAAACTGATCATTGCGAGGACAGATAGAATAGCTTCAGCTCCTGCTTTTATGCCTGGCATGCATCTCAGAAAGATGATATGGATATCATATTTCATTTCCCCTTCCCCCCCTCCCTCTATATATTTTTTCGTTCTAGGGAAAAAAAAAAGTCCTACTTAGCACTTTTGGTTGTGCTAAACAACTAAGAATGCATTCCATAGTCTTTTAGGAGATTCCTTTATTATTTAAACAGGGACATATTTTAAAAGGATGAAAAATGCCCTATATCTTTAATCCAATCTAGTTTCATTTGATTACAAGCTAGTTCTTTAGTTATTTTCAGTTGTGTCTGATTCTTTGTGACCCGATTTGGGGTTTTCTTAGCAAAGATATGAGAACGATTTGTCATTTCCTTCTCCAGCATACTTTACAGATGAGGAAAATGAGGAAAACAGGGTTAAGTGACTTATGCAGAGTCATATAGTTATTTTACATCTGAGGTCAGATTTGAATTCAGGTCTTCCTGATTCCAGGCCCAGTGTTGTCCCGAACGTGTGGGGGGCGACTTCCGTTTCTGGCAAGCTGTAAACCCACCCACAACTTCCACCCTAGATCACAATCCAGATCCAGGGAGGTTAAAGCAAGAGCGATTACCCCCCAAGACTGATCGCTGGATCTCCCCACGACTTGTAGGCTGGGAGCCGGAAATGCCTATGAAAACTACAAAATGGCGTGTCTCCTCAGCGGCTTCTAGCCTCCTCAGTGAACTTTTGAGATTCTTTTTCCATCTGGCAAATTCGACTTTTTAAGGCATTCTTCTCCTCATTGCCCTTTTGGGCCTCCTGTGCCATTTAAGTTAGTCTATTTTTTAAGGTGTTGTTTTCCTCAGTCAGGCTGTTGACCCTCATTTCATACTTTTCCTGCATCCTTCTCATTTCTCTTCCCAATTTTTCCTCCACTTCTCTTATTTGATTTTTAAAGTCCTTCTTAAGGTCCTCTATGGCCTGCAACCCACTCATGTTTTCCCCTGGGGCTTTTGGAGCAGGACTTCTGACCTCACAGCCCTCCTCTCTCTCTATGCTTCTATCCTTTGTGCCCCCAAAGTAGTAGTCTAATGTTGCATTTTTCTGTTTAATTTGTTTCCTTTGCCTTGGCATGTTGCCACTTAATTACTTGACTTTTGGGCTTGTTGCCAGACTATGGCCTGGCGCCAGACAGGAACTTTCTACCTTAAAGTGTGTGGGGGGCCAACTTCTGTTTCTGGCAAGCTGGAAACCCACCCACGACCTCCACCCCAGATCACAATCCAGATCCAGGGAGGTTAAAGCAAGAGCCATTACCCCCAAGACTGATCACTGGATCTCCCTACACTTCGCAGGCCAGGAGCTGGAGCTGCCTCTGAAAACTGCAGAATGGTGTGTCTCCTCAGCGGCTTCTAGCCCCCAGGGGGGGGAAGCCGACGCGTTCTCCAAATACTGGTCCCAAAGTCCATAGGGCACTAACCTCTCACTTTGTCCTAGGCATGTCTATGTTGATAATTCTGTAGTCACCACAGCTGCTGGTGTTCTGGGCTCCCTCCAGCAGGCCACTGGCCCTGCCACCCTGGGACTAAAACCTCAACTCAGGCATGGCTCAGTTCGGCTCCCACGCACTGCGCACTGCAAAGCTGGAGCTGTGCTGGTCCTTACTGCAGGGCTCCTGGGCTGTCCTCAGCGGGAGTTTAGCTTCTCTGTGTCGTTCTGTGGGTGCTGGGGCTCCAGAAGTTGTTCAGAGTCCCCTTTTATGTAGTTTGGAGGTGATCTGGGGGAAGAGTGACTTGGGCGTGCTGTTTCTACTCCTCCATCTTGGCTCTGCCCCCACCCCCCCGCAATCTTAAAATCATTTCTCTACAAACTCCTTAATAATTAATCTCCAGGAGACTTATATAAACTGATGCTGAGTGAGGAGAACAGAACCAGAGGCATTTTGTACACAATTACAGACACAATGTATATGTTACAATTAAGTTTGATAGACTGGGCTCCTCTCAGCAATACAAGGTTAGAAGATAATTACAAAAGACTCATGATGGAAAGGGATATCCACATCCAGAGAAAGAATTATCAAGTCTGAATGCAGATTGAAGCAAACTACTTGCTCTCTCTGTTTTTTGTGTTTTCTTTTGTCCCTTCTTTCTCATTGTTCATTCCATTGGTTATAATCCTTCTTTACAACTTGACTAATGTTTAATGTGAAGGTATTTGTAGAACCTATTTTGATTGCATAGCACCAGGGGTGGGGGGGAGGAGATGGAAGGGTAGAAAATTTGGAACTCAAGGGATTGATGAACTGATTGTTAAACTAAAAGTAAATGAATAATTTAAAAAAAGACAGGATGCTTTCTAGCATGATGTGAGTGAGTCCATTAAATAGCAAAGATAATAAAACAATAATAATCAATTTCACTACCTCTGCTAAGATGTTTCTAGTGGATCTACAAACTTTGATTATCTGACTATTCCTGTGATTCCAATATAGCCAATGTTGAAATATGTTTTTTCAGATTTTTTTCTTTTGCTTTTTTCTTTCTCTTTTTTTCCCTTTTCTTATAACCTGATC
Organism: Gymnobelideus leadbeateri; assembly: GCA_011680675.1. NCBI lineage: Eukaryota > Metazoa > Chordata > Mammalia > Diprotodontia > Petauridae > Gymnobelideus > Gymnobelideus leadbeateri. Next base: position 772,096 of record WOXC01010876.1, on the reverse strand, counting down.
TCCCAAGGAAAACATAAAATGGATATTAGTCCTGCATAAAATGGAAGTTAGTCCTGCTTACTGGGACAATTAATTCAAGTATAAAAGTTTATTAAATTTTCCGACTGTTCTAGACTCTTTGGCTACAGACCTTAACAGTTGTTGTTGTTTTTTTTCTGGCTGGATGTATTTTCTTCTTTTTTTTTTAGAAATCTCTCAAGGTGACAGTATGTATAAATGACACAAACACCATACAAAACAAATATTTTCCTATATTTTATAAAGACACCAATGCAGACAAAACAACAAGACAGATACATAGGATAATTTTATTTAACTTTTTCTTAAAGGAATCTATGTTGTAAGAGGCTTCTTGATTGATGGTTTCAAGATGCCATTCTTTAAAAACCCCAAGTTTGCCAACAATGTCAAATTATGCCAATTCCATAAGAAATTTGCTAGTATCTGTTCCATGGACTAACTACACATATCCTGCACCCAATTATTTTTGGTGGTTAACTCTTTTTTTTTAAAGCAATTGGGGTTAAGTAACTTGCTCGAGGTTACACAGCTAGTCATTATTTATGCGTGGGTGCTCAGTGGTTAACTCTTAATTTCCAGGTTTCCTCTATTACAACCAAAGTGTGTATTACAAACACAAAGGTACCTGATGCAAGAAGTCGAAAAACTTCAGCAAGAAAAGATGGATGAATACTTTCTACAGTTATGACAACTAATGTTTTAATTATCTAAGGGGACAGAACTTGACCAAAAGACAGGCACTTAGGAATCAGAAAAGGAAAAATTATCCACTGCCACTCTCCAAGTATGAATCGAGCAGAGCTCAAAAAGGTCCTGTAGGACCTTATGTCAATCACACTGGAAGTGGGGCAGAGGCAATTAACCCTTTCTGATACCACTTTTGACACCAACTGTGAGCCCTAATCAAATGACCAAAGCAACTCTGCAACTGTTGTTAACTCTAAACAAACAAACAAATTAAAGACAGCTCACACAGGTTATCGGTTATCATGGGAAGTCCTGGCTCATGTCTAGTTTCCTTTCTCCAACAGAGTAAGGAAAGCTTTTTGCTTATAACCACTGTTAACCCTTTGTTTTTATTTTATTTATTTTATTCTTAGAGAGGTAACTGTGGTTTTGACAATCTGTGTGAGCTTTGTGGTTTGGTTTTTTCTTTTGCTTGTTTTTTTTTTTTGTTTTGTTTTGTTTTGTTTTAGAGTTATTAGGTGCAGAATTGCTCTGGTTCTTTGGTCATTTGGTCAGAGGTGGCAATTGTACTGAAGTGGATTGAATATTGTCAGCCAGTGTAGTTGTCATGACTGTATAAGGGATTCATCCATCTTTTCTTGCTGAAGTTTTTCAACTTCTTGCATCAGGTACCTTTGTGTTTGTAATACATCCTTCAAATAGAATTCCTGCCCAGGCCTGAGGTTTGACACCTGTGCTATAGGCATAGTATACTTAGATTTCAGCAAAATATTTGATAAAATCTCTTGTGCTATCCTTTTGGATAAAATGATCGAATGGGGGTTAGATGTCAACACAATTGAGTAGATTTGAAATTCCATAAATAAAAGAAACCTAGGTTTATTCATTAATGCTTTGGTATTAGCTCAATCCTAAGTTTGGTTTCCCAGAAATGGAGTTCCCATTTGTAGCACTGTTCTAGATGTGCAAACATGGAGAGTCAGGTTATTAGTTGCATTCTGATGTCTTCCAAAACAAAGTCAAAGAAGATATTTTGTGTCTCACAGATTTAGACCTGGAAAGATATTGGAAGCCATCAAGTTCAACCTCTTACTTAACAGATGAGTAACCTAAATCACAGAGAAGTTAAATTATTCTCCATGGTTAAATAACTACTATCTGAGATAGGGTTTGAAACTTGAGGTTCAGGGTCAACTTAAACTCAGGTCATTCTGATCCCAAGTCCAGCACTCTTCACTATTCTAGGTGACTCACCTTTTAAGATTACACTTTTAGAGTAAAATCTAGTTGTTAATTTAAAAATGAGTTTACTTAATTTTAAGTTTCTTTAGTTTAACTTTGATAGGTTAAGTGACTTGCCCAGAGTCACACAAACATGATGTGGCTAAGAAGCAGGATTTTAAACTAGGTCTTCCAGTTTCTAGAGAGACTTTCTATCCACTAAGCCATACTTTTTACAGATGAAAGAGACTTAAATAGAATACGTAATTTTGTCAAGATTACATAGTTCTTCATTAGGAGAGTAGGAGAGTCAGGATTCAAACTGAAGTTCTCTAATTCCAAATCCAGGAGAACAGACAAAGACATGTAGAGACAGAGAGAGACAGAGAGACACGAGAAAGAGAGAGAGAGAGAGAGAGAGAGAGAGAGAGAGAGAGAGAGAGAGAGAGAGAGAGAATGAGCAAATGAGAAAAAGACAGAGAGATGGAGGGAAAGAGAGAGAGAATAAATGAGAGAGGGGAGGAGGGATAGAGGTTGCCAATCTGCCAAAAGAGAAGCTGGATTTGGCTTGAACAAGAGATGTATATACAGTGTAACAACAAGAAATATTACTTTTCACATTTGAAAACCACTTGCCCAACATGAAAAGTTAAAAGAAGGAAATGTCTATAATTCAACCAGCCTTCAGTCAGGAGAGTAGTGCAGGATTTTTCCCAGGGAAGCTTCATTCAAAATTCTTTTAAATGCCTAAGCAACAGTGCTTCCAATACTCTTGGCAGCCTACTACACTGCAGTCCACTAGATATTACCACTGGCTATTTTCTCTAGATGGGAAACCTAAATTTAGACTTTCTTAGTTTTACCCTTTCCTCCCTAGTTTTTTTTTTTTGTTTGTTTAATTACTGTGCATGACTCCTGGGCCTCTACATGTAGTTATACACTTGGCAACAGTGATGATATCTCACTCAATTAGTCAACACAGAGTTAATCAAAAAGTATGGGGACTCATTCTATCTACAGACATGTTGAAGTCCTGATGATGGAAAGGAAGTTTTTGTGCAAGCAACTAAGACAAGAATTTGGCTTGGACTTTCTTCTTTCTGCATAAGAAAACATCTTCAGGCTTTTCATTATTTGGTTCATTTTTTTTTCTGAATTTTCTGAATTGTTTTCCATCTAAAGGTTTCTTTATCTGATGTCAGTTCCAGGAGCATCTCAACTGTAGGCAAACACCCCCTAAGAAACTCAGGCTGGTAGAAATAAAATTCTCATAAGGGTCTAAGAATGCTTCTGGTTCACATATTCCTTATTCTCAGCTTAAAGGACAAATGGTTTTGCAGGAGAAATTGTAGCAGCTTTAATCTGAAGCTTTGAAATATGATACTGACAATAACAATACACACAATCCACAGGGGGGGGTGTTAAATTTAGAGATGGGATCCCTATAAGGGCAACCTTCTCCCACTTCAGGGCTTACTTTGGTGTATAGGGCTATTTGAAATGGTCAGAGAAACACTCATAAGGAGAGAGAATGGCCAGACAACTGGTTCTCAAGAGGGTTTTTCTTTTCTTTGAGGCATTTACCTTATGGGTTGTTCCACTTTCTTAAATTACATCTCCCTTTGGCAGCCAACCTTGTTAGAATAAAAGAATTTACCAAAGTGTCAACTAATATCCTGGGAGTTAAACCAAATATGGTCTTTGTTGTTTTGTTGAAACTCATACGTCTATTAGCCCTCTGACTGTTCAAGTTTGCCCCTATAATAAGGAACCCTGACCTTCACTGACTTCTGGTATATGGGAACTATACTATTCTAGTACTACAGATATCAAATGTCTCCTCCAATTCCCTAATTATCCCTAATTGATACTTCTATATATAATATCATAAGAAACACCATGAAAGGCAGAATGGCATCATAAAGTTTGGGTCTTAGAATCAAAAAAAACCTAGATCGAGGGGCTATCACTGATCCACACAAACTATTGCAACCCTGGGCAAGTTGTTTAATATCTCAGTACTCAAAGCATCAATCTGAGACTATAAGTTATGGATGAGTCCCTTCCAGCTCTAATATTTTTGTGATTTCTGAATTTGTGAGTGAGGTGAGGTATGTGGTTACCATTTTTGTTCAGTGTAATGTGGGTATCATTACCACAACCACCCCTACCCCTCAGCTCCTACCCAATATATTTCATGGTCATCCACAACAGCAACCTCTTTTGGAATTAAACCTTGAGAAATATTTGTTTACCCAGGGAAACTCATCTCAGATGTAGCATCTGTTTCTAAGTAAATTTCAGCTTTCACCTAATTCCCCAAATGGGTTGAATGAGGTTGAAGAATGTTAAGTGACTTACTCTAGCTCTTGCAACAAGTCCAGAACTAAGCAACCCTTCTGGCTTCTGGCTCCTGCTTCCTGGCATCACCCCTTAAAAAGACATAGTGAGACTCTTGTGTCATCCTGGAAAATACGAATGCATTAGAGTGATACTGACACACAGAATCTTCCACAGTATACCTAACTCATTTCACTGAGTGACATGAATGCAAAAGTAGGAAATCTGTTCCCTGGGTCCTACTTATGAATCTTGAGTTTATGAATCTTATAGATCTTGATTTCAGAGCCAGTAAGTCAGTCAATAAGCATTTATTAGGTGCCTACTATGTTCCAGGCATTGTGCTAACATCTAGGTTGAGGTCCTATCTTTGACACAAACTATGTGACCCTGTGCCAAGTCACTTCATATCCCAATACTCCAAGTGGCACTCTGAGATTGTGAGTTATGGGTGAGGTCCCTGTGAGTTCTAACACTTTGTGACCTATGAGTTTGTGAGTGAGAATGCAAAGAAAGGAAAAATGGTCTCTGCCCTCTAAAAGCTCACAGTCTATTAGGGTAGACAATAAGAGAACAATTATGTACAGATGAGATACATCCAAGATAGAGTATCTTGGATATCCACATCTAAAACATGAAGTGTCGAGTATTAACATTATCATCAGGATTTCCTGTAAGATGGCAGAATAAAATGAGCAGTGGAGTCCAAAAGAGTCAGTTCTTCCTAAATCCTCATACCTGTTAAGAAGTGCACAATTCATCAGAAAGAGCTCTGGATTTTGAATCAAACAACTTTGCCTCAAATCCAAGCTCTGCCATTTATTACCATGGGTTAGGTCTTAATCTCAGAGGCAGCCATTGATCCTTTTTCATTTCTCTATCAAGAAGTGTGGAATATGTTTCATCATTGCTCCTCTTAAATCATGGTTGGTCTTTATACTGATGAGCATTATTCTTTCAAAGTTATTTTATTTTTACCATATTGCTGTCTATTTATGAATTATTCTCCTGCTTCTGCTCATTCCACTCTGAATTAGTGCATAACAAGTCTTCCCAGGATTCTTTAAAACCATATTCCCAATTATTTCTTAAAGCACCCTAGTATTCCATCGTATTTAGATGCCATAGTTTGTTCATCCATTCTCAAACTGATGAGAATCTCCTCATTTTCCATTTTTTGCAACCACAAAAAGATCTATAAATATTTCTTAGTTTTCTTTCCTTAGTATTAATCTTCCCCTTAATCTAGCCTTCCAATTCTCTTTTCTCCCTTTACTTTATTTCCTTGTTGATTGAAATGATTGAAATGTATTCCTGCACTCTGTTTTGTATGTGAATATATTCTCCCCTCCTTTGACCAGTTCAAATGAAAGTGAGGTTCAAGTATCAGTCACTCTTCTACTCTGTCATCCTTCTTTGTATAGATCTCTATATGTGCACACCATTTATGCAAGGTAATTTTCATTAACTTCCCTCTATTTCTCCCTCCTGAATATATTCATCTTCCCCTCTCTTTTCATCCTCTTTTAAGATCAAGATATAATAGAACCACTCCCAGTCTAATTAGACTCCTTCTGTGCATCCTAATGGTAATACAGTTCAGAGGAAACACATGTACCATCTCCCCATATGATAATGCCAGCTAGTTATCTTTGTTTAGTCCTTTAGGATTGTTCATTTATGTTTAGCTTTTCAAGTTTTTCTTAACTCCTTTATTTATGCTTCAAAGTTTTCACATAGCTCTGGTCTTTTTATCCAGAATGAAAAAAGTCCTCTATTTTATTATTTGACTTTTTTTGCACTGTAAGAATATGATCAGGTTTTTAAAATTGTTACTCTTGGTTGCAAACATACCTCATATATGTCATATATTAGCATACAACAGCCACGTCGAACCACGGAAAGTGTCTACTGATCTATTACTCAATAATTTCCTAAGTAGATAAACACCTTCCATTTCTCTTAAGATACTTACTTTTTTTTCTTAAAAATGTACTTGCTACTTTTCTTCACTTATCCTGTATTTCAATCAAATTGCCCTTTATGCCCCATTCTTATTTTGACCTCCCTTGGTTCCATGGCTTTACTTTTGTTACATCCTCTGGCTGAAGTGAGTTTCTTGCCTCCATATCTATTTCTTGAAATAGCTCTTTTCCTTCAGATTTAACTCAGATGCTACCACCACACACACAAAAAAAATTCCCTAATTTTTTCTTCCCATTCCCAGGTAAAATTGATCTCTCTTCCATACTTCAAATTATTCATATAACTTCAGCTGAATATCTTCTTTGACTTATCTCACTTTGTGCATTTGTGTTTTTAACGACATTTACAAGCCAGGACCTATGTTATATCTAACTTTGTATTTCTGACTTAAAGCATAATACTATGTATATATAGTAAGTTCTTGAAAAATACATTTTAAATGTAATTAAATGGTAATTACAAGATATCATTCTACTCTGCCCAAGGCACTACTGTGCTAGGTATTAAAGGTTAAATAATGTAAAATAAAGATTTTCATGATGTTTGCAGAATCTTTAAGAAAATATTATAAGTCTACCTAAGTATCCCTGTGAAAAAAAGATAAGACCTAAAACACAGTCACGTTCAAAATTAATATAAACAAGTTGCTAACAAATGTGAAAGATTTTAGAGCATAATTTTGTCTAAATCATTAAATGCTTCAAAGCTATTTAAAAAGAAAAGAGTAAATGAGGGTGGTCAGGAAGAAAGAAGATAGGAGTAAGACAATCATCCAAAGAAACTCCTTTCTTTGGTATCAGGGAATTCTAAGTTAAAGAACCCTACACAATCATTAATATAAAATACAAGTACTTTATTTACACTGACTTTGAAATCCCTTGGGCTAATAACAGAAAGAGTAAGAATAAGAAAGTGTTATTCTCTTCCAGTAGAATGTTTAGGAAAAGATAAACTTAATTATTGAGCTAAATGCAAATGTACTAAATTCTCCAATTTAAAAAAAAAAACTAGTGAAAAATGAATACGATTATCTTAACAGGAAGAAAGAAGAATATTTGTAGTAAATAAATAATTGAAAGAAATATTAAAGACAAAATCGATGGATTTGATTATCCACATATAAAAGGGTTTTTACAACAAAATCAATATTTCTTTTATTAAAAAGATACATACTGGGTGAAAATATTAGCAATAAATATATCAAATAACAGAGTATAAAATCAAGAATCTATAAGGAACGTATATGACTAGTACTCTATGGTGAAGAAATGGTTAAAGAACATGAACAGAAAGTTTTTTAAAGGAAAATACAGATTTTAATAACCATATTAAAAGATTCTTAGAGAAATGAAATTAAAAACAACCTTAAAATGCTAACACACCTACAAGAATGGGGAAAAAAACCTCCTCCCCCCTCAAAAGAGAAAAAATTTAATAGTGGTGATGCTGCAGGAAAACAAGCAATTTGATACATAGTTGGTGAGTCTTCAGATTGGATCAAGCATTCAGAAGAACAATATCATAATAGAAGAGTGAAGAGGCCAGTTAAACTTTTTTAACCCACCAATTTTATTACTGAGAATTTTACCCTAAAAACCTCATTAAAAAAGGAAAATATTATTTATCTATACAAAAGAATAGGAAGCAACCTCTGAGACAAGAGATTGGAGAGTGTTTGAATAATTAATGATACTGATATAATAGTAAAGGAGGCAGTGTGATACAGTGGATGCAAAGCTAGCCTTGAGATCAAGAAGTTATTTCTATTGTTCAGTCAATTCTATCATGTGTGATTTTTTTTTTTTTTTTGGTGACCCTGTGGATCATACTGTCCACTGGGTTTTCTTGGCAAAGATACTAGTTTTGCTTCCCATTTCCTTTTCTCCAGAAGTCAGGAAGACTTTAGCTTAAATCTTATTTCTGATACATTCTGACTGTGGAACCCTAGGCAAATCATTCCACCTCTCAGAGTTAAATGCAGCTCACTAAGACTATAAGTTATAGAGAATCAGTCTTTGATTAAGGGAAGGCATTTGTTCACCAAAGGGGTGCCTTATATCAATGGAAAATAGAGAGCCAGTCCCAATCTCTAAGTTAATAAAATAGCATGCTTTAATAGTGATGAATGTGAATATAAAGAAATAGAGAAAGACCCAGCAAAATTGGACCAGAATTTATACTGACTACAACTACATATTAAAAAAGAAAAAGAAATCCATAAGTGGCATAAAACTTTTTTAAAAGACATAGAAAGGGACACAGAATAAAAACACATATGTTTATTGTAAGTTCATGTGTTTTGTTCTATGTTAAATGTTAAAGGTCTATTCTAATATTTGTCATATTGTAATATTTGTGATATTATAATATTTCTTATGAAAATATGTGGTTACTTATCTTTATTGGTGGTTATTAACTTTACAATAAAATTATTTTAAAGTAGAAAATATCGCTATGATAATATTTCCTCCCCTAAGTTCAACTCTAATGTTTCAACAGGTCATGGAGGTGATCCTGGTTGTCTCTAAGGCTATGCCAGTATAGTAGTCTCTGAAAGGTTCTACCAAGATGGAAAGGATTTAAGCATGGGTCTGTTAACAAGAATATTTGCTATCTAAGAAGCAGCACAGCTGAATTTGGGAAAGCTCAACCCCCAAAGTTTGGTCAGAGATGATGGATCATTTTAGTCACAGAACCCCATGAAGTTCATAAACTAAGACATGGTTACAATATGTGTCCATGGGGGTGGTGCCCACACTGATGAGAAATCATGACCCTTTTGTAGTATTATGGGATCATAATGTTTAATTGTTGGAATTGTTTAACTTACTTGTCAATTTCCTTTATTAAAAAAGAAAGAAAGAAAGCATGAAAGAGAAAAAATAGAGACTGGAGGCAAAAAAGATTCAGCTGGGTTTAATAAGATCACAATATCGAATACAACATGCTAGGACCTCCTCCCTCCCTAACTAGCCAGCCTAAAAATTCCCTTAAGTCGTTCTTCCTATTAAAGTTCATTGGAAGGAGCCTGGATGGTCTGATGACCTTTTTACTAAGTATGTGTGCTGCCAATTTAAAAAAAAAGAAAATAAAAAACCCTTAGAAGCAGTCTACTTAGCCACAGAACATAAATCTTTAGTACTTGCTGTGCTACAATTAAGCAGAGAGAACATTAGATTTTGCTATGCTTTTTCCCATTGGTTTTGATAGGCTGCGCATATTAGGGCTGCCTTCTAGAGAAATATGGAGTTGGACTCCTTGTGATAGTAACAAGTGACATTTATATAGCGTTTTAAAGCTTGCGAAGCACTTTGCCTTCATAATCTCATTTAAGCCTCACAAGAACACCATCAGGGAGGTACTAGAGGTATTATTCTCGCTTTACAAAAAGACTATTAAGGTTGAGCTTAAGTGATTAAAACCCAGATCCAGACACAGCATCCTGCCTACTACTTTCTTCACTTTCTCTTGATAAAAGCATGACAGCATTGTACTCTGCATCACACAAACTAGCAAAGATGACTCCTCTGCAATGCTCAGCCTCCTGACAAGTTTTTCATTGTAGTTGCCATCATCGTTGTCATAGCTGTTGCCGTCATTATCACAGCTGAAAATTACATGTGGCTTAATTGTTACACACTCTATATGTACCTCATTTGATCCTCTTAATAACTGTGGAAGGTAGGGACTCATCCCCACTTTATAGATAGGGCAACTGAGGCTCAGAGGCTCTTTATACCCACCTTAATCTCTTTTTACTACCCCATACTTGCTCACTCAAAATCCTGTTCTAAATCCACCTCTTCTCAGGAACTAGCATTAATTTCATCTGGTCCAATTTAAAATAACAACAAAAACAACATTGCCCTTTTTAATTGACATCTGTATAGGACTCATGTAATTTTACCTATATTTTATTCCCACAATAACCTTGTGAATTTAGCAGGCTAGAATCACTGTTCCATTTTGACCATTGAGGAAACTGATGATATTGAGCAACAAAGTTATTTTCCTAGTCACACAGATAAATTAGTAGGACCAGAACAAGAATCCAGATCTCTTGCCTGCCAATCAGTACTTTCCCTTGGTCTAGGCTGCTTCTAATCAGACTGGCATTTATGCTTCTACCTCTGTACAGCTGTAATTACTTTGCAATTGTTTACATGTTTCTGTATATATTTGTGCGTGTTTTCATATGTTTGTATTATGTAAGGAATTGGCTCTTCAAAGTCTTTAAGACTGCCCAAAATATGTTTTGAAGATTATTAAGATGCCCAATATGTTTTCATTAAATATGAAAAAAATCAGCTGTCTTCAAACTACCAAGTTGCCATGTTTTTGTTTTATTTTGTTTTGTTTTACATTCATTTTTTGCTTGTTTTTTAATGCTAAGCTAGACTTTTATTTATGATCATGGGTATTAGTGATTGCTAGGTGTGGCACACCCTAGTCAATTAAGGGAATGCAAAGGCAATGTGAAGCTGATTAACCAGAATAGAATTAATCAATGAAGTAATATAAAAGGATGAAAGGGTTGATCAGTCATCCCTGATAAACCTATAGCATGTCAGCTTTTGTCTATGGATGAGAAAACATGTCTCCCTAGGTAAACATCAGCCTTTGTTGAGAGGACAATTCAAAATTTCTGATTGGCTTTAAGTGAAAGAGGTTGCTCCCAATATTGTTGGCTGGATGAACTGTTTTGTTGCTTTTTTGAGGGGGGAAGGCAGGGCAATTGTGGTTAAGTGACTTGCCCAAGGTCACACAGCTAGTAAGTGTTAAGTGTCTGAGGCCAGATTTGAACTCAAGTCCTCCTGACTCCAGAGCTGGTGTTCTATTCAGTGTGCCACCTCGCTGCCACATAGCCACCACCCATGGATGAACTTCTGAAAGACAGACTGTTGGAGGAGCCACTCTTTTGGGATGATGAATAAAATCAAACCCCTCAAACCCTGATTTTTGGATTGCTCATTTACCCTTCTTATCAGAAAACAGCCCAGCCCACAGTAGAGCAAATCTAGGTTCTGGGTGATAGGTGCTTGCCAATTTTCACAGTTGGTTTTAGGTAAGAAACACATGGGAGGTACACATAGTCACCCACAGCTTTCCTAGTGCAGGTCAGAGACCAGAGACCTGAGTATGGGTTTTCCCAGGCTGAGGAATGGCAGCCAGGACATTGATATTGTTTCATTGGAAGTTCACAATAGAAGGAGATATAAATTTGCTCACATGAATGTAGACAAAGTTCCTGAAATTCAACCTCCTATGTAGAGGAGGCGGGAAAATGGTTTCTTAGGAAGTACAGTACTAGCTAGAATCTAAACTTCTAGCCAAAGAGAGTATATTTACTAAACAGCATCAATCTTGGGAGTTGATTAGTGATGGTACCCAAGTTCAGGAGCTGTCAAGTTCAAAAGTGCAGGCACAGAACTTCAGGAAAGAAAAGGTAAGTTTCTGAAGAATATCAGATTCTAGGGGATTAAGGGTGGGAGGGAGGATGATAACCCATATCATTCCTGAGGGGTATTCTTTTTGGAGAAAAATTTGACTTGCCCTTCAAATCCCACCCCACCCTCCAAACTTAGCCCCATGCTAATAGTGAATTTGTCAAACCAGGTAGATCAGTGGTATTAAACTCCAATAGAAATGGGGGAGTGAGGAGGTTTTGACACTAAATGTACATAAGGATACGTGTCATCTGCATATTGATTTAGAAAGCCACATATTAATATTATATATACTACACTGTATTTTTAATTATTCTGTTATATAGTTTACCAATTAGGTAAATTAAGTCCAGGCCTAGCATTGGGTCACATGCAACAGAGCCAGCATGTTTGATGCCTCTGGCATAGACCCTATGGAAAGATGATTGCTGGCTTACTAGGGTTCAAAGTACACTGACCTTATAGAAGAAAAGTAGCTACTGATTATTACTATGAGTACTGGAAGGATTCTGTGGGGGAAAAAGGGCTTTCACTGGGATATCAAAGGCTTGTCCCAAATTTATTTCCCTCTGAGGTAAGCTTAGGGAGCATTTAAGAGATTTATGTGTTTCCATATTTATGTGTTCTCTTTTGTTCTGTGTGTGTGTCTTCTTCATTTAATGCAGAAATTTGCACTTAGCATCTTCAGAACTAGGAATTATAGATAGGTAGATTAATGGAATAGAGTAGACATATAATTTCCAGCAGCAAATAAGCATAATACGCTTATATGGGACAAGTGTAAAGACTTAAGATTTGGGTATAAGAATTCATTATTTGGTAAAAAAAACAATTATTGGGAACCAGAAAGCAATATGGCAGAAATTGCCATACTGCCCTTACTACCATTTACCAAGATAAGGTCAAAATTGATGTATGACCTAGATAGAAAGAGAGATTTTACAAGAAAATTAGAAGAATGTGGGACATATAACTTATCAGACTTATGGATAAACAAATGATTTATAAATAACTGAGAGAGGGGGCGTCTAGGTGGCATAGTGAGTAGAGCATCAGCCTTGGAATCAGAAGGCCTGAGTTCAGACCTGGCCTCAGACACTTAATGCACACACAAAACAAAAACCTAGCCCTGTGACCTTGGGCAAGTAACCCCAATTGCCCTCCAAAAAGCAAAAAAAAAAAAAGAAATTATAATAATAAATAAATAAACGAGAGAGAGGACAAAATTAGGTATGAAAAAGATAAAATTAATTACATTAAAATGTCTTGGTACCATTAAACAAATGTAACTAAAATCAGAAGGAAAGCAGAAAATTGGGGGGAAATTTTATAAACAGTTTATCCAATAATGGACTTACATCTAAAATATATAAGAAACTTTGTCAAATCTATAAGAATACAAGTCATTTCTCAATTTATAAATGGCCAAAGGATATGAACAGGCAGTTTTCCAATGAAGAAATCAAAACAATTTATAATCAGGTGAAAAATGCTCTAAATCATTATTGATTAGAGAAGGGCAAATTAAAACAAACTTGAGATACTATTTCATACCTACCAGATTGACTAAAATGGTAGAAGAGGAATGTGACAAATGTTGGAAGGGATGCGAAAAAATTGGGGCCTTAATTCATTGTTGGTGGAATTTTGAACTGATCCAACCATTCTGAAGAGTAATCTGGAATTATACCCAAAGAGTTATTAAACTACCTTTGACCAAGCAATACCACCACTCAGTCTATTTGCAAAAATACTTACAGGTAGAAACAGCTCATCCAAGTCACTCTGCCCCCAGATACCCCCCAAACTATGTAAAAGGAGACTCTGAACAACTTCTGGAGCCCCAGCACCCACAGAACAACACAGAGAAGCTAACATCCCGCTGAGGACAGCCCAGCAGCCCTGCAGGAAGGACCAGTGCAGTGGTCTGGGAGCCAGCAGCACGCAGCACGCAGAGTGCGGCGAGCCGAGCCCAGGTCCCCATGAGCCAAGGTTTTAGCCCCAGGGCGGCAGGGCCAGCAGCCGGCTGGAGGAACCCCAGAACACCAGCAGCTGTGGAGATTCCAGAATTGTCAACATGGACATGCATAGGACGAAGTGGGAGGTTGGTGTCCTATGGACTTTGGGACCAGTATTTGGGGAATGCATTGGCTCCCTCCCCTGGGGGCTGGAGGCCACTGAGGAGACATGCCATCTTGTGGTTTTTGGAGGCAGCTCCAGCTCCTGGCCTACATGCTAACTGTGGGGAGATCCAGCGATCAGTATTGGGGGGTAATCGCTCTTGCTATGGCCTCCCTGGATCTGAATTGTGATCTGGGGTGGAAGTTGTGGGTGGGTTTACAGCTTGCCAGAAATGGAAGTTAACCCCCACACATTTGGGACGAAAACTCCTCTATCTGGCCTTAAAGCCATAGTGTGGCAACAAGCCCAAAAGCCAAGTAATTAAGTGGCAACATGCCAAGGCAAAGGAAACAGAAAAATGCAACCCTAGACTCCACTTTTGGGGGCATAGAGTGGGAAAAGGACAGTGAGGTCAGAAGTCCTGCTCCAGGGGCCCCAGGGGAAAACATGAGCGGGTTGCAGGCCATAGAGGACCTTGAGAAGGACTTTAAAAATCAAATGGGAGAAGGAGGAAAAATTGGAAAGAGAAATGAGAAGGATGCAGGAAAAGTATGAAATGAGGGTCAACAGCCTGACTGAGGAAAACAACACCTTAAAAAATAGACTAACACAAATGGCAAAGGAGGCCCAAGGGGGCAATGAGGAGAAGAATGCCTTGGAAGTTCGAATATTCCAGATGGAAAAAGAATCTCAAAAGTTCACTGAGGGGATTCATTCCTTCAGAGTTAGACTAGAGCAAATGGAAGCTAATGACTTTATGAGAAATCAAGATGCTGTTAAGCAGATCCAAACAAATGAAAGATTAGAAGGCAATGTGAAATATCTCATGGGAAAAACCCCTGACCTGGGAAATAGATCCAGGAGAGACAATTTAAAAATTATTGGACTACCTGAAAGCCATGATCAAAGAAAGAACCTAGAAATCACCCTTCAAGAAATTCTCAAGGAAAACTGCGCTGATGTTTTAGGTCCAGAGGGCAAAATAGAGGTTGAAAGAATCCACCGAACACCTCCTGAAAAAGATACCAAAAAGAAAACTGCCAGGAATATTATAGCCAGGTTCCAGAATCCCCAGATCAAGGAGAAAATACTACAAGCAGCCAGGAAGAAACAATTTCAATATTGTGGAAGCACAATCAGAATAGCCCAGGACCTGGCAGCTTCTACACTGAGGGATCAATGGGCATGGAATATGATATTCCAGAGGGCGAAAGAACTGGGAATGAACCCAAGGGTCACCTACCCAGCAAAACTGAGTATTTTGTTTCAGGGGAAAATATGGTCATTCAGTGGAATAGGGGACTTTCAAGCAATCTTGAGGAAAAAACCAGAGTTGAATAGAAAATTTGACATCCAGACACAAGAAGCAAGAGATGCCTGAGAAGGTAATCAGGGAAAAGAAATTAAAAGGAACTTATCAAAGTTGAACTATTTACATTCCTATATGGAAAAGTAATAACTGTGACTGATGATACCTTTCTCACTATGAAAATAATGGAAGAAGGGTGTATGGGCATATGAATACATATGTGAATGTGTGTGTGTATGTTTACAGGTATACATAGATAGAGGGCACAGGTTGAATTTGTTGGGAAGGGAGGATACTCAAGGGGTGAAATTATGAGGTTGAGATAGGAAAGTGGCAAGAGGAGATCAGGAGAAACAGGGTAGGGTAAACTATCTCATGTAGAAGAAGGAAGGGGAAGTGGCTACAGGGGAGGGGAAGAACAGGAAGGCAAAAATGCAAAACCATATTCTCATTAAATTTGGCTCAGGGAGAGAATGACATATAAATTAAATGGGATATCTCACCCTGTTGGGGAGTAGGGGGTAGGGGGATGAGAGGGGGCATGATGGAGGGGAGGGCATTGGGGTGGGGGAGGAGAGGTTGGAAGTTCCCATTATTGAAGAGGGACAGTATCAAAATAGGGAATGGACCAGGTTGGGGGTGGGATGGGTGGGTGGGAAATATAAGCAGCCTTTTACAATATATCTACTATAATAATATTTTGCAAAACTGTACATGTACAACACATACTGAATTGCTTATCTTCCCAGAGGGAATGGGTGACAAGGGAGGAAGGGAATGGATCTGAAATTCGAGGTCTTAAAATGAAATGTTTCAAATATATATAAAGAAAAGCATACAATACATGAAATCAGGGAAGACCTGAATTCAAAGTAGACTTAAAATAGTGTTTTTGTGGCCAAGGACAAATCACTTAAGCTCTCTGAAAGACTATCCTTATCTGTAAAAAAGGAATGTGATATTAATGCAGTTAGCCACTCCTTCATAGGGTTATAGGAATCATAAATTTAAAATTGTGAGTCTTTTGAGCTCTAGTCTAATCCCATCATTTCCAAATCAAACATTCTGTTCCTAATGATATAATATATGAATATTTTCTTCCAAAACTACAAAGTATATGGATCCACAACTTGCTCAGGTATACCAGTATCAGGGTTTGAGAAACAATAAGAAGAGATAGACCAAAGGAATTCAGGATTAAGGACTGGGCAGGAAATACAGACAAGTAAGGTCACAATTAGATTAAGAGGAAGTAAATTGGGCAGGTGTGTGGAATGTCTAGAGAGTATGGCTGTAGATAATCTTTATCTAAAGATGTTCAGCTGGCATCAGGGAAGGTAAGCAGTGGACAGCAAGATCATCACATCAGTTCTGTCTGTCTGTGAGTCGTAGATAGATGTTAAAGCAGAGAGATGATCAGTATGGGGCATTTTAGAAAGAGAAATAGGGGGCGGAGCCAAGATGGCGGAGTAGAAACAGCTCGTCCAAGCCTCTCTGCCCCCAGATTCTCCACAAACTATGTAAAAAAGGACTCTGAAAATCTTCTGGAGCCCCAGCACCCACAGAACGACACAGAGAAGCTAACCTCCCGCTGAGGACAGCCCAGCACCCTGCAGGAAGGACCAGCGCAGTGGTCTGGGAGCCGGCAGCGCCCAGAGCGCAGAGGGCAGGAGCCCAGCCGAGCCGAGCCCAGGTCCACGTGAGCCGAGGTTTTAGCCCCAGGGCGGCAGGGCCAGCAGCGGGCTGGAGCAACCCCAGAACACCAGGAACTGTGGAGACGCCAGAATTATCAACATAGACTTGCCTAGGACAAAGTAAGAGGTTAGTGTCCTATGGACTTTGGGACCTGTATTTGGGGAATGCGTCAGCTCCCTCCCCTGGGGGCTAGAAGCCGCTGAGGAGACACGCCATTTTGTAGTTTTCATAGGCATTTCCGGCTCCCAGCCTACAAGTCGTGGGGAGATCCAGCGATCAGTCTTGGGGGGTAATCGCTCTTGCTTTAACCTCCCTGGATCTGGATTGTGATCTAGGGTGGAAGTTGTGGGTGGGTTTATAGCTTGCCAGAAACGGAAGTTGCCCCCACACGTTCGGGACGAAAATTCCTCTAGCTGGCCTTAAAGCCATAGTGTGGCAACAAGCCCAAAAGTCAAGCAATTAAGTGGCAACATGCCAAGGCAAAGGAAACAGGAAAATGCAACCCTAGACTCCTATTTTGGGGGCATAGAGCGGGAAAAGGACTGTGAGGTCAGAAGTCCTGCTCCAAAAGCCCCAGGGGAAAACATGAGCCGGTTGCAGGCCATAGAGGACCTTAAGAAGGACTTTAAAAATCAAATAAGAGAAGTGGAGGAAAAAATTAGAAAGAGAAATGAGAAGGATGCAGGAAAAGTATGAAATGAGGGTCAGCAGCCTGACTGAGGAAAACAACACCTAAAAAATAGACTAACTCAAATGGCAAAGGAGGCCCAAAAGGGCAATGAGGAGAAGAATGCCTTAAAAAGTCTAATTTGCCAGATGGAAAAAGAATCTCACAAGTTCACTGAGGAGATTCATTCCTTCAGAGTTAGACTGGAGCAAATGGAAGCTAATGACTTTATGAGAAATCAAGATGCTGTTGAGCAGATCCAAACAAACGAAAGATTAGAAGGCAATGTGAAATATCTCATGGGAAAAACCACTGACCTGAGAATAGATCCAGGAGAGACAATTTAAAAATTATTGGACTACCTGAAAGCCATGATCAAGGAAAGAACCTAGAAATCACCCTTCAAGAAATTCTCAAGGAAAATTGCCCTGATGTTTTAGATCCAGAGGGCAAAATAGAGGTTGAAAGAATCCACAGATCACCTCCTGAAAAAGATCCCAAAAGAAAACTCCCAGGAATATTATAGCCAGGTTCCAGAATCCCCAGATCAAGGAGAAAATACTACAAGCAGCCAGGAAGAAACAATTTCAATATTGTGGAAACACAATCAGAATAGCCCAGGACCTGGCAGCTTCTACACTGAGGGAGAGAAGGGCATGGAATATGATATTCCAGAGGGCAAAAGAACTGGAATGAACCCAAGGGTCACCTACCCAGCAAAACTGAGTATTTTGTTTCAGGGGAAAATATGGTCATTCAGTGGAATAGAGGACTTTCAAGAATTCTTGAGGAAAAACCAGAGTTGAATAGAAAATTTGACATCCAGACACACGAAGCAAGAGATGCCTGAGAAGGTAATCAGGGAAAAGAAATCAAAAGGAACTTATCAAAGTTGAACTATTTACATTCCTATATGGAAAAGCAATATCTGTGACTGATGATATCTTTCTCACTATGAAAATAATGGAAGAAGGGGTGTGGTCATACGAATACATATGTGAATGTGTGTGTATATGGTTACAGCTATATATGGATAGAGGGCATAGGTTGATTTTGTTGGGAAGGGAGAGTACTCAAGGGATGAAATTATGAGGTGAGAGAGGAAAGTGGCAAGAGGAGATGGGGAGAGACATGGTAGGGTAAACTATCTCATGTAGGGGAAGTGGGTGCAAAGGACGGGGAGAATAAGGAAGGCTAAAAAGGCAAAACCACATTCACATTGAATTTGGTTCTGGGAGAAAATGACATACATAATAAATGGGATATCTCAACCTGCAGCAGGATAGGGGGAAGGGGGATGAGAGGAGGGATGATGGATGGGAGGGCATCCTTGGGGGGAGGGGAGTTTGGAAGTACCCACTATAGAAGAGGGACAGGATCATGTAAGGAATGGACCAGGTGGGGGTGGGATGAGTGGGAGGGAATTATAAGCAGCCTTGTACAATATATCTACTATGATAATGTTTTGCATAGCTAGACATGTACAACATATACTGAATTACTTATCTCCCCAGAGGGAATGGGTGACAAGGGGGGAAGGAAATGGATCTGAAATTCAAGGTCTTAAGATTAAATGTTTCAAATATATATAAATACTATTATTAATACTCTTTGGCTTGTAATTGGGAGATAAGATGTGCAGGCATTGGGACACAAAGATTCACCTTCCTCTAATGGAAAAGTCGAAGGGGGTATGGGAGAAGGTATGGGAGAGAGCAGATTGGAGGAAGCTATATCTTGTGGGACTGCTATTCTGGGAGGTTGGGTAGGGGAATAATGGGGGGAAAATGATTGTAACTCAAAATCTCGCGGAAATGAATGATGTAAAACAGAAGTTAATAAAGTATTTGTTTAAAAAAAAGAAAAAAAAGAAGAAAAAAAATTGGTAATACAATAAATCTAAAAAAAAAAAAGAAAGAAAGAGAAATAAAAAAATCCAAAGGAACTGAGTTTCAGGGTAGTATTATAGTATAGAAGCATGAGACAGGAGGAGAATGCCCAAGTTCTAGAAAAGCTAAAGTACTTGGGTGAGATATCAGGGCAGTGACTCAGGCATGGGGGAGCTGGGGAGAAGAAGGGAACCCAGTGAACTCGAACTATGGCATAAGTTTCAAGGAAAATATTGATCGTGATTGGATAAGGAAAGAGCACAGTTATTAGAAGTTCTATGTAACGTCAGAGCAGTACCAGCATGAAATCTACCTCAATACTTAGACCGCTACTCAGTAATGGATATTTAATTATATGGTTTGTTGTTTTCATCAAAGCCTTTTGTAATATGTGTTGATTTAAATGTAGTTCTTAGGGGTAGACTGTAGTATGGCACTATAATGAGTTCTGGAAATACTTTCTCCTTCTCAACTGTTGTTCTTTTATGTATCTATTTTTAAATGTTTTATTGATTATTTCTTTTCATATTATTGTTACCTCCCTATAACTTCTCTCCCCTAGTGTCCCTTCCCCAACAAATTCCATTTTGCTCATTTTGAATGTAATGATCTCTAGGAATACCAGAACAGATGGAGAATAGGATACTCCTAAATGATATGTATAGAAGACTTGAAGAACTGGAGAACTTTCAAAGTAATAACTGGGGTCACCACAACTATTTTATTATATGGGAAAAATGTAATTCATCAGATCATAAATTGAAACTAAGAATTTTTATTAACAATAAGCTAAGAAGGAAAAACAGCTAAAAAGGATAGAATAAGAGAAATCACCTAGTGAATCAACTAGTTTGATTTTGACATCATGCCCAATGAGGTGTTAGCAAAGAAAATATAAATCAACTCAGCTTAACAGTGGAAGCATCCATTCAATACAGAAATAACATTCATGAAAGAACTTTCATGGACAAATCCTGAGACAGAAAGAGGATATTTACATTTATATTACACAAGTGTGATACGTTTTCCTCACTTGTTTCACTTCCAGGTTTCTGCATTTGCCCACTCTCCTCCAGAAGTACTGAATGCATTGGTAAGATAGTGGGGCCCAGATTGATGTGTGGGTTGTGATTTATTTTTGTTTCTGAATTTGGCTAAAATTAGTGCCAGTGATGTTTAAGAACTGAAGAGTCATCATTATGAGTGGTTGGGTTTGTGTAAAAGGAAGCTCACTGGTGGCAGGGTGAGAGCTATAGTAGTAAACTGGGGACTTTTTTCCCTTTATAACCCACAACAGGGATACCCATAAAAGCATGGGAAAATCTGAGCATAGATATACAGTGGTCATTTTATAGAAACACCTGCCAGTGTAAGGAAGGGAAATATAGGATGAGAGATCTAGCCCAGAGACCAATAGTGAACTTGCTCTGTGAAAGAAATATCCTAGAACTAACAGAAATAGGATAGCTTTATATTGTTGTTTTCAGGCAGAAATTTAACTTTATATATATATATATTTTTTTTAACCTTAGTTAAAAGTACATGTGATACAACAATATCAGTAAGATTGCACCAACTCGGGCTCAAAGGGTGAATCTGAGTGGAATCCGGAGTGACAGAGCCCACTGGAAGACGAAGTGTGGCAGAGTCCAGCCCAGGAGGTTGCCCAGTGTGTCCGGACTGGTCGAGCGCAGAGTGCATGGGGTCTGCACGGCACAGACCTAAGAGCAGACAAGCAGACTACACCAGAGAGAGCAAAAGCCCCAGCCTGCAGACTTACTGAGGACGAATCACAGTCATCTCTCTGACGGGTAGGATCATTGGAGCCAGGTAAGAGAGTTGGGCCCTCAGTGGAAAGAGCTGCTTCTCTAGCTGCATTTGGCCCCCAGCCTGGAAGTTTAGAAACTGCCTGCCTGTATAATACAGGGGCTGGAATGGCAAAGTAAATTCTAGCTGCTCTGATCCTCCCATCCCTCCTTCATGAAGCAGAAAACCCAAAGATAAGTCTCCCACCTAGATTGAAATCCCAAGTTAATGGAAATAGCCCCAGGCTTGAGAGTCTCCAAGAAGGGGTGCAACTGAGACATCCAGGAGTCTGAAGAGAAGAGAGGGTGGGGTCCCAACAAGCCCCACCTCTCCTCACCAACAAAAGCCTACTTATAGCCCAGGGGTATAGAGGCAGAAATCTGAAGTGGTCAGAGGAACCCACACCTACACATCTACATCCCTCATTGACTTCCCTGACTTAGCCATAAACACCCAGAGGTATTCAAAGTCAAGGATCAGGCCCTAAACTCATAGCCTGAGAAACTAAGAAACAGGAAGACACAATGGGAAAAAAAGAAGTGGAGAAGGAGAAGGGGAAGGCAAAAAAGTCTATTCGAGCATACTATGCAGGGCAAGAACAAAATACACAGGACAATATAGACTCTACCCACACCTGAGACCACAGAAGGAAACATGATCTGGTCTCAAGATTGCACCAACTCCCTCTTACTCAATAATTATTCAATGTCATTTCACCACAGCTCCTTTAAGCAGATGTAGCTATGTTAGATACCCTATGCCACGGCATATAACTATTCCTTTATTGCCATTTCAAGTCTTTCCCCTCCAAAATAATACCTCAAAGTGTTCTGCAAAATCTTTCTTGACTAATTTACCTAATTCTAATTGCTTATGTGTATGATTTTTATGCATATATTTAATCATGATTGATTGTTTGCGTGTCCTATACATGACTTTCAAATATCCCTCACACACAAATTACTATTTATGTGTAACTGTTCTCCTAAGCAAAAGCTACAGGAGTCAATATTTCCTCAATGGTGCCATTTGGGATTTTCTTCTCCTTTTCTCCCACAAGCCCCAGCCAGCTGGATCCTGGTGTTGACTTTTTTCCTCCACCAAATGAAATGCCTATGGAAAACAGTAAATCTGCATTTCCTCTAAATTTAATTTGGGCTCACTTCTATACTTCACTTACACAAAGACATCAGTAGCACCCATCTGAAAATCTTCTTGCAGTGGGAAAAAAGAAAATAAGGAAAAGAAAAGGAAGAGGTGAAGGGAAAGGGAAAGGAAAAGGGATAAGGAAAGGGAAAGGGAAAGGGAAAGGAGGAATGACTTTGAGAAGGGGTTTAAACTAAAGAAAGTCAGTGTTATAATAGAAAGATCTCTGAATTACAAGTAAAGGTCACCTAAATGAAAACAGAGTTCTCTCTGAAAGCACCTCAAAGCCAAGGGGAAAATGCATACTATGAAAGAGAAAATTGTCAAATGAATTACCTTTAAGGTCATACATACACACATACATACACATATATGTACCAAACAAACAAAAAACGCTGTTACTGCCCTAGGCATTACAGTTATTGATCATGTTCTAGGATAAAAATAATTTATAATATATGTATATATAATATTTAAATATTTTTTAAAATATTTTAAAAATATGGGAGGGGGCTGAGCCAAGATGGCAGAGTAGAAACAGCACTTCCAAGTTGCTCTCCCCCACAGCACTTCAAAATCATGTAAAAGGGGACTCTGAACAACTTCTGGAGGTCCAGCACCCACAGAACAACACAGAGAAGCTAACCTCCCACTGAGGACAACCCAGCAGCCCTGCAGGGAACGGCCAGTGCAGAGCTCTGGGAGATGACAGCAAAGTGCTCTAGGAGCTGAGCCCAGGCCCTTGTGAGCTGCAGTTTTAGCCCCAGGTCAGCCAGGCCAGCAGCTGGCTGGAGGGACCACAGAACACCAGCAGTGGTGGCAATTCCAGAATTATCAACACAGATATGCCTAGGACAAAGTAAGAGGTTAGTGCCCTATGGACTTTGGGACCAGTATTTGGGGAACACATCAGGCTTCTTCCCCTGGGGGTGAGAAGCTGCTGAGAGGACACAGCATAGACACCATTTTGCAGCTTCAGTTGCAGCTTCAGCTCCTGGCCTGTGAACTGTAGGGAGATCCAGCAATCAGTCTGGGGATTAATCACTCTTGCTTTAACCTCCCTGGATCTGGATTGTGGTCTGGGGTGGAAGTCTTGGGGTGGGTATCCAGCTTGCCAGAGCATGTGGAGGCTTCACAGAGGCCACCCAACTAATACCTCCAGAAGTTGTGAAAATCCCAACATTTGGGATGGAAGCTCCATCCCATGGAAGTCTGGTGGCAGAGTCCTACTGTGGCAACAAGACCAAAAGTCAAGTAATTAAGTGGCAACATGCCTAGGCAAAGGAAACAAATTAAACAGAAAAATTAAACATTAGAGTCCTATTTTGGGGCAAAGAGGATCAAAGCATGGAACAAGGGGAGGACTGGGAGGTCAGAAATCCTGCACCAAAAGCCCCAGTTGAAAATATGAGCAGGTTATAGGCCATAGAGGACCTTAAGAAGGATTTTAAAAACCAAATAAGAGAAGTGGAGGAAAAATTGGGAAGAGAAATGAAAAGGATGCCAGAAAAGTAGAAAATGACAGTCAACAGCCTGACTGAGCAATATAACACCTTTAAAATAGACTAACTCAAATGGCAAAGGATGCTCAAAAGGGAAATTAGAAGAAGAATGCCTTAAAAAGCCGAATTTGCCAGATGGAAAAAGAATCTCAAAAGCTCACTGGGGAGATTCATTCCTTTAGAGTTAGACTGGAGCAAATGGAAGCTAGTGACTTTATGAGAAATCAAGATGTTGTTAAACAGATCCAAACCAATGAAAGGATAGAAGGCAATGTAAAATAGCTTATGGGAAAAACCACCAATCTGGAAAATAGATCCAGGAGAGACAATTTAAAAATTACTGGACTACCTAAAAGCCATGATCAAAGAAAGAACATAGAAATCATCTTTCAAGAAATTCTCAAGGAAAATTGCCCTGATGTTTTAGACCCAGAGGGTAAAATAGAGGTTGAAAGAATCCATAGATCACCTCCTGAAAAAGATACCAAAAAGAAAACTCCTAGGAATATTATAGCCAGGTTCCAGAATTCCCAGGTCAAGGAGAAAATACTACAAGCAGCCAGGAAGAAACAATTTCCATATTGAGGAAACACAATCAGAATAGCCCAGGACCTGGCAGCTTCTACACTGAGGGATCAATTGGCATGAAATATGATATTCCAGAGGTCAAAAGAGCTGGGACTGAACCCAAGGGTCACCTACCCAGCAAAACTGAGTATTTTGTTTCAGGGAAAATATGGTCATTCAATGGAATAGACGACTTTCAAGCATTCTTGAGGAAAAAAGCAGAGTTGAATAGAAAATTTGACATTCAGACGAAGGTAATCAGGGAAAAGGAATCAAAAGGAACTTATCAAAGTTGAACTATTTACTTTCCTATATGGAAAAACAATAACTGTGACTCATGAAACATTTCTCATTATGAAAATAATTGAAGAAGGGTGTATGGGCATATAAATACATATGTGCATGTGTGTATGTATGTTTACAGGTATACATAGATAGAGGGCACAGGTTGAATTTGATGGGAAGGGATGATATTTAAGGGGTGAAAAGAGGTGAGAGAGGAATGTGGCAAGAGGAGATGGGGAGAGATGGGGTAGGGTAAACTATCTCATGTAGAAGAGGCAAGGGGAAGTGGGTGTAGGGGAGGGGAAGAACAGGAAGGGAAAAAGGCAAAACCATATTCTCATTGAATTTGGCTCAGGGAGAAAATGACATACATACTAAACGGGATATCTCACCCTGCAGGAGAGTAGGAGAAAGCGGATGAGAGGGGGTATGAAGGAGAGGAGGGCATTCAGGGGGGGAGGAGAGGTTGGAAGTTCCCACTATTGAAAAGGGACAGGATCAAAGTAGGGAATGGAACAGGTGGGGGGTGGGATGGGTGGGTGGGAAATATAAGCAGTCTTTTACAATATATCTACTATGGTAATGTTTTGCATAGCTATACATGTACAACACATACTGAATTGCTTATCTTCTCAGAGGGAGTGGGTGACAAGGGAGGAAGGGAATGGATCTGAAATTCGAAGTTTTAAAATTAAATGTTTCATATATATATATATATATATATAATATTATTATTACTATTTTGCATGTAATTGGGAGATAAGATCTGCAGGCATTGGGGCATAGATATTCTCCTTGCCCTAATGGTAAAGTTTAAAGTGGTATGGGAGAAGATATGGGAGAGAGCAGATTGGATAAGGGGATATCTTTTGGGACTGCTATTCTGGGGTGGCGGGTAGGGGAAAAATGGGGGGAAAATTGTAACTCATAATTTGGCAGAAATGAATGATGTAAATCAGAAGTTAAAGTATTTGATAAAACAAAAAAAAATATGGGAGAGCATAAAACCAAATATTAATGAAAATATAGATAAAATATTCATACGTAAATGGAGATTTTAAAATGTTATTATAAAGAATTATAGATTAAAAAATAAATCATAGCAGCAATAAATGATTACTCAAAGGAAATAATAGCAACAAAATAACACATAAAAACCTATGGGATGGGGCAGCTAGCTGGCACAGTGAGTAAGAGCACTGGCCCTGGAGTCTGGATGACCCGGGATCAGTTCCAGCCTCAGTACTTAGCACCCACATATAAATAACTAGCTGTGTAACCTTGAGCAAGTTAACCCCCATTGCTAAAAAAAATTTTAAAAAATTAAAAAAAAACTATTGGATAAAGCTAAAGTATTCATGAAGGAGTATTTATATCTATAAACAAAGAAGAGAGCCATGAAGTGAGTATGCAAGTTTCATGTATGTATATGTATACATATACGTACATTCATATATATTTATATATACAAATAAATATAAGCCTATGTGTATAAAATCAACAAATTTAAAACCCTCAAATAAGTTCTGAAATAGATATTATAAAATTTAAATAGATAAACAAAATTGAATATAAAGCTATTGGCAGAACAAAACTAAATCTCTTTTTAAACGACCAGTAAAATAGACAAACCATCAGCTAATTTGATCATCAGAGAAAAATATGCAGAGGAAAATTTCATCTCCCAAGAAAACAAAATTTAAACTATCTTACAGAGATAGGAACCTTAATGCCACAGCCCCTCTTACAATTACAACCCTAATAATCAGAAATGTTTTTCTCACGACTGACCAAATCTATCAGTTGTTTAACCATGTGTCCCTTTATTTGGACCTGGATGAAAATGTAGAAATCTGGTTACTATATCTTTATGTGAGGGGTGGGGAGAGATCCAGAAAATGAGACTCTGACCAGGGAAAGCTGATTCTATTGGATGGCCATGGACAACCAGTATCATTAGGAAAGGGTAAGTTGCAGTGTAGACCAAATTCCCCTATTTCACAGTTGTTGACTGGGGCTGCTTCTTATACTGACAATAAAATTAAGATTTACTACTATTTCCTTGCTTCTTTTATTTTTTTTATTACAGCACTATGTTTTTTTTTTACATGTTTAACTAGAGGGTTCACTATAATGCCCAGATCAAATTCTCCCACATGCAAGCCAATCCTATGCCATCTTTGTGTGTGTGTGTGTGTGTGAAGTTGACTTTTTCCAAGGAAAAGAGTTACTTGGAATCTCCATGAAAGGCTGCTTACTTGCTCCAGATAATCAATGTCATTTTGTGTCAGAATCCAATTTTCTAAGGTGTGAGCCACCTCCTCCAATTTGTGACATCAGAATATGTGATTAACTGACTCTCCTATCATCAGAACTATTAATAAAAATAATTCTGGGACTAAAACCAAATCCTGTGAAGCACTGTTCAATGTGGTTCTCTAGAAAAAAAAAAAAACACTTGAAGATCAATAACAGCTCTTTTATAATGAGCCCCTAAAGAGTTGTTCACCCACCTAATTGTAGTATGATCTAAACCATATTTTTCTGGCTTATTGATGAGTGTGTCATGTGGGATGAAATCAAAAGCCTAGCCAAAGTAAAAATATGTTTTCTGATGTTTCCTTTTGCTCTGCCAGAATTCTTATTCTCTCCTAGAAGGAAATTAGATTAATTTTAGCCTTGTTGACTTCAATCCAGGATACCCAGTGCTTCTATGCACAAATGCATTTTGTTGGATGACATGTTCCAAGATTTTCCAGGCCTGAGAATTAAACTGAAATGTCTAGAATTTCTGAAGTTGTCTTCCTTTTAACTTTTTTTTAAGAGATAACCATTATGTTTACTCTCATTGAACCTTTGTATACCCTTCTTGACTCCAGGGTACCTTGAATATCACTAAAGTGCCTCTTTTATTATTTTAGTCAATTCCTTAGTCTTTTCCTAAGTCTTGTGGTGAAATGTAAAGAACACTGCCTTTAAGAACTAGGTGCCCTGGGTTCAAATCCAGCCCTCCCATTTGTTAGATGGAAAAATCACTTAGCTAATCTCTGAGCTTGTTTCCTAATCTCTCAAATAAGGAAAACTGATATTCAGTATTTCTATATGTTGCTTTAAGTTCTGCTATTTGGGGGAAAGTAGAAAGAGATCAACCTTGCTTTCACATAACAAATCTTTGAAGATCACTCTTCCATAAATCTTCTGATATCTTGGTAAAGCACCCAAATTGATTCAGCTGGTCTTCTTAGGGCATTGACTCCAGTCTTTTCCTGCCATGACCTGAACATGCCTGAGGGTACAACCTTGACAAGTCTTACTCCTGGTTGTCATGGAATGGCTAGGATAAATATCCCTTTATTGGCTATGCTTCCAGACTGGCTTAGGGTGCAGTGGGTCTATTATCTGCTAGTGAGTACCTCAAGGGAAAAGGGAAGTACCTATTATGTGCAAAGCACTGTACCAAGCAATTTTCCTATATTATATTATTTGAGCTGGCTATTATAGGATGTAGTAGATTGAGACATTATTTCCTGCCTCTGTGCTAGACTTTCAGATCCTATATAAAGCAATCCCTTTTTAACTAGGCTTTCAAACCTACCAGAGGGTAGAAAGCAACCAGGCTTTGCTCAACTAGTTAGGAGGGGACAGGACAAATTATATCCTACCTTCTCACTATGCTTTCTGACCAGTGAGACAGGGTGGGGACAAACTACCTCCACTGCCAAGCTTGCTCCAATTCACCGAAATATAGCAGTTTGGGCAGATGAACACTGTATTATGCCAACTGCACACCCCCCCCCCCAATCTTCATCAAGATTTCTAATTAACATTCTTCATCATTCTTTATCCTTTCTTTTACTTCGACTAGACTCATTCGCTAATACTTGGCATACCTAAACATTTTCTGAGTTTTGCTATCCCTATAACACTGAATCCCCAGCTGCTAAAGAACCTTTCTTCCCATCCTTAGTTGCTTGCATCTCATTCCCCTTCCCCTAAAGCATACCTCGCTAATGTCTTATTCCAGATTGATATGCCCCTTCCATCTTGCTCTCTGGAATGTTGGCTCCACAGTTAACAAATTTCTTTTCCTCTTAAACCTCTTCCTTTTCCATTCATTCCATTTTCTTGCAATCTCTGAAGGCTGGCCCTCTCCAACTGATATTTATCCTTAGTTATCCTTTCTAGTATTTGTTGAACTTTTATTCATATCCATCATCTCACTGATCATGGTAGGAGAGTTAGAAAGATGTGTTTTCCATTGCCACTTGAAGATTCTGTCCTAACTGACATCACTAAGCACCTCCTCTCCTTTTAGGTTCATTCAATCCAAATTTATCAACCAATAGAGATTATTTTTAGCTATTATCTAGCCAAACACTTTCTCCTTCCCTTCTTAATGAATTCAATGTCTGGCTCAAAGTCTTCATCTCCATCTTTTCTTCATTACAGGGCCCTAAAATAGAAATGTTTATATTTCCTCAAAGACACTAATTTCTCATTTTTTCAATCTGCTTAACTCTGATGACTTTCTCCTCCTTTTGACCTCTAATACACTTGGGGGTGAAAATTTCATAAATCAACAAGCATTTTGTTAAGTGCTTATCATGTGCCAAACATTTAAGTGCTGGGGATATTAAAAAAAATTGTAAAGTCTTAACCCTCAAGGAGCTTACATTCTATTATAAATAACTAGGTGCATATAAATATGTGCGTAGCAAATAGAAGGTAATCTAAGAGAGAAGGGCACTAGCACCTGGAGGGATAGTCCAAGGAAACGGAGTCTAGAAAGGATTGCTGCAGCAGGTCAAATGTGAGCTAATACTTGCAGGAACTCAGGGGAACTAGAAGGCAGAAGCGAGATAACAAAGCATTCCTTATGGGAAATAGTCAATACAAATGCATGAAGATGAAGGGTGGGATTTAGTGTTTGAAGAACTACATGTAAACCAGTATAGCTTTATCATAGTAGTGTTAAGAGGGGATTAAAGTGTAAGAAGGTTAAAATCAGGAAGAAGCTATGTTATGAATAGTTTTAAATGGCAAAAAGAGAAAACTATATTTGACCCTGGAGGTAATATGGAGCCACTTGAGGTCAAGTGATCAGAAGGAATGACATTATCAGTTCTACACTTTAGAAAAATCACCTTGGGAGCTGAGTGAAGGATGACTTAGGATGGGGAGATATTTGAGGCAAGGAGACCAGTTTGAAGTTTATAGTAGGAGTTCAGTCAAGAGAGGATGAAGGTATGTTTAAGGGTTATGACTTTGTGACTGAGTAGAAAGGGATATGTGCAAGAGATGTCCTTCCCTTCATCTCTCTGTTCCCACAAGTGTTCCACAAAATAGCTAGGTGGCACAGTGTACAGAGCATTGGGCCTAGAGTCAAGAACACTCATTTTCCTGAGTTCTTCTGATATTATTGAATTTTTGTTTTCCAAATGAATTTTGTTATTATTTTTCTAGTTCAGTAAAATAATATTTTTTGTAATTTAATTGAGATGGCACTGAATATATAAATTAATTCTGGTAAATTGTCATTGTTATATTGGCTCTGACTATCCATGAGATTGATTCCAGCCTCAGATATTTGCTAGCTGTGTAATTCCAGGCAAGCCACTTATCTTTGTTTGCCTCCATTTCCTCATCTGTAAAATGAGCAGGAATAGGAAATGGCAAACTGCTCAAATATCTTTGCCAAGAAGATCCCCAAAGGGGATCAGAAAGAATCAGACATGACTGAAAAAAAATTACTAAACGACATTCCACATTCATATTAAGGAAATCTGAATTTCCTTTATCTTATCCTAACCTTTTATCTTCACATCTCTTCTTGTCCCCTAAACTCCTAAACTCTTTCCTAACTCCTAAACAAATCTTCATCCTCTCCATGACTGCCAAATCCTTGTCCACTCAGTAGCAAACCAGAATATCATTTCTGCTCTGAAATGCTTCTCTCTTCCCAGTCTTTATATATTGTTGAACTACTTCAACTACATAGCATTTATTTTTTTGCTGTTTTATCACTGATCACTCCTTGCCAAGCTTCAATTTGTTGTTTATTAACTTTTTAACAGCAGGCTCCTGTCTACCTACCTACTAAATAAAACTGGAGGAAATAACACAACTGTGGTGACTAGGTCCACTATAAATTTTTGCTAAATAACTTCTACTGAAGTCTCACTACATCAGGGCGTGCTTGTTACAACTGCCTATTTAATTCCTTTTTGTCCTCACTTTAGCATCCTTTCTGGCTCTGCCTCAGGCCCTCTTTTCTGTTTACACTCTCTCACTTAGTGATATCATCTACTCCCATAGGTTCAATTATGAATTCTGCATAGATGATTCCTAAATCTATTTATCTAGTCCTATTCTCTCTCCTGAATAGTCCTTAATTCAGGAGAATGTCTTGAGTTAAAAATCTCTATGGGTCCTAACCTTGAAATGTAATGGCTACAATCTAACTTTTTTCTGCAAGTATTGCCAACTCTTCATAGGTTTATCAAGCACTTGAGGATGAAGAGCAAAGAGGACAGAGTGCAAAGTAGGGACAAGATCGCAACCTCACTTTTGTATCTTTTTTACCTTCTCTGTTCTTTTATATTTCCCACCAAAGTACCATTTGAATCTAGGCTCCTCCAAGAGAGACAGTGATTTGCTTCTGAAAAGGGCTTCATTCCTGCCATTTCTATCCATCCCCTCCATTTCCTTGTCCACTCTCTTTTACCTTATTTAATTTCATCCTGTTCTCCCTTCATTTTTCCAACATCTTCTTTGCTACAAATACTAATTCCACATTTCCTCTCCTTTGATCTCCATTTAGTACTGATTACAAACCTAATTATGGCCAATGTTATTCAGTTCTTTCCTCCACCCACTAACCTTTATGATGCCAGTCACATCTTCTGCCTTATAAGAAATTAATGGTAACTTATGCAGGCTTTAAAATGGGAAATAAGAATTATTCTCTGACATTTCTACCAACAGTTGAGTGCTAAATTGGGTACCTCTGATATCACTCAAATTTGGGCTCTGGTTGAATGTGAAAACAGAATCTAGTCACAGCAAACTTTAAAGCCCATTTCAAAAATCCGGAGTTCCCTACTTTTCTTCAAGGAGGTAAATCCAGATTGAGTCAATCTGGACCACATTTAACATTAAACCCTTTCTGATTTTTGAGGACATTGACAAATTGAGAATGGTATTGTTTCACCTTTCCTAGATTCCAGTTGGTTAAAATAAAAGACTTTTACTCACTCCTTTCATGCTAGTCAAAAACACATTTATGATACCCCTTTACTTATGACCTCTAAAAAGTGATAGATCCTCAAAGGTCTCATGTATGAAATCCTGTAATCTCTTGCTCAATTTAAGCTGAGAAATGAATAAATCACGGGATGCTAGTTTCCAAGAGGGTTTTAGGTCCACAACTGAATTTATCCTGATAACACATTTGAAATTCTCTTTATGGTGGAGTAGCAAACCAGATGCTATATCTTTTACATTTACAAAATACTCTGGGGGATTACCTGCACAAATGTATCCATTCTTAGAGAGTTATCTGCTATTTGCTAATACATGTAAAGGAAGCTGCATAGAGGAATTTGATGTTTTAGGAAAATGATACAGATGCTTGGTTTAATGCAAAATAAAGATGTTAGACTTAAATCTCCATAATGAAATATTGCCTAAATGGCAACATTTGGTCTTATTTCTCCTATTCCAGATCAGATGCAAAGTAATCTGGTAATTTTCTTTATTAGGGGATAAACACAAAAAAATATCCTTCATCATTAGGAAGCAACATTGTCTAAGATGGACTTTTGAACAGGTGAACCTGATAGCCCTTCTTTGGCCTCTTACTGGAATGTAATAAACTCCTTCAGAGCAAGAACTCCTTCATTTTTGTCTTCAAATGCCCCAAACCTAGCACATCACTGGAGAGTAGTACTTTAAGCAGTAAGTGCTTAAAATGTGCTGATAGACTCTAATTGGCTTTCTACTGATGGAAACCATCCTCTGTGAAATGCATCCATACAATGAGGCCAAATCAGTAAGAGAGATTGTGAAAATGATTATTTAAAGGTTTCTCTATTCTATACTCCTAAACTCTCAAACAAGCTAAATTTCTCAGCTCATTCTGTTTCCTATTTTCAAAATGAAGGCTCTATCATGAAGATCCTTATTTTCCCTACTAAGCCAAGAAAATGCCAACAAGGGAGAGGAATTATTCTCCCAGAGATTGCACTAACTCAACTCCAGTTTATTCTCATCTTTTTATTATCTCCCAGTGCAGCTTTCCAAAACATGCCGACTGCTTCAGGCACCGTGGGTAAAAAATACAATCCCTTAGCCAAATTGTGTGCCTTCCAGCTAGGAGGGAATGGATCATAGCTAATATGGATTCAGATTAATTTTGACCCTGAAAAATGGTTCAGTGGCAGGCTCCATCATTTTGATCAAAAATGGATGCTGTGTCATTCCAAAACTAATTGCAAAAATAGGAGGGAAAATGTAGATGTTCCTTTATGATTGCTGCTCTCTTTAAAGTCTACTGCCGACATTGAATTCTCAGAAACTTTTGTAGAATGAACTGGTGCTTGGATGCCTAGTTCTCCAACTGTCTTTCTGGGATAGAATTTGTGTTCTAAGGATTAGAATCTACCAGGATAATTAAATCTCTTCTCTTGTCTTCAGATCATGAATGTGCCTAAGTGTGGCTTCAACCTAATTGCCAGCTGATTCCTTTGTAAGCTTAAATCATGTGTATTAATTTAATCATACAGTTTTGGCTACTTCTATACTCTATATGTCAGCAAGTGGGCTTCAATGGATGACCGGCTCTAGGTGCAATCTAGCAAGAAAGCAGAGAGCCCATATACCCATAGGCAACTCCCATTTACACACAGACAGACAGACAGACAGACAGACAGACAGACACACACACACACACATTTTTTAAGTTTACAGGAAACTCAAATACATCCAAATGTTCATTCATAAGACACTATGAGGAAAATGAAAGAAAGGAACACGAAAGCACAAGAACATTATGTCCATCCCAAACATCATTAGATGCAATCTTAAAGCAGGCAGTCACTTTTGCTATTATTGGGTAGAGTCTCTCAAAGTTAAGAGAGCCACAGACTAGGCCTGGGACAGCCAATTTAAAAAATAACTGAACCTGAATGAGAGTAGAGGCTCTGAAAGGCTAAGGTCGCATTTCAAGCTTTGCTTTGTTAAAAGCAAGTCAGTGAGAAATCTTGCTGTATCACAGGCTTAGTTTTGTCCACTGCCCATTGGCAAGACTCTCAGCCATGGAGAAACCTATCTGATCTGGTTTGCTAGGCTGAGCACTCTGGGCTTTTTTTCCCCCACTCCTGCAAAGAGGGGATGGTAGGATATTCCCTTCTTGGTCCTCCAATTGAGCTTTTCTAAAGTCTTTTATGTAGAGCACAGGGTTTGGGAATAGGAATTCTAGCCAGTATGCTGCACTGGGGCTGAGCATGAGCCAGCTGTTCATTATTAACTGCTTATATTTTTCTTAAGGATAAAATGTGGGCCAACTGCCGTGGTACATAGCTGTACAGATTTCTCTAAGTGGCATAGCCTGAGTCCTGGACCACTTCTGCTTACTGATGGCAATTTGCTTAAACACGAAGTCTCCAAAGTAAAATGCACAGGTGAGCTCACTAACAAAGATGGATAAAGCCCTCTGCAAACTTTATATGATCATATAAATGCCTTTGTTATTGTTGAACTGAATAGAAGCCAGTTGAACTGATATGTAATTCTTTTAGAATTAAAAAAAAAAACTCTGAAAAAATGCTGAATTGAAAAAAAATTGCTTTTAAAAATCTGCTTACATAGAATTATAGAATTTCAGAGTTGGAAGGAAGCTCAGCAGCATCTGCTACAACACATATACAAAATAAATCCCTACTGTGACATACCTGCTAACTGGTTGTCTTGGAGATCTCAGCTTGGACATCACCAAGGAGGGGAATCTGACCCTCTCTTAAAGACTGTTCTACTTTGTTCTAATTGTTTTATTTTGATTTTTGTTCTTTTTCTCTTGAAATCAAACCTAAATATTGAGGTCTATGCAATTTTCACTAATTGCTCTGGATCTCCCCCATTCCACCCCACCCTAGAGCCAAACAGAACAAATCTAAAACTTCTTCCACATTACAGCTATCATGTCCCTCTGGTTCTTCTCTTCTCTGGGCTAAACATGCTTAGTTACTTCAATGTATATTAGTAGCAGTAGATTTATGATTTCATACAGCAGAGAGAAATGTTAAACTGTCCTCATGTCCAGTTTGCTACATGTTGGTTTTATTCCTTTCTTTCCTTCCTTCCTCCCTCCATTCCTTACTTCATCCCTTTCTTTCTCAGTTCCTTTTTTTCCTTTCTATGATCTCTTCTTTCCATTTTTCCTTCCTTCCTTTCTTCCTTTCTCCCTCCCTCCTTTCCTTCCTACCTTCTTCCCTCCCTCCCTCTCTTTCCTTCTTCCTTCAACAAAGCTTAAGTTAAGTAGAAATAGAAAGGGGAAAGGAGAAGGAGAAAGACTGTCAATAATATTGCTGGTTCAATTTCATTGTCTCTAAAATAGTGAGAATAAAAGCATTTATTTTCCAGGTTATTGTTAGGACCAAATATCATGGTAACTCTAAAGTGTTTAGCACAGTGTCTGGTACATAGTAAGTGCTATATAAATGTTAGCTATTATTAGGTATTATTATTGTTATCATTGCTCCCTCCCTCCCTCCCTTTCTCTTCTTCTTTTCTCCCTCCCTCCTTCAATTTTTCAACTCATAAATCTCCATAAAAATGGATAAGATTTGGAATATTGACAATTTCAATTTAGGAAATAATTTTACTAACAATCATAAGTGTTCAAAAATTGAAAAAAGTTTGCTTTGGAGGCTGAGTTAGAGAGTCATCCAACACTTTATGTCTTTGAGTGTAGGATGGATGTTGTAGATGTGTTCACATGCCAGGTAGGGGTTGAACAGGAACTCTGGGATCTTTTCCTACTCTAAAATTCGGAGTCCGATATTTTGGTGAAAATGAGAGGCATGAATGAACACTAATGTGAAGTGCTAGAGGAAATCAAGAAGCTCACAGATTCATTTGGGTATGTTGATAAGATCATAATTGTATTGTTAATAAATATGTACATTTACATATGTGTATATATGTATGTATGTATGTGTGATGTAAAATATTTGAAGGTATTTTATCTCATTACTAATATTAATCACAAAGGCAATTCCAAGTACAGCACATTTTTAGGGCTACTATCCTAAGCTCCCATTTTTGCTAATAGACTAGCTCCTCAGAGTTCTACTAGAAACTTCTACCTTCGGTAGAGTGGTTTCTGATTAGATTTCTAATACTATAGCTCATATAGTACCACTAGAATGCTGTCCTCATTGATTGCTTTTTGGAGGGGGGAAGGCAGGGCAATTAGGGTTAAGTGATTTGCCCAATCAAATGGCTTTTAAGTGATAAGTGTGTGAGGCCGGATTTGAACTCAGGTCCTCCTGATTTCAGGGCTGTTTCTCTATTCCCTGTGCCACCTAGCCACCCTATGCTAAATTATTTTTACAAAACATATCCCCAAAGATTGCAGCACATTTTCCCCAAAGTTCATATAGAGTTCAGAGAAAAGTGGTCTCAAACTTAAAGGAAACATGTAGCAAAGGGCTAAGTCAGTTCCGGGTTGCTGGAATTAATTTTTCCTCATTTATTGAGTCAACATGAAATTTTGCTTGGGCATCATGTAGCCCCTGAAACTGCCTTTTTTCCATTGTGTTCAACTCTTCCTTAGTTCCCAAAGCAGAGTCATTCACTACTGTTCTGGAAAGAATGATGAGATACCCATAAAAAGTCCAAAACTTTCAAATATTTTGAAATTCACAAGGTCATCTTCTAATTAGAGAGACTGTGAAGTTTGTCTCTTTCCCCCACCCTTCACCCCTTTCTAAGGGGTTTGGCTAGAATTGTTTCTACAACTACACTAGCATACCACAAGGAATTCTGGATTCTGAGATAGATTGTTGTTTTTATACAAGGCCCAAATGGCGTGCAAATTTTTTCAGTCAGTCCTAATATACTTCCTGTGAAGTATCACTTCATTTCATCCAAAGGCTGGAAACAGTTAGCTTTTTCCAAATTTATTAAGAACATTTCACTTTAATGTCTTTGATTAATTTGTTGAGTCAACAGAAGTGTTTTCACCTGGTAAAGCTATTAGCATGTGACATCTTGTTAGTTACTTTAAGTGGAGCAGGGGAGATTGGTTCAACCACCTTCCCCAATCTCCTCTCTCACCAACCATTATATAAGTAGCAAATGAGATCATATATGTGAAAGTGCTTTGTACACAGTACAGTACCATCCAAATGCCCAGCCAGCAATATTTAAACACTTGTAAGCACTACTGCACTATTTATTGATGGTATTTATATTCTTTTAGAATCAACATGGTGAAATGTCTTCTAACATTGTTATTATTTAATAACCCTATGGTTTTCTTATTCAGAATGAGGGAAATGATTGTGAGAAAAAAGCCTACTATATATTTAGTCATCATGGTGGGAGAAATAGCTTCTTTAAAAATTTTCGGTAGAGATCTAGATTAAAATTTTACATTAAAAATGGTCCATTAATACAACAAACATTTGTTACACAACAAATAAGGCACCATGTAGGTGCTGGGATAAATACAAAGTTTAGAGAATATACAGTCCTTATCTGCATGTGGATAACAGAGGCTTAGCTAGCCCAAAGATAGGGCAATATATCGTATGCATCTCATGATCTCTATGATATCTTAATATGGAAATTAACCTTAGAAAATCTTCAGAATGGAAAGAGTGCTGAGAAGCATCCATACAATAGGAATTCTATGTGTTTTTAATGTTATGTATGAGTTCTGTTCTTGAGTGACAATAAGTAGGATATGTGATATTTCTCTTCGGTTCTTTTTTATTATTTATTTTTTGCCTTTTTAGAGGCAGAAAGGCAGGGCAATTAGGGTTAACTTTCCCAAGGTCACACAGCTAATAAGTGTTAAGTGTCTGAGGCTGGATTTGGACTCAGGTCCTCCTGACTCCAGGGCTGGTGCTCTATTCACTGCGCCACCTAGCTGCCCCCTTTTTTGATTTTTTAAAATACTGAGTTGCTTTCTTTCATCCTTTCCCAAATCTTCTCATGGAAGTATATTAGAAGACCAATACTATGCTCCATATTTTTAAAAGATTGGATATAAATAAAAGAGGAAAACTTGACTTGACCAAAGTCATACATACAAACCTCCAGTGGAAAGGTATGCTTACAGCCCCCAGCTCCTTGCTCTTAATCCAATCTAGCCTCTATCTCTGGGTTGATATTAATGACAAAATTCTAAC
Organism: Gymnobelideus leadbeateri; assembly: GCA_011680675.1. Taxonomy (NCBI): domain Eukaryota; kingdom Metazoa; phylum Chordata; class Mammalia; order Diprotodontia; family Petauridae; genus Gymnobelideus; species Gymnobelideus leadbeateri. Next base: position 733,992 of record WOXC01010876.1, on the reverse strand, counting down.
AGTAAACCATTTCTTCAACATCCTTTATTCACTCCCATCTTACCGCACTCATCTTGCGTTTGATTTCATTGAATCAGGGCTGTCAGAGTTGGATATCAATTTTCTAACTACACTACACAGTGCTACATGTGGATTATGCCAGGAGTTTCTGGTTGCATTCCATTTATTTCAATGACTAAAAAAATATCTTTTTAATATAAGTGCTGCTACTATTTTTAACTGCCTAAGTCAGGGGTGGGGAACATATGGTCTCAAGGCTACATGTGGCCATCTAGGTCCTTGGGTGCAGTCTTTTGACTGAGCCCAAATTTTACTGATAATTTCTTTTATTAAGGGCCTAAGTTACCTACTATGATCTGGAGAAAAATCTTCCCTTAATCTAGGTCTACTTCTATAAGTGGTATATTAAAAATTTATTATTTTCTAACCTGGGCTGTGCCTCATGGAGGCAAGATGAGGATAAAGCAAAGCAGCATATTAGAATAGAAAGAAATTTAGGAAGAGAATCAGGATTTTTCGGTGACCCATCTGAGCAGTATATATAATGAAAAGAGTGTGGCACTTAAAACCAGGGGAGACCTCGATTCAAATCCCACCACTGACACTATCTGCATGATCATGGGCAAGTCTATTAAACTTCTCTGGGACTCAATTTCCTCATCTATAAAACATGGAGGACAATACTCGAAGTAAAAGACAGTACAGTATAGTAATCAAAGAGCCCACTGAGGAGTCAGAAAGATCTAGGTTTAAGTCCTACCTGTGAAATATATTAGGTGTGTCACCCAGGGAATTTCATTTAACCAGTGGCCCCTAAGATTTTAAGTTGTAGATCAGGTGCCCACCTACACTGGTAAATGAGGTTTCCTCAGTGAAGTTTCCTCTACCAAATGAATAGCAGGTCAGACACCAAAAGAAATTGTTTTGGAAGTGACAGAAGAAAATCTCTAGGGGAATCTTTGCCATAGATAAAAAACAGAAAAGAGAAACAAAGATGATGGTAAAAAAAATCAATGAAATCTAACTAAAAAGAAAACCAGCATTAGAAACAAGGCTTTTTGTCTGTAACTAGTTTAGCAATGTCAACACATCTGGAAAGCAGGGTCCTGTTCCCATGATTTTCACATGACAAATATTTTATCCATAAACTTCAAATTATCAACTAAAAAGTTTACTGTTAAGAACAAATATTTCATTGGGAGCTATAAGAGAAATGCTTAATTAATTTTGAGGTTTTTACGTGTAGGTCATCACTACTACTCTATCTTTTATTTGGAAAAATGAAACCCACAAACATTCCTGTTAAGGAAAGGAATTTAAACCTCAAAAACCATACTCATTTTAAGTAATATTAAGGAGAAAATTTCTAACTTCAAAACATGAAGCAAATAAAACCCATTTTTATTGAGCCATAATTTGGTCTTATATATTGTTGTGTAGAAGAAATGAAAAGAAAAGTGATAAAATAGTACAGACATGTTTACAGCATTTTGGAAAGAAAGAACTTGGCATATGGAGACAGGGCAACAATATCCTAATGGCAACCCTGTGTTACTACCCTACCTTTAGTGAAACATTGCTCAAAAGTGTTTCTTTTAAATCAAAGGATTCTCTCACATTCAAGAAGGGCTTCCAGAGAAAATACATTTGCCTTTGTGTAGACAGCCAAGACAGTTAGCCAGAAAATGTTTTTATAAAAGCTTTCAACTAAAATGGAGAGCTAAGTGGAAATGAAATGGAAAGATGATCAGGGGAAAGACTGTCAATAATAATGCTACCTCAGTTTCCTCCTCTGTGAAACAGGGATAAAATAGCACATATGCCTTAGGGTTATTGGGATCATAAGAATGAGATATTTGTAAATTACTTTACAAAACTTAAAGCACTATATAAATACTAGTTATTATAGTCAGTATTCTTACAGGTACCAGACCTTACAATGAACCTGAGTGATTCTGCTTTTGGGGGTGGGTTAGGGTTGGGACAGTACTCATCGATGTTTTCAGTGAAAAGTTTCTACAACTAAGGTAGAAACTCCATTCATTAATAGTAACCTCATCTAAAACTTTGTATCTTAGAGAATTGTCTAAGGGCAATGATAGATAGGTCCTATTACCTAATTAGGTTCACACAGCTAGTACATGTCAGAGATAGCACCTGAAGCAAAGTCAAGGTGACTGCAAGCCAGTCTTCTCCCTACTTTGTCATACTTCCTCTTTAATAACTAATGATAACAAATAGTAAAACAGTAGCATGAAAGAGTTGAAATTATCTCTAATCTTCTTTCTAATCTTTGGCACAGTAAATTTAATTATTTAAAAAGGAACAATTCCTTTGTAAGACACAATCAGAAAAAGTTACATTGTATAGTCTCATTTTTGACCTTACATATCAGCAGAGGGATTTGAAAGTACATTCTCATTTGGTCTATACTTTTTTACTGTTGTGTTGTTGTTGTTGTACCATTTATTTCATTGGTAGAGGGAGCTATTGATGAGAAAACTCTTTCAACTAATGCAGGTACCAGTTTTGCAATTAATAATGTTAATTGCTTGGGGCATTAAGACCCAGCAATTTTGACTTAGGGGTACCATGAAATTTGCCTATATATTAAACCAAAAAAATTTATATGTGTAGTTTTGTCCTTGCATTTAAAAACTAAATACCTGCAAACACTTATCTAAAAGAAATTCTTCCTGTAAATGTTACAGTTTCTCGTAAAAGGGCTGCTACTGACATGTCAGTCCATGAGCCCCCTGATGCCTATAGTTCTGTAGTAATGTTCTTCCTGCTCTAGTAAGTAGGTGTCTAGAGGTTCCCATAATGAGAAAGGTAAGAAAATAACTCTGGGGTTGTCCATAATAGAGCCATAGGGAATAGTAAAGCTGTCCACCCAGAATAAAAATTCAGTTCTCCTCTAAATAATTAAAATAAAATTGCAAGTGACTCTGCTAAGTAGACCTGATCAAAAGCAGACACACACACACACACACACACACACACACACACACACACACACACACACACACACACAGAAACTCTGTAGAAAATATGGGATAGCCTGACTGCCATAAACTAATCTCAGCAAGTCACTTTCCCTCCCTTGGCCTCGAGGGCAAAGCTATTTAAGAAAGGATGAATATATGTTACTTTCCATCTATTCTGGTTCTAGATTGTACAGTCCCTTCCCCATTGCAATTTTCTCCATTGTGGTTTCTATATACAGTGGGTCAGCATAAGAAATTAAATGGGAATTTGAGGAGAGTTTTGTGGAAGCTTCAAATTACATGCAAAGGCCAGCAAATGGCACAGAGGAAGTTTAGAAATTCAGAAATGCATAAAATATGTATAACATTGTATAATATAGCCTATGACCAAATATTTAACCTAAATTTTACAATAAGTTACTTTATACATTCCATAAAAGAAAAAGAATAAAAATTAGGTTTCTTCTCTGGCAAGGAGAAACAAAAATTTTTACACAGGTTTTCTAGATTTCCATACTCTAAAATGCCCTACCCCTCCACTCCCAGCAAGGCAAGGTGGAAGGCATAACAGTACAAATGTAAACTCTTGGAGACCTGGGACTGCTTGTCTTTGTATCCATATTATTTAGCATAGTGCCTGTGGCAGAGAAAGTGCTTCATGTGCATTTGATCAATTGATATGCCATCTAGATTAAGACTAATTTTTTAAGATAAAAAGAGTTCTTTCCTTCCACAATAAGTAATTCCTCATCCCCTCTGCTTTTATCAAAAGAATACAATAAACATGTGTTTAGACTACATATACATTTTAAAATAGTATTTGAACAATTGAGTTACATTACAATCTTTAAGCATTATAAATAATTTATAATAATAAGTTTTTTATTTGTAAAATGAAAGGTGTAAGAGATAGCATAACATAATAGAGAGGCATTTCTGGAAATCAAATGGGTTAGACAGGCCTCCAAGATTCCGTCAAGTTCTAAATTGATGATGCTCTGTTCTTATGATCAGATAGTTTCTTGCATCTCTTCCAGCTCAAATATTCTCTAGTATATATGTGTCCAAAAAAAGACTGTGATCCTACCAGTTTCTGAATAGGAAAATGCCCTCTCTGAACATATTAGTCTCTGCCCCATTTCCTCTCAAATCAAAACTATTTTTTCCAACAATTATATTTTATCATTTAATTTGTGTGTGTGTGTGTGTGTGTGTGTGTGTGTGTGTGTGTGTGTGTGTGTGTGTGTGTGTGTGTGTTTTGGAGGGGGAAAGGCTGGGCAATTGGGGTTAAGTGACTTGCCCAAGGTCACACAGCTAGTAAGTGTTATGTGTCTGAGACTGGATTTGAATTCAGTTCCTCCTGACCCCAGAGCCAATGCTCTATTTACTGCACCAGGTAGCCACCCCTAATTTTTACTTATTTTAAAGACTGTCTCCTTATATCGCCCAGGCTAGAAATGTAAGGACTACTTGTAGTCTAATCCCAGAACATCCATTGAAATGGAAATTTCAACCTGCACTTTCTGAGCTGGATGAGTTCAGCCTTCCTTGGGCAACCTGGCTGTCCCCTGTCCCCAGAAGTTCACCATATTAATGCTGAACTTAGTATCAATAACTAAATGCAGTAGGTTTATCGTATATAGCTCAGAACTCACAGGTTCAAAAGATCTTCCAGCCTCAGCTTCCTTAGTAGCTGGCATTAAGGGCATGAACCACCATGCCTGGCTATTTAATTTTTTTTTAAATGTATATGTTACCAATAAGAAGATCTAGGACACTGGGAAAGATTTTTCTTTTAATTTAAGCGAATTGACATACATTTGTTTTGCCTAGGTATGAATTAAAGTTTAGTTGGAAGTGGGGGTGGGAGATGTGAAGGGGGATTTCACAAGCACCATTATACCACAAGTCTTAGAAAAGACTTTACTCTTAGAATAAGACTAAGGATTTTATTTCTTCAATGAATCTTCATAATACATATTCTGACCTTTTGGGACATATTCAAAAAGGACCTGGACGCAGAGCAAGGGCAGAGAGTTTCAGAGCTGAAAACAGTACAACAAGCTCTTTTTCTAGAACTCTGTGAGCTTTTAGGTATTTTACTTTACTCTTGAGGGAAAACTACCCCTTAGGCAGCTAAGTGACCCAGTGAATAGAGCACTGGGCTTAGAGTCAGGAAGACCTGAGCTCCAATTTGGCCTCAGAAAATTACTAGCTATGTGACCCTGTGCAAGTCACTTAACCTCTGCTTTGCCATAATCCACTGTAAAGAGAAATGGCAAACCATTCCAGTATCTTTGCCAGGAAAACACCATAGACAGTGTGGTATATGGAGTCACAAAGAGTCAGATATGACTGAACAATAACAACAAACTACCCAGTGTTGGGATTTTTTATTTGCCCCTGATCTTGGTCACAGGATAGTTAAGTAGCCATATGCTAAAGGAGATTCATCCATTAAGAAGAAAAATGGATATGTTTGCCTCTAAATCTATGGATAAGGCTGTCAGTATGGAACCACCAGACTTTATTAAGTATACCAGTACTGAAGGAAATTCATTGGCAACAGTATGCAGTGGTGAGAAATGAGGCAGAGAGAACAATTAGGAGGCAGTTGCAAGAATTTAGGTCAGAAGTGATAAGGGCCTGAACTAAGATGTTAGCTCTGTGACTACAGAAAGTAGTCAGTAATGAGAGATGCTGTGGAGGTTCTGATAAAAACAAGTCTGTCAATGGAATAGAATAGACATAAGAGAATTGGAAATAATATAACTCAATAATTGAGCATTTGATAAACATGAAAACATCAATTATTTAGTAAAGAAATATCTAAATTGCCTGATAAAAGTATAATAAAATAAAATAAATTTAAAAAGATAAGCACACTAATCTCTATCGGTGGTTCTGAGAATTTTTAACAATCACTGTGGAAAACCATTTGGAATCATGCAAATATGAAGTCACTAAAATATCTATACTCTTAGACCCAGAGATTCTCCTCTATGGAGAATCAAGGAGTTCATTGATAAAAAGAAAGCCTCCGGCGGAGCTAAGATGGCGGAGTAGAAACAGCTCATCCAAGCCACTCTGCCCCCAAATTCCACCCAAACTATGTAAAAGGGGACTCTGAACAACTTCTGGAGCCGCAGCACCCACAGAACCACACAGAGAAGCTAACCTCAAGCTGAGGACAGCCCAGCAGCCCTGCAGGAAGGACCAGCACAGCAGTCTGGGACCTGGCAGAGCGCAGGAGCCGAGCCGAGCCCAGGTCCCCGTGAGCCGAGGTTTTAGCCCCAGGGTGGCAGGGCCAGCAGCTGGCTGGAGGAACCCCAGAACACCAGGAGCTGTGGCAACTCCAGAATTATCAACATAGACATGCCTAGGACAAAGTAAGAGGTTGGTGTCCTATGGACTTTGGGACTGGTATTTAGGGAATGCATCGCTCCCTCCCCTGGGGGCTAGAAGCCACTGAGGAAACACGCTATTTTGCAGTTTTCAGAGGTAGCTCCAGCTCCCGGCCTCCAAATCGTAGGGAGATCCAGCGATCAGTCTTGGGGGGTAATCCCTCTTGCTTTAACCTCCCTGGATTTGGATTGTGATCTAGGGTGGAAGTCGTGGGTGGGTTTACAGCTTGCCAGAAACGGAAGTTGCCCCCCACACGTTCGGGACGAAAATTCCTCTATCTGGCCTTAAAGCCATAGTGTGGCAACAAGCCCAAAAGTCAAGTAATTAAGTGGCAACATGCCAAGGCAAAGGAAACAGAAAAATGCAACCCTAGACTCCTATTTTGGAGGAATAGAGCGGGAAAAGTACTGTGAGATCAGAAGTCCTGCTCCAAAAGCCCCAGGGGAAAACATGAGCAGGTTGCAGGCCATAGAGGACCTTAAGAAGGTCTTTAAAAATCAAATAAGAGAAGTGGAGGAAAAATTGGAAAGAGAAATGAGAAGGATGAAGGAAAAGTATGAAATGAGGGTCAACAGCCTGACTGAGGAAAACAACACTTAAAAAATAGACTAACTCAAATGGCAAAGGAGTCCCAAAAGGGCAATGAGGAGAAGAATGCCTTAAAAAGTCGAATTTGCCAGATGGGAAAAGAATCTCAAAAGTTCATTGAGGAGATTCATTCTTTCAGAGTTAGACTGGAGCAAATGGAAGCTAATGACTTTATGAGAAATCAAGATGCTGTTAAGCAGATCCAAACAAATGAAAGATTAGAAGGCAATGTGAAATATCTCATGGGGAAAAACCACTGACCTGGAGAATAGATCCAGGAGAGACAATTTAAAAATTATTGGACTACCTGAAAGCCATGATCAAGGAAAGAACCTAGAAATCACCCTTCAAGAAATTCTCAAGGAAAACTGCGCTGATGTTTTAGATCCAGAGGGCAAAATAGAGGTTGAAAGAATCCACAGATCACCTCCTGAAAAAGATCCCAAAAAGAAAACTCCCAGTAATATTATAGCCAGGTTCCAGAATCCCCAGATCAAGGAGAAAATACTCCAAGCAGCCAGGAAGAAACAATTTCAGTATTGTGGAAAAACAATCAGAATAGCCCAGGACCTGGCAGCTTCTACACTGAGGGATTGAAGGGCATGGATATGATATTCCAGAGGGCAAAAGAACTGGGAATGAACCCAAGGGTCACCTACCCAGCAAGGCTGAGGGTTTTGTTTCAGGGGAAAATATGGTCATTCGGTGGAATGGAGGACTTTCAAGCATTCTTGAGGAAAAAACCAGAATTGAATAGAAAATTTGACATCCAGACACAAGAAGGAAGAGATGCCTGAGAAGGTAATCAGGGAAAAGAAATCAAAAGGAACTTATCAACGTTGAACTATTTACATTCCTATATGGAAAAGCAATAACTGTGACTGATGATATCTTTCTCACTATGAAAATAATGGAAGAAGGGGGTGTGGTCATATGAATACATATGTGAATGTGTGTGTATATGGTTACAGTTATATATGGATAGAGGGCATAGGTTGAATTTGTTGGGAAGGGAGAATACTCAAGGGATGAAATTATGAGGTGAGAGAGGAAAGTGGCAAGAGGAGATGGGGAGAGACATGGTAGGGTAAACTATCTCATGTAGGGGAAGTGGTTGCAAAGGAGGGGGAGAATAAGGAAGGCTAAAAAGGCAAAACCACATTCACATTGAATTTGGTTCAGGGAGAAAATGACATACATACTAAATGGGATATCTCAACCTGCAGCAGGATAGGGGGAAGGGGGAGGAGAGGAGGGATGATGGATGGGAGGGCATCCTTGGGGGGAGGGGAGGTTGGAAGTACCCACTATAGAAGAGGGATAGGATCATGTAGGGAATGGACCAGATGGGGGGGTGGGATGAGTGGGGAGGAATTATAAGCAGCCTTGTACAATATATCTACTATGATAATGTTTTGCATAGCTAGACATGTACAACATATACTGAATTACTTATCTCCCCAGAGGGAATGGGTGACAAGGGAGGAAGGAAATGGATCTGAAATTCGAGGTCTTAACATTAAATGTTTCAAATATATATAAATACTATTATTAATACTCTTTTGCTTATAATTGGGAGATAAGATATGCAGGCATTGGGACACAAAGATTCACCTTCCTCTAATGGAAAAGTCGATGGGGGTATGGGAGAAGGTATGGGAGAGAGCAGATTCGAGGAAGTGATATCTTGTGGGACTGCTATTCTGGGAGGTTGGGTAGGGGAATACTGGAGGGAAGATGATTGTAACTCAAAATCTGGCAGAACTGAATGATGTAAAACAGAAGTTAATAAAGCATTTGTTTAAAAAAAAAGAAAGCCTCCATATATACCAAAACATTTTATAGAAGCACTTTTGCAATAGCAAAAGAATCAGAACTGGGGAGAGAGTAAAGCAGTTGCCTATGGAATAAAAACTGGCTAATCTAACTAACTGTAGTACATATAAGTACACATAGTACATGTAGTACATATATTATTATAAAGCGAAGTTAATGTCTTTTTTCAAACAAATGCTTTATTAACTTCTGTTTTACATCATTCATTTCCGCCAGATTTTGAGTTACAATCATTTCCCCCCTGTTATTCCCCTACCCAACCTCCCAGAATAGCAGTCCCACAAGATATCGCTTCCTCCAATCTGCTCTCTCCCATACCTTCTCCCATACCCCCTTCGACTTTTCCATTAGAGGAAGGTGAATCTTTGTGTCCCAATGCCTGCACATCTTATCTCCCTATTACAAGCAAAAGAGTATTAATAATAGTATTTATATATATTTGAAACATTTAATGTTAAGACCTCGAATTTCAGATCCATTTCCTTCCTCCTTGTCACCCATTCCCTCTGGGGAGATAAGTAATTCAGTATATGTTGTACATGTCTAGCTATGCAAAACATTATCATAGTAGATATATTGTACAAGGCTGCTTATAATTCCCTCCCACTCATCCCACCCCCCACCTGGTCCATTCCCTACATGATCCTGTCCCTCTTCTATAGTGGGTACTTCCAACCTCCCCTCCCCCCAAGGATGCCCTCCCATCCATCATCCCTCCTCTCATCCCCCTTCCCCCTATCCTGCTGCAGGTTGAGATATCCCATTTAGTATGTATGTCATTTTCTCCCTGAACCAAATTCAATGTGAATGTGGTTTTGCCTTTTTAGCCTTCCTTATTCTCCCCCTCCTTTGCACCCACTTCCCCTACATGAGATAGTTTACCCTACCATGTCTCTCCCCATCTCCTCTTGCCACTTTCCTCTCTCACCTCATAATTTCATCCCTTGAGTACTCTCCCTTCCCAACAAAATCAACCTATGCCCTCTATCCATATATAACTGTAACCATATACACACACCTTCACATATGTATTCATATGACCACACCCCCTTCATCCATTATTTTCATAGTGAGAAAGATATCATCAGTCACAGTTATTGCTTTTCCATATAGGAATGTAAATAGTTCAACTTTGATAAGTTCCTTTTGATTTCTTTTCCCTGATTACCTTCTCAGGCATCTCTTGCTTCTTGTGTCTGGATGTCAAATTTTCTATTCAACTCTGGTTTTTTCCTCAAGAATGCTTGAAAGTCCTCTATTCCACTGAATGACCATATTTTCCCCTGAAACAAAATACTCAGTTTTGCTGGGTAGGTGACCCTTGGGTTCATTCCCAGTTCTTTTGCCCTCTGGAATATCATATTCCATGCCCTTGATCCCTCAGTGTAGAAGCTGCCAGGTCCTGGGCTATTCTGATTGTGTTTCCACAATATTGAAATTGTTTCTTCCTGGCTGCTTGGAGTATTTTCTCCTTGATCTGGGGATTCTGGAACCTGGCTATAATATTCCTGGGAGTTTTCTTTTTGGGATCTTTTTCAGGAGGTGATCGGTGGATTCTTTCAACCTCTATTTTGCCCTCTGGATCTAAAACATCAGGGCAGTTTTCCTTGAGAATTTCTTGAAGGGTGATTTCTAGGTTCTTTCCTTGATCATGGCTTTCAGGTAGTCCAATAATTTTTAAATTGTCTCTCCTGGATCTATTTTCCAGGTCAGTGGTTTTTCCCATGAGATATTTCACATTGCCTTCTAATCTTTCATTTGTTTGGATCTGCTTAACAGCATCTTGATTTCTCATAAAGTCACTAGCTTCCATTTGCTCCAGTCTAACTCTGAAGGAATGAATCTCCTCAGTGAACTTTTGAGATTCTTTTTCCATCTGGCAAATTCGACTTTTAAGGCATTCTTCTCCTCAATGCCCTTTTGGGCCTCCTTTGCCATTTGAGCTAGTCTATTTTTTAAGGTGTTGTTTTCCTCAGTCAGGCTGTTGACCCTCATTTCATACTTTTCCTGCATCCTTCTCATTTCTCTTTCTAATTTTCCTCCACTTCTCTTATTTGATTTTTAAAGTCCTTCTTAAGGTCCTCTATGGCCTGCAACACTCATGTTTTCCCCTGGGGCTTTTGGAGCAGGACTTCTGACCTCACAGTCCTTTTCCCACTCTATGCCCCCAAAATAGCAGTCTAGGGTTGCATTTTTCTGTTTCCTTTGCCTTGGCATGTTGCCACTTAATTGCTTGACTTTTGGGCTTGTTGCCACACTATGGCTTTAAGGCCAGCTAGAGGAATTTTCGTCCCGAACGTGTGGGGGGCAGCTTCCGTTTCTGGCAAGCTATAAACCCACCCACAACTTCCACCCTAGATCACAATCCAGATCCAGGAGGTTAAAGCAAGAGCGATTACCCCCCAAGACTGATCGCTGGATCTCCCCACGATTTGTAGGCTGGGAGCTGGAAATGCCTCTGAAAACTACACAGTGGCGTGTCTCCTCAGCAGCTTCTAGCCCCCAGGGGAGGGAGCTGACGCATTCCCCAAATACGGGTCCCAAAGTCCATAGGACACTAACCTCTTACTTTGTCCTAGGCAAGTCTATGTTGATAATTCTGGAATCTCCACAGTTCCTGGTGTTCTGGGGTTCCTCCAGCCGGCTGCTGGCCCTGCCGCCCTGGGGCTAAACCCTCGGCTCACGTGGACCTGGGCTCCGCGCTCGGCTCCTGTGCTCTGCGCGCTGCCGGCTCCCAGACCACTGCGCTGGTCCTTCCTGCAGGGTGCTGGGCTGTCCTCAGCGGGAGGTTAGCTTCTCTGTGTCGTTCTGTAGGTGCTGGGGCTCCAGAAGTTTTTCAGAGTCCTTTTTTACATAGTTTGTGGAGAATCTGGGGGCAGAGAGGCTTGGACGAGCTGTTTCTACTCCGCCATCTTGGCTCCGCCCCTCTGAGTTAGTCTATTTTTAAGGTGTTGTTTTCCTCAGTCAGGCTGTTGACCCTCATTTCATACTTTTCCTGCATCCTTCTCATTTCTCTTCCCAATTTTTCCTCCACTTCTCTTATTTGATTTTTAAAGTCCTTCTTAAGGTCCTCTATGGCCTGTAACCTGCTCATATATTCCCTTGGGGCTTTTGGAGCAGGTTTTCTGACCTCACAGTCCTCTTCCTCTTCCATGCTTCGATCCTCTTTGCCCCCAAAATAGGAGTCTAATGTTGCATTTTCCATTTAATTTGTTTCCTTTGTGGCATCTTGCCACTTAATTACTTGACTTTGGGGCTTCCATTTCTGGCAAGCTGGATATATCCACCCCACGACCTCCACCCCAGACCACAATCCAGATCCAGGGAGGTTAAAGCAAGAGTGATTAACCCCCAAGACTTATCGCTGGATCTCCCGACAATTCTCAGGCCAGGAGCTGGAGCTGCCACTGAAACCTACAAAATGGTGTGTCTCCTCAGCAGTTTCTAGTCCCCAGGGGAGGAAGCCTACGCGTTCCCCAAATATTGGTCCTGAAGTCCATTGGGCACTAACCTCTCACTTTGTCCTAGGCGTGTCTGTGTTGATGATTCTGGAATCGCCACAGCTGCTGGTGTTCTGGGGTCCCTCCAACTGGCTGCTGAACTGTCTGCCCTGGGGCTAAAACCGTGGCTCCAGCGGACCTGGGCTCGGCTCTCCACAGGCTGCACTGCTGGCTCCCAGAGTCCTGAGCTCGTCCTTCCTGCAGGGCTGCTAGGCTGTCCTCAGCGGGAGGTTAGCTTCTCTGTGTCATTCTGTGGGTGCTGGGGCTCCAGAAGTTCTTCAGAGTCCCCTTTTACATAGTTTGGAGGTGGTCTGTTTGGAGAGTGCCTTGGATGTGCTGTTTCTACTCTGCCATCTTGGCTCTACCCCCCTTTAAATGCTTTCTTATAAGAGATAGCTGAGAAATGAGAAAAGGGAAGGACAGATACCAGGGGAAATATAGGCTGTGTAAAATTAAAAAAAAATCTCACTAACAATCTTTTTTTTTTAATGAAATAAAATTAACTCAGAAGAGGCCTGTGGATAGTACATCTCTGGTTTGTTGTTATCCTTTGTTCTTCAAGAGGACCAAAATGATTTCATGATGCTAGATCCAAGTTACAGTGACCAACTGTGACTGATCAGACCAATATAAGTTTGGAAAGTTCTACCACAGGTGGGGCAAAATAATCCATGTGAACATTTGCGGTGTAGTCTCTAAATTTGCTCATCTCACATTTCTTTGGAGCTACTTAAATTCTCCTTTGTTCTTACAGCACAGCACTTTCTCTGATGAGGGCACACTATGCTAAGGGATTCTGTGGCAGTGTCTCCCATGTCACATAATCAATTACAAATTCATAAGAGAGACCTTGAAAGTGTCCTTGTATTGATCACTTCTTCTGACCACCATGTGAATGCTTGTGCTGAGTTCCCCATTAAATAGTTTTTTGTTTTACATTTGAACAATGTGGCCAGTCCATTGGAGTTGTACACTTTGCAGCAGAATTTGAATGCTTGACAGTTTAGTTCAAGGAAGTAACTCAATGCCTGATATTTTATCCCATCAGGTGATCTTTACAATTTTCCTAAGACAATTCAAATGGAAGCAATTCAGTTTCCTGGCATGACATTGGTAGAATGTCCAGGTTTCACTGGTATACAACAGTGAGGTCAGCACAACAACTCTGTACACCTTGAGCTTAGGAGTCATGAAATTGATCTACAATGCTGATGAACTTCTCTAGGCAACCAAATTGTGACATAATTTTCCATAAGCCCTCATAACTGACAGTATCAAAATCAGATCTAGAAACATTGTATAGAGACCTCTGTTCTGCTCCTGGCATTTCTCCTGGAGTTGTCAGGCAGCAAACACCATATCTATTCTTCCTCAACCCTTTCTTATGCCACGTTGGCCATCTTCTGAAGACCATTTTCCAGGTGAAGGATCAACCCATTATGGAGCACTCTGGCAAGAATCTTGCCAGCAATAACTAAGAGAAAGACACCAGCCCACCCCCACCCCCCTGATTGTCATAGTACTATCTATTTCCTTTACCTTTATAGAGATAGACACTAGAGGCATCCTTGAACTCCTGGGGGATAACGTCTTCTTGCCATATAACCCAGAAAATTTTAACCAGCTTTTATATGAGCAATATGCCCCCTACCTTGTAAATCTCATTTGTAATAGAATTAGCACCATGTACTTACCACATGAAAGGAGATGATGGTCTCTTGAGGACACAATGGAAGTGTTCAGTCTATCTCTCCAGGACCATGTCTTTATCATTAATTAATGTGGCTCCATCAGTACTGAGTAATTAAGCTGCACCATAGGTTTTGGGCCCATAAATAGACTTCAGGGTATCATAAAAGGGCTTTGGATTGCTACTATCAACATAAAACTGAATTTCATCCTCTTACTCGACCTTCTTAATGAGCCAAGAATCCTGCATCTGTCTAAGCTTTGCTTGTACTTCTGATATAATTAAATGTTTCCTTAGAGATGGATAAACTATATGCCTGATAAATCTTATTCTCGTTTTTCATTCATCACCTTCTGAATTTCCCCATCATTTTCATAAAGCCAGTCTTGATGAACACTTTGTGAATGTTCTGACCCAGATGAACAAATGCAGTGCTATACACCAAAGTTCTGAAAGCTGACCACTCCTTTTTTGCTCCACTGTTGCCAACTGTGTGTTGACTCAACTTTCCCTCAAAGTTAGGAACAAACTGTTACTACTCAGAGAAGAGCTCTAATCTGTTGATATTAATTCTTCTGATAGTCATTTTGCCTTGGGGTAACCACTTTTGTTTAATAGGAATATTTAGCTTGGGGAGGATAAGTATATGATCAGTCTAGCACTCTGCATCATACATTGCCTTTGTCATTTTCACATCCCATCTGTTTCTTCTCCTTACAATCACATAGTCTATTAAATGCCAATGTTTGCTACCAGATGAGACTCTGGGCAGCCATTGAGACTCCTGAGCTTTGAAAACCCAAATGTTGGTGCTTCCTTCTCTGGTAACTGTGACTAGGTATGGATGCAACAGTCAGACAGTTGGAAGCCCATATGCTGATATTTCTCTTTATTTGTTGTCTGCATGTAACTTGTTTGTATTCTCTGAAGTTTGGGGTACTGACCTTTTTCCCCTGAATTAAGTAAATGACATGTTTGATTAAAGCAAAATTGTTAACAGATTTTGAGTTGCTTTCCTCTAAGAATATTGGTTGGCAGCTACCCTGGGTATGCTAGGGTGCTTGCTGTTACATGCTTTCCATTTTTTTTTCCTATACAGCTCTCATTTCTTTTCTGATTTCCCTCTAGTGCTTTAGAATATCTTCCAATTATTTCCTGTAGCACTATCATTTCATTTTTAAAAATATTTTAAATTGCTTGCTTCATGTCTTCCATAAATTATAGTTGTCCTTGTGACCAGCTGTTTTATTTTTAAACTTTTTTTTTTATTTTGGAGTCATGATCTTCTGGGTTTATGTCTTCTTCATCCATGTGTGACAGGGCAGAGCCTGTCCCTAAAACAAATTCCTAATTCAAAAAGAATAACTGAAAGAATGAGCAAACAGGTGGCAGAATCAAGATGGCAGAGTAGAAGCAAGACTTCTGTGTGGCTCCATCTTCCTCCTTCCCCAATCCATGTAAAGGGGGACTCTGAACAAATTTTGTAGCGACAGAACCCACAAAATGACACAGAGAAGCTAAGCTCCTGCTAAGGACAGCATGGCAACCCAGCAGGAAGTGGCCAGCACAGCGGTCTGGGAGTTGACCCCATCCCTGCTGGAGCCAGAGGTTGTAGCCCCAGGGAGGGCCCAACCAAGCTGGAGGGACCCCAGAACACCAGCAGCTGTGGCCTTTTCCAGAATTATCGACACATAGATATGAAGAACAAAGTGAGAGGTGAGTGCAGTGAGGAATTTGAGACCACTAGTTGGGATGGCATTGGCTTTTGACCCCAGGAGGAGAAGCCACTGAGATGCCTCGGGCCCTGCACCACACTGCAGCTTCAGCTCCTGGCCTGCAGACTGTAGGGGGACCAAGCAACCAGTCTGAGGGGTAATCACTCTTGCTTTAACCTTCTTGGATCTGAATTGCAGTCTAGGGTGGAGGCCCTGGGTATGTGACCAACTTGCTGGAACATGTGGAGGCTTCGGAGATGGCAACTAACTAATAACTCCAGCAGGTGAGAAAACCCCAGTGTTTGTGACAGAAGCTCCCCTGTCTGGTGGCAGAGTCCTATTGTGGCAAAAAACCCAAAAGTCAAGTAATTTAGTGGCAAAATGAGCAAGCAAAGGAAGCAAAGCGAGCAGAGCAATCTGACATTTGACTCCTATTTTGAAGACAAAAAAGGATCAAAGCATGGAACAGGAGGAAGACAATGAAGTCAGAACTCCTGCACAAAAAGCTTCAAAGAAAAGTACGAGCATATTACAGGCCATAAGAGGACCTTAAGAAGCAGATAAGAAAAGTGAAGGAAAAATTGGGAAGAGAAATGAAAATGATGCAAGAAAATTATGAAATGAGAGTCAACAGGCTGACTGAGGAAAATAACACCTTAAAAACAGACTAACTCAAATGGCAAAAGTGGCTCAAAAAGGCAATGAGGAGAAGAATGCCTTAAAAAGCCGAAATTGCCATATGGAAAAAGAATCTCAAAAGCTCACTGAGGTGAATCATTCCTTCAGATTTAGAATGGAGTAAAGGGAAGCTAGTGACTTTGTGAGAAATCAAGATGCTGTTAAACAGATCCAAACAAATGAAAGAATAGAAGGTAGCATGAAATATCTCATGAGGGATCAAAGGGCCTGTAATATGATATTCCACAGGTCAAAGGAGCTGGGATTAAAACCAAGAATCACCTACCCAGAAAAACTGAGCATCATGTTTCAGGGGAAAATATGGTCATTCAGTGGAATTGAGGACTTTCAAGTATTCTTGAAGAAAAAAACAGAGTTGAATAGAAAATTTGACATTTAGATAGGAGAAACAAGAGAAGCATGTGAAGGTAAAGAGGGAAAAGAAATCATAAGGTAAAGAGGGAAAAGAAATCATAAGGAACTTACCAAAGTTGAACTATTTACATTCCTACCTGGAAAAATGATAATTATAACTTATGAAACTTTTCTCAGTATGAAAATAGTTGAAGGGAATACATATGTGTGTGTGTGTGTGTGTGTGTGTGTGTGTGTGTGTGTATAGTCTTTATTGGAGGGTATATAGGTGTATGAATACATATGTGAATGTGTGTGTGTGTGTATGTGTGTATGTTTACAAGTATTCATAAATAGAGGGAACGGGACCAATTTAATAGGAAGGGATATTACTTAAAAGATGAAATTAAGAGTTGAGAGAGGAATATAATGAGAGGAGAAGGGAAGAGACAGAATGGGGCAAACTATCTCACATAGAAGAGGCAAGGGAAAATGGGTACAATGGAGGGGAAGAACAAGAAGGCATAAGGGAATGGGTTAGCCTTACAATTGAATTTGGATCAGGGAGGGAACGATATACACACGAAATAGGGTATCTCACCCTACAGGAGAGTAGGAGGGAAGGAGATTAAAAGAGGGATGATGGAAGGAAGGGCAGGCTGGGGGGAGGGAAGTTGGATGCACACACTTTTGAAAAGTGACAGGACCAAAGTAGAGAATAGAACAAGTGGAAGGCCAGATACGAGTGATGGAAATATAATCAATCTTCTACAATATATCTATTATGGTAATGAATTGCTTATCTTCCCAGTAAGGGTGGGTTAAAAGGGAGGAAGGGAATGAATCTGCAATTCAAAGTTTTAAAATCAATTAAAAATATATATATATATGCTATTATTAATAGTATTTTACATGTAATGAGGAAATAAGAGGAGGGGATATCCTGGGGGACTGCTATTTTGGGGAGGTGGGTAGGGAAAAATGGGGAGAAAATTTGTAATACAAAATCTGGCAGAAATAAATGAAGTAAACCAGAAGATAATAAAGCATTTGAAAAAAAAAGAATGAGCAAACAATAGTGATGACAAATACTATTATTATCAAAAAAGGTATTGCAGTGTTACAACTCCAAAGAATAATAGAACATCCAACATGGTAAAGTAAGGAATCTTTTACTATCAGTATTAGAACTTTACAAAACAGAAGATTATTCCACTCCAAGCATGTTTTGTTGACTTTTCTAAAAATATATATTTTAACTTGCTTTTAATTTTCAACATTCACTTTTACAAAGTTTTCTGAATTTCTTTTTTCTCTTTCTGTTTTAGTTTTTTGTTTACATCTTTCATCTCCACAAGATTTTGAGTTGCAAATTTTGTCCCCATTTTCCCCTAACAACCCCCAACACAGCAATCCCACTGAATATCCCCTCCCCCAATCTGCTCTCTCCCATATCTTCCCCCCCACCCAACTTTCCAGTTAGGGAATGGTGGATGGTGGATCTTTATGCCCCAGTGCCTGTATATCTTATATCCTGGTTCCCGGTTCCATGTAAAATGATGTGTGTGTGTGTGTGTGTGTATTTAATTTTAAAATTTTGAATTCCAGATTCTTTCCCTTCCTCCCTCATCACCCACCCTTACTGGGAAGATAAGCAATTTGATATAAGTTGTACATGTGTAGCTATGCAAAGCATTTACATAGTGGATGTATTGTGGAAGATTTACTATATTTCCCTCCATCCCATCCCACCCTACTACTTGTTCTATTCCGTACATTGACCGTGTCCCTTTTCAAAAGTGGGTGCTTCCAAATTCCCACCACCCCAGCCTCCCCTGCCTTCCATAATGCCCCCTCTCATTCCCTTCCCCCCTACTTTCCTGCAGAGTGAGACACCATATTTAATGTGTATGTCATTCCCTCCCTAAGCCAAAATCACATTGACTTATTCTGTTTTGCCTTCCTGTTCTTTTGAGATTCTTTTTCCCCCTGGCAAATTCAGCTTTTTAAGGCATTCTTCTCCTTATTGCCTTTTTGAGCCATTTGGGTTAGTCTATTTTTTAAGGTGTTATTTTCCTCAGTCAGGTTGCTGCCTCTCATAATTTTCTTGCATCATTCTCATTTCTCTTCCCAATTTTTCCTTCACTTCTTTTATTTGGTTTTCAAAATCCTTCTTAAGCTCCTCTATAGCCTGTAACCAGCTCATTTTTTCTTGGAAGCTTTTGGTGCAGGAGTTCTTAATTCACCGTCTTTCTCCTGTTCCATGCTTTGATCATTTTTGTCTGCAAAATAGTAGTCAAATGTTGGATTGCTCTGCTTCTTTTGCTTCCTTTGCTTGCTCATTTTGCCACTCAATTACTTGACTTTTGAGTTTTTTGCCACAGTAGAACTCAAATATCAGAGAATGGATCTTTGTCCCAATTGCTTGAGTTTTCTAAGCTGCTGAAGCTATTAGTTTGTTGCCCTCTCTGAAGTTTCCACATGCCATGGAAACCTGGTCACACAGTGTAGGGCCTCCACTCTGGACTGAAATTCAGGTCCAAGTTGGTTAAAGCAAGAGAGATAACCCCTCAGACTGGTTGCTTGGTCCCCCTGCAATCTGTATGCTAGGAGCTCTGAAGCAGCCACTTGGTAGTGGCTTCATGGCTGCCATGCCTCAGCCACTTCTTCTTCCAAGGGGTAAAGGCCAGACTGCACTAGGCCATTCCTGCAGGCCTGCTGAACTGTCTTCAGAGGGAAGTTAGATTCTCTCTGTCATTTTATGGGTTCTGTAGTTCAAAAGTTTGTTTAGAATCATTTTTCACATGAATTGGAGGAGGTGGAAGTGGGAGCCATGTGGAAGTCATGTTTCTACTCCATCATCTTGACTCCTCCCCCCTAAATTTCTTAATTTTCTAAATTTTCTCAATCTCCTTCCCTCAGCTCCCCACTCCCAAGATGGCATGCAATCTGATATAAATTATAAATGTACAATCATGCTAAACATATTTCCACATTATTCATGTTATAAAGAAGAATTGGAACCAAAGAAAAAAACTATGAGAAAGAAAAAATGAAACAAAAAAGAGAAAATAGTATGCTTTGATCTGTATTCAGACTTCATGGCTCTTTCTTTGGATGCCGTTTGCATTTTCTATCATGTGTCTTTTGTACTTGTCTTAGGTCTTTTAATTACTGAGAAGAGCTATGTCTATCAAAGTTGATCATCACACAAAGTTGCTGTTATTGTTGACAGTTTTCTCCTGGTTCTGCTCACTTCACTAAGCGTCAGTTCATGTAAGTCTTTGCAGGTTTTCTCTGAAATCTGCCTGGTCATCATTTCTTATGGATCAATAATATTCCATTATAGTCATATATCATAACTTGATAAGCCATTCCCCAGTTGGCATCCCCTAAATTTCCAATTCTTTACCACCACAAAAAGATCTGCTATAAATATTTTTGTACATGTGGGTCTTTTTCCTATTTTTATGATCTCTTTATTGTTGGATCAAAGGGTATACATGTTTTATAACCCTTTGGGCAGAGTTCTAAATTGAATAGTTGGATCAGTTTATAGCTCCATCAACAATGCAGGAGTGTGGCAATATTAAAACATCTTTTCCAACATTTATCATTTTCTTGCTTTGTCAGTTTAGCCAGTCTGATACAGTGATGTGGAACCTCAGAAATGTTTTAAGTTACATTTCTCTAATCAATATAGACTTAGAGAATTTTTCTTCAATTTACTGTAGGTAGTTTCAATTTCTTCATATAAAAATTGTCTGTTCATATCCATTGACCATTTATTGTGAGTGACTTGTACTCTTAAAATTTGACTCAGTTCTCTTTATATTTTAGAAATGAAGCCTTTATCAGAGACACTGGTTGCAAAAATTGTTTTCCAGATTTCTGTTTCCCTCCTAATCTTGGTGGCATTGGCTTTGTTTGTGCAAAAACTCTTTGATTTAATGTAATCAAAATTATCCATTTTGCAGAAATATTTTGATATGCCAAGGATATACTTCAAAATACTCCTCCACATTGGGGTAGGCAGTTCCCTAGGCCATTCCTAAAAGATATCATTAAACTCATATAATTGTCCTTGACTGCACTTTATTTTGGAGGGGGGGAGGCAAAGCAATTGGGGTTAAGTGACTTTCCCAAGGTCACATAGCTAGTGTGTCAAGTGTCTGAGGTCAGATTTGAACTCAGGTCCTCTTGACTCCAGGGTCAGTGCTCTATTCACTGCATCACCTAGCTGCCCCCACTAACATTTTATGCAGATAGAACTACTGAAAAGGGCTAGTAGACTAATAAGAGTATAGTGGAAAAACACTGATTCTTGGCTTTTCAATTTGACTTTGGCAAAATCTTGAGCCTCTGTTTTCACATCTATAAAATGGAGATTATGCTACTTGCCTTTTGGAATGTAAGAGCTAATGTGGCCTAATAAGTAGAGAACCAGTCCTAGAATCAAGAAATTTTGGGTTCATACCCTCAGATGAGAAAATACAATTTGAAAGGCCATTATATGAAGGATTACAAAGGGCTATACAAACTTAAAGGTTTTATTTTGCTTGATGATTATGTGCAGAAATCTGTGAGACAACAACTACTAGGGTTTTTTATTGTGCATTTTGTTTTGCTTTGCTTTTTAAAACCTCTTCACAGATTGATTTCCTCCCAGAGTTAATATCCAGCAGTCAACAGAGCAAGGATCCCCCCCACAAAAGGAATAGCAAACAGGGTGATTGCCCCCACTCATTCTACCCTGTGGCCCGGCTTCTTGATCCCTTAGGAGACAAGTCTACACAATTCCCTTGAGAAGAGTGGTAACAGAACATTAAGCATATGGTGAGTCCAACACTAGACAACCTGAAGTCATCCTCAATGATAATTGCATGATCTATGCATTGTACTACACTTTAAAATGCCAAGGAAAGAAAGAAGAAAAAAAAAACATATCCCAGCTTTGAAATTCAGATAAGGTGGTTTTATGGTCTTAATTACATTTTAATAACTACATAGAAGTAAATATATCCTTTCCTGTTTTAAGTTATATGAACATCTGTCACAAATAACTTCAACGTGCCTTCTTTTGTAAGTTCATTACACAATGGAATCTCTACAACCATGGAGTGTTAAGATGTAAAATTTAATTTCATAATTCACTTATCCAAATTTTTCCTAGAACTCTAGTGGAGTTCATAATTCCCCATTTTCATGAGACATATTATTAGAAATGTTTTCATTATTTAATGTCTCACATGAAGTTCATGAGATCAAAAGGTCTAAGGGGAAAAAACAAGATTTTAAGATATTAATTGTTGGTGTCTCATTCTGCCTCTTAACTTTTCCAACTTGACAATAGTTTCTTTCATATTTGGAGGGTAGTGGTTAAAAAATCACAAAACATAAAAATTCTCAGCATTATTAATCCTTTGAAGCAATTTAGCTCATAAAAATACGTATATCTGGGTTTTTAGAAGTAAATCCAGAATTTTTGTAGGAGACCACAGGAAGTTACAAAAACAAATTCATTGATTATTTGGCAGATCAGAAACCATCAACTAAGTTGGTTTCTAAAACCACCTGTTGTTCTAAATAAATATTCTTGCTCTAAATAAATATTCAAATTTCCAAGTAATCTTGGGAAAATCTCTTCTGGACAGTACCTATGTGAAAAATCCAATTCAGACTTACTTATATCTAAATTTTTAATCATCCAGGGAAATAAATCTCCTTGACACTGATGCAAAAATTCATGAATTTGAACCAGCTGTTAGTCAATTATATTTTCATACCTGACAATTGCCCCATAGTATGAGATGCTTTTGTCCAGATTTCATATATCTTCACTTCAAAAGAACATTACTATATAAACCAAATCAATAACTATCAACTTAATCCATCTTCTGAACACAATAGAATATTTAAAATCATTCTAGGAACTATCTTGGGGCAGCTAGGTGGCACAGTGAGTAAGAGTGCCCACCCCAGAGTCGGGATGACCCGGGATTGGCTCTGGCCTCAGAAAATGAGCACCCACACATAAATAATGACTGTCTGTGTAACCTTGAGCAAGTTACTTAACCCCAATTGCTTTAAAAAAAGAAACTATGTCAAGTGAAGACTCAAATTACTACTAAAAATAGAAACAGAGACTCTATTATATTTTTAATAAAAATTTTAAATGGGCACTCACTCTTCTCACTTATAGAAGAGAAATTATGGTGCTTTCAAAACTAAGCCCTCTATTTTCTCCTCTCTAAAATTTATGTGGCTATTTCTTTTCCGAAGTAGGGGATGTGGTAAGAGTATATGTGCTGGAATTCTATTCTCATAAGTTGAACTCATACCAAGTCCTGACTTAATTTCATGCACTGTTGCAATGCTGCCATCTCAAGAGTAAAAGGTGGTGCATGATTTATTAGCCACCCAGGGAAAGGGAAGTGAAGCTCACAATATTAGCCACTAAACCAAAGCTAAGATGGACAAGGTTGCCTGTGATTAGCTAGCTTGGTATGACATCAGTATGCCTGAATTAACACCTGGATTCCAAGAAAAGCATTAAGGGAGCCTAATTGCATTCTCACTGATGTGGGGAGGGGGGGGGGGAGGCAGAAACCAAATTCTACATTTCATTTAAATGATGACACAGCACATATTTCAAATGTAGAGGGGAAGCAGACCATGTGGACTTTGTGGTGGGGATCTGAAGTACCAGGGATAGTTAGGGACCTGTCAGTGCTCCAAATGCAAGTGATTTTTATCAATTACTTAAACATAAAAGGTTACTCTATGGACTAAAACTTTGCACGTATGGTTTTGGTAAATCACTACATTTTCCCCATTTGCTTAAAATTTATATAATGGTTCAGACATCTTAACCATGTTAGGACATGAATATATTTGATATTCATTCCAAATTCAAGAGAGAACAGTTTCAGTTGAGTAGTGGGAAAATAAATGAAGTTGCAAGGGAAATGAGAAGTAAGTGGGATCATTTCCCCCAAGGAGCTTGGTCATAAAAAAGGACTTATGATGAAAAATACTACCCACCTCCAGCAAAAGAACCAATGGAGTCTAAATGCATAATAATGTATACTTTTTAACTTGATTTTTCTTATTTATTTGCTTGGGTATTTTTTACTCTATGTTCCTTTGCAATATGACTAGCATGGAAATATATTTTGTGTGACTTCACGTGTATAATCTATATCAAATTGCTTGCCTTATCAATGAAGGGGTAGGAAGAGAGAGAGAATTTGGAATTCAAAATTTGATAAAAGAATGTCAAAAATTTCTGCATGTAATTGAGAAAAAAGGTTTTAAATAAATAATTAAAGCTCTTCATAATCTTGCTCCAAACTCTCTCTAGGCTGCATACAAATTACAAACCCTCAAACACTCTCTACATTCCACCCACAGTGACTTACTCACTGCTATTCAAAGGAAACATTCTACCTTCTGCTTCTGTGTTTTTGCATAGGCTTTCTCTTCAGACTTGGAAGATTTTCTCTTCTCATTTCCATGTCCTGAAATCCTAGCTTCCTTCAAGACTAAACTTGAGTACTGCCTCCATTAAAAGCCCTTTTCTGATTCCACCAGTTGTCAGTATTCCCATAACCTATATCATTTGGTATTTATTGTTTATGTGTCTTGCATTTACTTAACTGTGAACATGAATTCATTTGGTAGAATATAAACTTCTCAGGAGCAGAGATTGTCTGAATTTTGTCTATGCATCCCCAGCATAGCATGTGGCACACAGTAAGCACTTAATTAATGCTTCTTAATTGAATTATTATTGCATATTATGCAATTCTATTATTGCATAAGCAATAATAGAAATTCTAATATAATTGCCAAAGCCACAACTGTGGTGGCTTTCCCAGGGCATAGCTGCCTGACATGGGTTTCAGAAGGGTCTTCTGACATTAGATTTTAGACCTTAGCACCCCAGGTGGCTGTATAGACTATCTCAGACCTGAAGTTGAAGAACTGTGCTTCTTCCTCATTTACCCGTCACTATGTTTCACAGTAAATGACTAGCCACCTTACCATGTAAGGTGTCTTTCATTATGTCTTTCACTATGTCTTTCATTTCTGTTCTGAACTGGTAACATCAGACTGATGTAATTCTTAGCCAAAATAGCCCTCTGAAGTTTTTAACGAGCTCTGAGCCAAAATCCAAGGCTAATGAATTCAGCAACTGAAACTCACTTGGGAAAGATTTTTTTTCCCCTTTCCCATCCCAGTCTTTGAAGACTGACTCTAGCTGATGTTTGTCACAGTGGTCCAACTGATCCAACTTCATATAGGAATGGTGGTATAGGAAGCATTGAATATATTCATATATTTTACAAGAGCCTTTAACTATGAGAATCAAAATGTTGACCTTATTTCCATGGCCATTAGACCTAGGAACAATAAATCTGAATGCTATTTATAGTTTTATACATGGGTTCAAGAAATTTAGGGGGCAAAAAATAATACCCTAGCCACCTCTCTAAACCTTGAAAAGCTGCTGTATTAGATGTGGTCTATTTGGCCCCAGTGGACAGAACTGAGAGCAATGGCTAGAGATTATTTAAAAAAGCAACTTTTAGACTTGACTGAAGAGAAAAACTGTTTTTTAAATAGTGTTATAAAAAGTGGAATTGTTTGCCTTGTAACATATTTTGCAGTGAGAATACTTTTAGAGGTATGACTTGGTCTAGATAGCCACAGAGGTTCCTTCCAATTATAATATTCTGTGATACTATAATATTCTGGATAGTAGACTTAATATGCTTCATGTTTTGTAATAGTCTATTACAAAATTTTCCTTGCAGAACTGTGTTTCAGTTATTTTTTTAATGACAATAAATATAGCCAAGGCATGACAATCAATCAAAAATAAACAATTATTAAGTACCTACTATGTGCCAGGCACTATGTTAACTTGTGGGGATACAAAAAGAATAAAGAAATGCCCACCTCCAATAACAGCATGCATAGCACCTCTCATACCACTTATGTGCCAATAACTCAGTTAATTAATTAATTTGTTTTTTGCTTGGGAAAACTATTTTTTTATCAAGTGTTTTATTAATTTCTAATTTACATCATTCATTTCTGCAAGATTTTGAGTTACAAATTTTCTCCCCATTTTTCTCCTACCCACCCCCCCAACACAGTGATCTCACTAGATATCACCTCCTCCAATATGCTCTCTCCCACACCTTCTGCCATACCCCCTCCAACATTCCAGTAGGGTATCTCTATGCCCCAGTTCCTGTATATCTTATTTTCCCAGATACATTTAAAATAATACATGTATGTATATATATATATATATGTATATATATATATATATATTAAACATTTGATTTTAAAACTTTGAATTCCAGATTCTTTCCCTTTCTCCCTCATCACCCACCATTACTGGGAAGATAGGCAATTAAATATAGGTAGTACATGTGTAACTACACAAAACATTTCCATAGTAGATATATTGTAAAAGACTGACGATATTTCCCTCCCTCTTATACCAGCTCCCACTTGTTCTATTCTCTACTTTGATGCTGTCCTTTTTCAAAAGTGGATGCTTCCAACTTCCCTCTCCCCCAGTCTGCCCTTCCTTCCATCATCCCCCCTCTCATCTCTTACCCCCTACTCTACTGAAGGGTGAGACACTGTATTTAGTGTGTATGTCATTCCCTCCCTAAACCAAATTCAATGAGAATAAGGTTGACCCATTCCCTTTTGACTTCCTGTTCTTTCCCTGCATTGTAACCATTTTCCCTTACCTCTTCTATATGAGATAGTTTACCCCAATCTGTCTCTCCCTATCTCCTCTCACTATATTCCTCTCTCAACTCTCAATTTCACCTTGTATCATCCCTTCCCATTAAACTGGTCCTGTGCCCTCTATCTATGTATACCTGTACACATATATACACATATTCACATATGTATTCATATGCCTATATACCCTGTCCTATATAGACATATATATGTGTGTGTGTGAGTCTGTGTGTATACACACAGACTCACACACACACACACACACACACACACACACACACACACATACACTTCTATTCCCTTCAACTATTCTCATACTGACAAAAGTTTCATCAGTTACAATTATCATTTTCCATGTAGGAATGTAACTAGTTCAACTTTGATAAGTTCCTTATGATTTCTTTTCCCTGCTTACCTTCTCATGCTTCTCTTGCTTCTTCTATGTGAATGTCAAATTTTCTATTCAATTCTGGTTCTTTCCTCAAGAATGCTTGAAAGTCCTCTATTCCACTGAATGACAATATTTTCCCTTGAAACATAATACTCAGCTTTGCTGGGTAGGTGATTCTTGGTTTTAATCCCAGCTCCCTTGCCCTCTGGAATATCATATTCCAAGCCCTTCGATTCCTCAGTGTAGAAGCTGCCAGATCCTGTGTTATCCTTATTGTGTTTCCACAGTATTCAAATTGTTTCTTCCTGGCTGCTTGTAAAATTTTCTCCTTGATCTGGGAATTCTAGAACATGGCTATAATATTCCTAAGAGTTTTCTTTTTGGGATCTTTTTCAGGAGGTGATTGGTGGATTCTTTCCACCTTTATTTTGCCCTCTGCTTCTAAAACATCAGGGTACTTTTCCTTGAGAATTTCTTGAAGGATGATTTCTAGGTTCTTTTTTTGATCATGGTTTTCAGTTAATCCAATAAGTTTTAAATGATCTCTCCTGGATCTATGTTCCAGGTCAGTGGTTTTTCCCATGAAATATTTTACATTGCCTTCCATTTTTTCATTTGTTTGGATCTGTTTAATAGTATCTTGATTTTTCATGAAGTTACTTGCTTCCATTTGCTCCAATCTAATTTTGAAGGAATGATTCTCTTCAGTTAGCTTTTGAGATTCATTTTCCATCTGGCAAATTCAGCTTTTTAAGTCATTCTTCTCCTCATTGCCTTTTTGAGCCTCTTTTGCCATTTGAGTTAGTCTATTTTTTTTTTCTTTTTGCTTTTTGGAGGGCAATTGGGGTTATTAACTGTCTGAGGCCGGATTCGAACTCAGGTCTTTCTGACTCCAGGACCGACACTCTACTTATTGCACCACCTAGCCACCCCCTAGTCTATTTTTAAGGTGTTATTTTCTTCAGTCAGGTTGTTTACTCTCATTTCATACTTTTCCTGCATCGTTCTCATTTCTCTTCCAAATTTTCCTCCACTTCTCTTATTTGGTTTTCAAAATCCTTTTTAAGCTCCCCTATGGCCTGTAACCAGCTTGTACTTTTCTTGGAAGCTTTTGGTGCAGGAGTTCTGACTTCATCGTCTTCCTCCTGTTCCATGTTTGATCCCTTTTTCCCCAAAAATAGGAGTCAAATATCAGATTGCTCTGCTCATTTTGCTTCCTTTGCTTGCTCATTTTGCCACTGAATAACTTGACTTTTGGGTTTTTTGCCACAATAGGACTCTGCCACCAGACTTCTGTCCCAAACAATGGGGTTTTCTCACCTGCTGGAGTTATTAGTTGGTTCCCGTCTCTGAAGCCTCCACATGCTCTGGAAAGCTGATCTCACACCCCAGGATCTACACCCTAGATCACAATCCATATACAAGCAGGTTAAACAAGAATAATTATCCCTCAGACTGGTAGCTTGGTTCCCCTACAATCTGAAGGCCAGGAGCTGAAGCAGCCATATGTGGCTGTTGTTGCAGGCCTGTGTCACCTCAGCAGCTTCTTATCCCGAGGGTAAAACTGACCACACTCCAACTACTGGATCCCAAAATTTATACTGCATTGACCTTTCACTTTATCTTTAGCATCTATGGGTTTATAATTCTGGAAACCACCACAGCTGTTGGTGATCTTTAGTCCCTCCAGCCAGCACCTGGTCAGGCCTGCCCTGGGGCTAAAACCTCCAACTTGTGGTGGGGCCAGGTTCAGCTCCCAGAACACTGAGCTGGCTGCTACCTGCCAGCCTGCCCGGGCTGTCTTCAGTGGTAGGCTAGCTTCTCTGTGTCATTTTGTCAGTTCTGTAGCTCCAAAGTTTGTTCAGTATCACCCTTTACATGAATTGGAGATGGTGAGAGCTGGAGCCCCACCAAAGTCCTGTTCTACTCTGCCATCTTGACTCCCCCCCCCCAGTCACTTTAAAGCCTAGTTATATCCAAGATGTTTTTCACAACCTAAGTGTCATTCTTAACTCCTTGTGCTTTCTCAACTCCTTCCCCATATCCAGTAGGTTGCCTGTCATATTTTGCATGTCAATTTTACTTTCATAATACCTCTCACATACCTTCTCTTCACTTTCTGACTCTGCCACAACCTGGGTACAGCGTTTCATCACCTCACTTCTGGAATGCTGCAGGAATCTGCTAGTTGGTCTCCAGGTCACAAGTCTCTCCCTACTCCAGTCCATCTTTCATTCACCTGTCAAATTGATCTTCCTATAGCTCAAGTTTGATGCTGTCACCCTCCTTACTCAATAAACTCCAGGGGCTCCCTATGACTTCTAGATCAAATATAAAAATCTCTAGCATTCAAAGGCTTTCATAACCTCTTCCTGTCCACATTTCTGATCTTGATACACCTTAATTCCTCTCTACCACATACTCTGAGATCTAGTAACACTGGCCTCCTTGCTGTTCCTTGAACATAACACTCCCTTTCCAACTCAATGAATTTATTACTGGCTCCCCTCCAACTAACTTTAGGGAGATTAACAAAATTGAATACAACAGCAACAACAACAACAAAACAAAAATACAGCCCACTGAACTAATAAACAAGAGTAGGAGCTAGTTTTTTTTTTAATACAATAGACAATCTTTAACTACTATAATTTTAAATAAGGAAAAGGAAACCATTATCCAAAATAAGAAAAGGAGAATTCAGAACAAATGAAGAGATAAAGAAAACTTTTGAAACTATTTTGCCCAACTATATGCCAATAAAACCAAGAACTTGAATGAAATAGATATTTGTAACAATGTCAAATATATAGATTAACAGAAAGAGATACTAAGAATTTAAATAACTAAATCTCATAAAAATGAGCCATAAATGAACTTACAAAATAAAAAAAATAAACAAATCTTGGTAACACATGTATTTGCAAGTGAATTCTAATAAGTATTCAAGGAAAGATTAACTTCAATATCATATGGATCATTTCCAAAAATAGATTCTATGATTCAAATATGGTCTTGATGCCTAACCTAGAAAGAGTCAAAACAGAAAGAAAACCACTGACTCTAGAAAGATAAATATCTCTAATGAGCATTTATATAATTGGTTTTAACATTATCAAAGATGACAGAGAAAAATATTAGAAAGATTACATATTATGGCCATATTGGCTTTATACCAGGTATACAGAGTTAACTTGATACTAGGAAAACTATAAAAATAACATATGGCATAAACAACTAGAACAATAAAAACTATATCATATCACAAGTTACTGAAAAGGTTTTTGACAAAATATATTACCTATTTGTGTGTTTTTTTAAAACACACTAGTGAACATAGGAATAAATGAATTTTTTTTAATATAGTCATTAGTACATATCTAAAACCAAGGATCATCAACATATGCAGTGGGAATAGAACAGGAGCTTTTATGGTAAGTACAGGGATAAAGCAAGGATGTAAAATGTTTGACCTAATACTAGAAATGATAGCTATAATGATGAATCAAGAAAAAGAAACTCAAGGAAGACAAATAGGCAAAGAGGAAATCTAATACTGCTTTTTTTTCAAATGATATGATTGTTTACTTAGAGGACTCTAAAGAGTAAACTAAAAGAAGCAATTGAAGCCATAATATCATAAAAATTGCATGCTATAATACAAATCCATGCAAATCAAAAATTTCAGTTTACTGACAAAAAAAACAGAAAAGAAAGAAGATAAAACGATAAGCTCCATTTAAAATACCTATAGAATGTATAAATTGCTTAGGAGACTGTCTACCTGCCTATATATTTGTATAGAAACTCTATAAATAAACTTTATGACAATAAATACATGAGAAGGAAGATAGAAAGACAAAGGAGGAAAAGAGTTATATAAGCATTTAAAAGAAATGGGTTCTGTCAAAGGGATATAAGAAAATAAAGATGCTTACACAGCTTGGGGTCATAGAACTCTTATGTCTTGGAGGTAGAGCATGAACCCATATCTTTCTTTGGCTGGAGACTATCATACCAAACTGCCTCATATATGTGTATGTATGAGTGTATGGGCAACTAGGTGGCACAGTGGATGGACTTCTGGGCATGGAGTAAGGAAGACTCATTTTCCTGAATTCAAATCTGGTCTTAGATAGTTACTAGCTGTGTGACTGTGTGGAAGTCACTTAATCCTGTTTGCCTCTATTTCCTCATTTGTAAAATTAGATGGAGAAGGAAATGGCTGACCATTCCAGTATCTTTGCCAAGGAGATCCCAAATGGGGTCATAAAGAGTCAAATGCAACTGAAACAAATGAACAAGAAGAAGAATCCTTACTACAATGTGTCTAAGACAGGCAAGACCAGAGGTTCCTGGTTCGTCCCTTGGTGACTGAAGACTGAGGACTCATTTACCCATCAGTAACTTAAAAAGGACTGTCATCTGTTCAGTGGGGAGCCACTGACTCCTCTCAGTCTACTGAGTGGGTGGGTCCTCCTGGATCAGTGAGCAATCACTGCCACAGCTCTCAGTAAGGAGTTCCATGGAAATGTACCAGGAACCACTGGTGACATTGCTTCATTTATTGTTCAATTGTCCACTCATGTCCTCTTCTTTGTAACTCCACATGTTATAGTACACCAGGCCCTTCTGTCCTCCACTATCTGTTGAAGTCTATCCAAGTTCATCTTCATTGTTTCGATAACTTGCCACATTTTCTTGTAATCCACACAGTTGAAGGCTTTATTGTAGTCAGTGAAACAGAAGTAGATGTTTTTGTGGGAACTCCCTTGATTTCTCTATAATCCCGCAATAGCTGGTAATTTGGTCTCTAGTTCTGCCGATGCTTCAAAAATCATAAATTCATTTAGCAAGAGGCAGACTTCCCCAACCCTACCCCTCTGCCAAAGAGGGCATATGCTTTCCTCTATGAGAAATGCTTCTAATCAGCGAGTATGTGTAACTAGAATGGGATGCGGCAATAGAACAATACAAGCTCTAGGCATGCTCCATTGGTTGTGCTCCCCTCCAATTTTGCTCCTCTTCATATATACATTGTAAAAATGTGTGCACTTTTGTAAAATATATGCACTTTTCTTCCCTATAGAAATGATTGTTTTTGAGGTCAGGGAACATTTCTTTTTCTTTCTTTCTTTCTTTCTTTCTTTCTTTCTTTCTTTCTTTCTTTCTTTCTTTCTTTCTTTCTTTCTTCCTTCCTTCCTTCCTTCCTTCCTTTTTTTCCTTTTTTTCCTTCCCTCCTTCCTTCCTTGCTTTTTTGGAGGGGGAAAGGCAAGGCAATTGGGGTTAAGTGACTTCTGCAAGGTCACATGGCTAGTAAGTGTTATGCATCTGAAGCTGGATTTGATCTCAAGTCCTCCTGATTCCAGGGCAGATGCTCTGTTCTCTGGTCATTGGGCCACCTAGCCACCCCCCCATTTCGTTTTTCTTTGTATCCTACATACTTCTCACATTCCCTTGGCCCATACATAACAAATGCTAATAAATGTCTGCTAATTTATTGATAGTTTGAATGGTTTCAGAGGCCCTTGAACATCTACTTAAAAAAAAAAGAAATTACAATTTTAATCCAGAACTCCCGCACTATAATTCCTAAAACTCTGAAAATGAAGTTTTGTTGTTTTTGTCATTTTGTTGTATCACTAAAGCATAATAAGACACAAGTAAACAAACAGATTAGTTTCATGTTATCAGCTTGACCTAATTTCCCAAAGAAACAAAGCAAAGCAGAGTGGTCACCTAGACATGGTAACACTAAGTATCCCTATCTTCTAGAGCAACAGGCCTTAACTGCAGATTATAATGTAAATAAATAAAACTTATAAACACATAATACAAAACTTTGCAAAGCCTTGATCATTCTGGGATAGGAAAATATAGTTTTAAAATGTATTTTGAAGTTTGAAAGAATAAAACCACAATTATGTATTAATCAATGATGAAATGATAGGAAACGACAACAGATATTTTAGAAGGAAAAAAAAAAAACTTCCCAAGAGCATATTAGAATTTCTAATGACTATAAACCCCCTCCAAAAAAGCCAAATTCAGGAAATTATGAGGCAGGACTTAGAGGAGACAATTTGAGATTTATAAAGCATTTATTTCATATCTTCACTATTTGAAGGTCCCTTATTTTGAGAGGTCATAAGTTAGAATTCAGCACGGAACCTAACATTGTACCTCAAGTATTTGACTATAAATCAATCCCCTGTACAAAGAAAAGAATTAAAATGATAGTATTGACTTGTGCATGGAGATATTATACATGTCAGGTCCTACGTAAGACTGAAAATTCATTTTTTAACTTCTGAGAAGTTATCTAAATCATCTGCTTCCTCCCATTGCTAAGATTTTGTCTTTCTTTTTTAGTCATTTTTAGCGAAGTCCAACTCTTTGTGACCTCATTTGGGGTTTATTGGCAAAGATACTAAGGTAGTTTGATATTTTCTTCTCCAGTTCCTTTTTGCAGATGAGGAAACTAAGGCAAACAAGGTTAAAAGAGTTGCCCAGAGTCATGAAGCTACTTTCTGACTTTAGGCTCAGTATTTAATCCACTACACCACCTAGATGCCCATTTCTCTAAGATTAGATATAAGTAAAATCTTGATTATCTGGAATCTAACCAACTGGAATCTTCAGATAGTTACATAATCCCCAAATGTGAGTATCTAGCCCTAGTCTCTCTCTCAAACTCAACTTGCATTACTAGCTGCTTATTGAACATTTTGAACAGAACACCACATAGGCATCTCAAAAACATTCAGTCCAAAACAAGCATAATTAGCTTTTTCCAAAATTCAGATTTTGATACTTCCATCTAGGATGCCACCATCCTTCCAGTTATCCAGGTTCTCAACCTTAGAGTCATTCTCAACTCCTTACTTTTCCCTTATCTCACATATCCAATGAACTGCCAAATCTTGCTGATTCTATTTCCACAATATCTCTTAAATCAGTAACAAAATTTGGATATTTGATGTCAGAAAAATGATCACTATAGCAAATGCACTTGGACCACCAATTTGAGGAAGATCAAAAGCCCTACATTAATAACAATCCATCACAAAGATGTCTTTAGGGAATAAAAATGATTATCTTTTCATAAGCAATTCATTTCTTCAGCATACAGAAGAAGGTGGGATATGGAGGGTCATTGGAAAGGATATTTGCCTTTCATAACATTTTATTTCAATTTTTGTTGATCGTAGAGTAAAAGTCAAAAGTATAAATGAGCTTTATAGGATATCTTCTTGAATATCTGGGTAAATCAGATGGAAAAGCACTATATGCAAGCCTACTGGAACAGATGCTATCTTCTATGTTCCAAATGAATACATGAGTTTTGCTTTGAACTTATCAACTGTATAAAACAGGTGAAAAAAATCTTCCTCATTGTTTCATAGTCACACCTCAAACATGCACCTACAAACACAGAGGCACATTGAAATGGAAATATGTACCCATTCATTTTAAGTAAGGTTCCCTTTGATTCACAGACTCAACACATATACTGAGTAAGGTCTCTGTTCCAAGAAATGATGGGCAAACAATTTTATCCTGACTGTAACACTGGGATATGTTTCTTCTTTCACTTCACTTGGCAATATTTCCATTCATTAGTGAAAATTCTGAGTCAAGCTATATTTTGCCAGCAAATGAAAATTAGGAAAAGGCAGACACGGCCACTCATATTTGTTTATGAGCAATATCCTTCCTGTGCTCTATAGTTGCATTCCATCAGCACAAGTTTTTAATTTTGCATTTCCTGGAGGTTGTCATCAAAGCATATTCAAACACATTTTGAATTAAAGTAATTCAAATCAAGAATTTCTTAGGTGCTCTATACATGTTAATGATGCAAAGAAGAGAGAAGTATTTTGACTACATCCAGGTGATGGTTTTCTAAATTTTCAACTTTCAGCTTACCTTGAACCAACTTTTTGCAATGCTTCTCCCAACAAATTTAACTTTCCATCTCTTGGAGAAGGGAACTTAGGGAGGGGACCTGAAGTTGACATATGAAGAAGGCATTTTTTGAGTTAAAAAAGTTTTCTTAAGAGATACAAAAGCAGGGGCGGCTAGCTGGCCCAGTGAATAGAGCACCGGCCCTGAAGTCAGGAGGACCTGATCAAATCCAGCCTCAGACACTTAACACAAAAACTAGACATGTGACCTTGGACAAGGCACTTAACCCCAATTGCCCTCCAAAAAAACAAAAAAAAAAATTCTGCTAGCTTTTTTCCCCCAAGATGGTGCCGAAGATGAAGAAGGAAGCCATTGTCCCCCCCAAGACAGAAGCCAAGTCCAAGGCTTTGAAGGCCAAGAAGGAGGTGTTGAAGGGTGTCCACAGCCACAAAAAGAAGAAGATCAGAACATCCCCCACCTTCAGGAGACCCAAGACCCTGAGGCTCCGAAGGCAGCCCAAATACCCTCGGAAGAGCACCCCTCGCCGGAACAAGCTCGATCATTATGCCATCATTAAGTTTCCTTTGACCACTGAGTCTGCTATGAAGAAGACTGAGGACAACAACACCCTAGTCTTCATTGTGGACGTCAAGGCCAATAAGCATCAGATCAAACAGGCTGTAAAGAAGCTGTATGACATCGACGTGGCCAAGGTCAACACATTGATCTGGCCTGATGGAGAGAAGAAGGCCTATGTCCGTCTTGCTCCAGACTATGATGCTTTAGATGTTGCCAACAAAATTGGAATCATCTAACTTCTTGTGTTCAGCTGTGTCCTGTTCCACCTACAATAAAAAGTTTTCCAGGAAAAAAAAAGAGATACAAAAGCTCTTAAAACTCTTTTTCAGGAGCCAAGTGTAAATGAATTCAAAAGCATATGATGAAATTTTGCACTAAATACATATGTAATTAATAATGAAGAGCAAACCATGGGGGAAAGGCATTGGAAATTATTGAAACCGAAATAATTAAAAATGCAATTTAAGATGTTCAACAAATCATAAGTGCAATTCAATTTACCTAAAGACAATGCCTGGAGAAAATTTCAGTTTTTTAGTGCCAGAGAAACATTTTGGAAGCTAAATTATGTTTGTGGAGAGAAGAAAAATCTTATCTATTGAACAAATGGAAAGTATTAAAGAAGGCAAATATATAGACTGAAAATATAAAAATAAAGAATTTTTGATAACAAAGTAATACTTGCAAAACAAAAGGGAAAGAAACAAATTGGGGAAATTTTTGCAGTAAGTATATCTAATAAAAATCTGGCATATCAAATCTATAAGGAATGATTCCAGTCCATATAGGTAAGGACTCCACTAAAATAGATAACAGTAAAATGATATTATATGTAGATCTTGATTGAAAATGGTTCTTGTCATTTGTTAAATAGAAAACTGTTCAAATGCTAATAATCAGAGAATTATGACTTTCAACAAATGTGAGGCACTCTGTTACAATAAACTGACAAATATAATCTTTCCTCTCTTTCTGTTTACGTATGTTACTATGACTATATAAAAATAGACAGAACAAAAAATTAAAAGTAGAAAAATTATAAGCAGACACAAAAGCAGACAAGATCTTGTAATTATCTTTTTAACACTAATATACACACTTGAAAAGCAAATTGTAAATGTTTTATAGTGTATGGTATTAGGTATGAATCTCATTTTTATGTTTTTGTTTATTTATTAGAATGTTTTTGTTGATGGTTACTAAGTTTATAATAAGAAAAATGCTATTCAAAAAGGGATTTGCCAACTGCCATCCTATCCCATGCATTTTGTCTTATTCTCTAACTCAGTTGCTGGCTGCTTTTTACCCCTACAAAGAAAATAAAATGAGAGTTGGGGAGAGTGAGAGAATTCACAAAATATATTTCAATGATATAATTAAGTAGGGAAAAAACTCTACAAGTCTCATTAACTTGAACAAATCTGCATAAAACATCTCTGATATTTTACATAATGATTGAAATGAATTGTTTTATGGGAAATTGTATTGTAACCTATATAATCACATATTCCCATTAGGTAAGTTTATCTTGCTGTCAGTCCATTATTACTTCATAACAACTTCTACTCCTTCCTTTGCCACTAACTAGTTGTGTAACTTTGCTGACTCTGTTTTCTAAACTGTAAAATGATGATTTTGGAATGGTTATTTCTAATGTCCACTTCAGCTTAACAAACAAACAAATAATACCACCAACACCACTTTTATTGCTACTAATAAATAATAACTTTCTCCACTAAAATACTGCTCTGGTGCTTTGGCCAAGGTATGGAGATGACCATGGGTTCTTATAGACTATTTTAATGCAACATAAGATCTGACAGGAACTGGAAATTTTTTAATACAGGACCAGTGGCACAATGCACGTTTGTCTCCGAGATCCAGATCAGATCAGAGAGCTTGTCACAGCAAGGTTCACCATGTATCAATGGATAAATCAATAAATATTTATTAAGTGCTTACAATGTATAAGGCATTGTGCCAAATGCTGAGGGTAGAAAAAGAGTCAAAAGACAGTCCTTGTAGCAAAGGATCTCAGATCTAATTGGGAAAACAACAAAGAAACAAATATCTATAACCTACAGACAGAATAAATAGTAGATAATTATGAGACAGGGTTCACTAAAATTAAAAGGGATTGAGAAATATTTCCTCTAAAACAGGGGTGGGGAACCTGCAACTTCTAGGTCACATGTGACTTTCTAGGTACTTGGGTGAGACCTTTTGACTGAATCCAAGTTTTACAGAGAAAGTCCTTATATTAAGGGGATTTGTTAAATAAAGTCTGGATTCAGTGGAGATGTGAGGCTGGAGCAGGACAGGTAACAAATGTTTTTGATAATTCAATGTCATTAAAACTGTCTATTATGGCATATAGTCATTGAGAATTGCATCCCTGTAGAGAATAAATACATTTGTAGAATCCTGGGTAGACAAATCTAAAAATATTATTTTAAGGACCTACTATGTACATAGAAATTTGGAAGGCATTGAGGGCAATATAAAATTTAGATAAGACACAGGCCCAAACCCCCACATAACTTATTAGTTGAAGAGACTAATTTTGATTTATCAATAGAATTAATAATTTGTATTTATTTTATCACAGAAGTTTTCCTTAATAATTAGCCTATGAGGGAAATCATTTTTATCTCCACTTTACAGATGACAAGAACTGAGGCTTAAAGAACTCAAGAGATATGTGTGGCATTAAACTTGGACCATTTGGACATATCAGTTGACTGTTTTATAAAAGTGTTTATTTTGTTTTGTTTTTTTTTTTGTTTTTTTTAAACAAATGCTTTATTAACTTCTGTTTTACATCATTCATTTCCACCAGATTTTGAGTTACAATCATTTTCCCCCCATTATTCCCCTACCCAACCTCCCAGAATAGTAGTCCCACAAGATATCGTTTCCTCCAATCTGCTCTCTCCCATACCTTCTCCCATACCCCCATCGACTTTTCCATTAGAGGAAGGTGAATCTTTGTGTCCCAATGCCTGCACATCTTATCTCCCAATTATAAGCAAAAGAGTATTAATAATAGTATTTATATTATTTGAAACATTTAATGTTAAGACCTCGAATTTCAGATCCATTTCCTTCCTCCCTTGTCACCCATTCCCTCTTGGGAGATAAGTAATTCAGTATATGTTGTACATGTCTAGCTATGCAAAACATTATCATAGTAGATATATTGTACAAGGCTGCTTATAATTCCCTCCCACTCATCCCACCCCCCA
Source organism: Gymnobelideus leadbeateri (assembly GCA_011680675.1). Lineage (NCBI taxonomy): Eukaryota > Metazoa > Chordata > Mammalia > Diprotodontia > Petauridae > Gymnobelideus > Gymnobelideus leadbeateri. The sequence goes on along the minus strand of WOXC01010876.1, from coordinate 695,342 downwards.
CCTGGGCCATTCCCTACATGATCCTGTCCCTCTTCTATAGTGGGTACTTCCACCCTCCCCCAAGGATGCCCTCCCATCCATCATCCCTCCTCCCATCCCCCTTCCCCCTATCCTGCTGCAGGTTGAGATATCCCATTTACTAGGTATGTCATTTTCTCCCTGAACCAAATTCAGTTTGAGTGTGGTTTTGCCTTTTTAGCCTTCCTTATTCTCCCCCTCTTTTGAAACCACTTCCCCTTGCTTCTTCTGCATGGGATAGTTTACACTACCCTGTCTCTCCCCATCTCCTCTTGCCACTTTCCTCTCTCACCTCATAATTTCATCCCTTGAGTATTCTCCCTTCCCAACAAATTCAACCTATGCCCTCTATCCATATATAACTGTAACCATATACACACACATTCACATATGTATTCATATGACCACACCCCCTTCTTCCATTATTTTCATACTGAGAAAGAGATCATCAGTCACAGTTATTGCTTTTCCATATAGGAATGTAAATAGTTCAACCTTGATAAGTTCCTTTTGATTTCCTTTCCCTGATCACCTTCTCAGGCATCTCTTCCCTCTTGTGTCTGGGTGTCAAATTTTCTATTCAATTCTGTTTTTTTCCTCAAGAATGCTTGAAAGTCCTTCATTCCACCGAATGACCATATATTCCCCTGAAACAAAACACTCAGCCTTGCTGGGTAGGTGACCCTTGGGTTCATTCCCGGTTCTTTTGCCCTCTGGAATATCATATTCCATGCCCTTCCATCCCTCAGTGCAGAAGCCGCCAGGTCCTGGGCTATTCTGATTGTGTTTCCACAATATTGAAATTGTTTCTTCCTGGCTGCTTGGAGTATTTTCTCCTTGATCTGGGGACTCTGAAACCTGGCTATAATATTCCTGGGAGTTTTCTCTTTGGGATCTTTTTCAGGAGGTGTTCGGTGGATTCTCTCCACCTCTATTTTGCCCTCTGGATCTAAAACATCAGGGCAGTTTTCCTTGAGAATTTTTTTTTAAACAAATACTTTATTAACTTCTGTTTTACATCATTCATTTCCGCCAGATTTTGAGTTACAATCATTTTCCCCCCATTATTCCCCTACCCAACCTCCCAGAATAGCAGTCCCACAAGATATCGCTTCCTCCAATCTGCTCTCTCCCATACCTTCTCCATACCCCCATCGACTTTTCCATTAGAGGAAGATGAATCTTTGTGTCCCAATGCCTGCACATCTTATCTCCCAATTATAGGCAAAAGAGTATTAATAATAGTATTTATATATACATTTGAAACATTTAATGTTACGACCTCGAATTTCAGATCCATTTCCTTCCTCCCTTGTCACCCATTCCCTCTGGGGAGATAAGTAATTCAGTATATGTTGTACATGTCTAGCTATGCAAAACATTATCATGGTAGATATATTGTACAAGGCTGCTTATAATTCCCTCCCACTCATCCCACCCCCCACCTGGTCCATTCCCTACATGATCCTGTCCCTCTTCTATAGTGGGTACTTCCAACCTCCCCTCACCCCAAGGATGCCCTCCCATCCATCATCCCTCCTCTCATCCCCCTTCCCCCTATCCTGCTGCAGGTTGAGATATCCCATTTAGTATGTATGTCATTTTCTCCCTGAACCCAATTCAATGTGAATGTGGTTTTGCCTTTTTAGCCTTCCTTATTCTCCCCCTCCTTTGCACCCACTTCCCCTACATGAGATAGTTTACCCTACCATGTCTCTCCCCATCTCCTCTTGCCACTTTCCTCTCTCACCTCATAATTTCATCCCTTGAGTACTCTCCCTTCCCAACGAAATCAACCTATGCCCTCTATCCATATATAACTGTAACCATATACACACACATTCACATATGTATTCGTATGACCACACCCCCTTCTTCCATTATTTTCATAGTGAGAAAGATATCATCAGTTACAGATATTGCTTTTCCATATAGGAATGTAAATAGTTCAACTTTGATAAGTTCCTTTTGATTTCTTTTCCCTGATTACCTTCTCAGGCATCTCTTACTTCTTGGTCTGGATGTCAAATTTTCTATTCAACTCTGGTTTTTTCCTCAAGAATGCTTGAATGTCCTCTATTCCACTGAATGACCATATTTTCCCCTGAAACAAAATACTCAGTTTTGCTGGGTAGGTGACCTTGGGTTCATTCCCAGTTCTTTTGCCCTCTGGAATATCATATTCCATGCCCTTCAATCCCTCAGTGTAGAAGTTGCCAGGTCCTGTGCTATTCTGATTGTGTTTCCACAATATTGAAATTGTTTCTTCCTGGCTGCTTGTAGTATTTTCTCCTTGATCTGGGGATTCTGGAACCTGGCTATAATATTCCTGGGAGTTTCTTTTTGGGATCTTTTTCAGGAGGTGATCTGTGGATTCTTTCAACCTCTATTTTGCCCTCTGGATCTAAAACATCAGGGCAGTTTTCCTTGAGAATTTCTTGAAGGGTGATTTCTAGGTTCTTTCTTGATCATGGCTTTCAGGTAGTCCAATAATTTTTAAATTGTCTCTCCTGGATCTATTCTCCAGGTCAGTGGTTTTTCCCATGAGATATTTCACATTGCCTTCTAATCTTTCATTTCTTTGGATCTGCTTAACAGCATCTTGATTTCTCATAAAGTCATTAGCTTCCATCTGCTCCAGTCTAACTCTGAAGGAATGAATCTCCTCAGTGAACTTTTGAGATTCTTTTTCCATCTGGCAAATTCGACTTTTTAAGGCATTCTTCTCCTCATTGCCCTTTTGGGCCTCCTTTGCTATTTGAGCTAGTCTATTTTTTAAGGTGTTGTTTTCCTCAGTCAGGCTGTTGACCTCATTTCATACTTTTCCTGCATCCTTCTCATTTCTCTTTCTAATTTTTCCTCCACTTCTCTTATTTGATTTTTAAAGTCCTTCTTAAGGTCCTCTATGGCCTGCAACCCGCCCATGTTTTCCCCTGGGGCTTTTGGAGCAGGACTTCTGACCTCACAGTCCTTTTCCCGCTCTATGCCCCCAAAATAAGAGTCTAGGGTTGCATTTTTCTGTTTCCTTTGCCTTGGCATGTTGCCACTTAATTACTTGACTTTTGGGCTTGTTGCCACATTATGGCTTTAAGGCCAGCTAGAGGAATTTTCGTCCCGAACTTGTGGGGGCAACTTCCGTTTCTGGCAAGCTGTAAACCCACCCACGACTTCCACCCTAGAACACAATCCAGATCCAGGGAGGTTAAAGCAAGAGCGATTACCCCCCAAGACTGATCGCTGGATCTCCCTACAATTAATTGCAGGCCGGGAGCCGGAGCTGCCTCTGAAAACTACAAAATGGCGTTTGTCTTCAGTGGCTTCTAGCCCCCAGGGGAGGGAGCCGACACATTCCCTAATACCAGTCCCAAAGTCCATAGGACACTAACCTCTTACTTTGTCCTAGGCAAGTCTATGTTGATAATTCTGGAGTCACCACAGCTCCTGGTCTTCTGGGGTTCCTCCAGCTGGCTGCTGGCCCTGCCGCCCTGGGGCTAAAACCTCGGCTCATGGGGACCTGGGCTCGGCTCTGCTCCTGCGCTCTGCTCGCTGCACACTGCCAGGTCCCAGACTGCTGTGCTGGTCCTTCCTGCAGGGCTGCTGGGCTGTCCTCAGCGGGAGTTTAGCTTCTCTGTGTCGTTTTGTGGTTGCTGGGGCTCCAGAAGTTGTTCAGAGTCCCCTTTTACATAGTTTGGGGGGAATCTGGGGGCAGAGTGGCTTGGATGAGCTGTTTCTACTCCGCCATCTTGGCTCTGCCCCCTTATTTTGTTTTTAAAATGAGTAGAACTATCCAGCTTTGGAAAAGGTGTCACTATATGTTAGGTATGACTATTAGAGAATTTGATGTGTAATGGCTAACCCAACATTAGTCCTTAAAAATAATTACAGATTTTTATTTTTTATAAATAAGAATAACTGAGCATATTAGAAAACTATCATAAATATAAAATAAAATTAATTCTTACATTCTTTCTCTGCATCAAACTTGTGACATGTTTAACATGGTGATTTATAGTTATTCTTTGAAAAAGGAGCCTATAAAGTAAATCTCTGACAGGCTCTAAATTATAATAGTACATTAGGGAAATAATACAATAATGATGCCATCTGCAAAGCAGATACATTTGAGTATAAAATCTCTAGGGATCAAAAATATGAAAATATTAAGAGAAGTTGATGTGAAAATGTAACTTTCTAGAATATATTATGATGGACCAATTTTGCACACAATTATAGATGTTGACTGTCATTTTGCATCAATATCTGAATAAAGTATTGGCCTAAAATAAAATAGTTATTTATCTATTTATTTGTTTGTTTATTAATCCATCAATCCATTCATTTATATATTATATATATGTATTCATTTATTCATTTATTTTTTATCTATCTATTTATTTATTTATCTATTTGCCAGTAACACATTTATTGTTGCAACTGTGCATTTTAGCTCTATCCTGGTGAATGTCTTTTTACTTGAATTCAGAATGAACACAGTGTTATTTAGCTTAGGCAAAAATGCTGATTCTGATAATAATTTTTTGAACTTCTGTTTGGAAGTTAACCAAAGTGAGAACTTATTTAAAGGCAAATCAACAAAGCTTTACTCCAAGAAGTAACTGAATTCCTACAACACATTCTTCTTAATTGGTTGGCTTTTTAATTATTATTATTATTTTTTAAAGCAATTGGGATTAAGTAACTTGCTCAAGGTTACATGGCTAGTCATTATTTATTCGTGGGTGCTAATTTTCTGAGGCCGGATCTGATCTCGGGTCATCCAAACTCCGAGGCCGACGCTCTTACTCACTGCACCACCTAGCCGCCCCTTTAGGGCAATTGGGGTTAAGTAACTTGCCCAAGGTTACACGGCTAGGTTTTTGTTTGTATGGATTAAGTGTCGGAGGCCGGCTCCGAACTCAGGTCCTTCTGATTCCAGGGCCGGCGCTCTATTCACTGCGCCACCTAGCCGCCCCCTGGCTTTTTAATTATTAAACTACTTCTTAAGTACAAATCAAATTTTCTGGGTTACCATTAAGTGTTTTGTTAATTAACTTTATTGAATATTTCTCTACAAAGCATTGACCCAAAAGTTATAGGAAAACAGGACAGAGTGAAACTCAGCATTCTGGTCAAGCTCCCTTACTCCCTATTTTCTCAGAAAGAGAGTCAGAATGGATCAGACTGAATTTCAATGGGAAAAGCCAAGAATAGGTCACCCTTAGTAATTTTACCAGCCCAAGGCAGCTTAGTGAGCTAGAGAGACAGTCTGCCCATTCTAAGAAAGCAAGGATAGACAGCTGAGAAAGAAGAGAAAAAGTGAAACCTTTAAATAAATGGGGTCAGAAGGACAAAAACACAAAACTAGCTAAGGAGATGGACAATGCAACAAAAATGAAGTGGTTTGTTTTTGTTTGTTTTTTAAACTACATTGGGACAAGAAGATGAAGAAAGGGATATAACTGCTGCATGGGGGGGGGGGAGAATAGTAATAAATAAAGTAAAGGCAAAATTAACTCTAACTTTTTTTCTATATATAAGAAGATTGATTTTTGGATTGGGGAATGATGGAATTATAACGGGAGTAAAAAGCCATGTGGAGAGTGCTTCAAATGATGTCTCTATGTGGAAAATATGGAGTTTTCTTCCAAAAGAATTGTGATGATACAGACTGGAAATATCTTAAAGAGACTGTGAAGTTTGTGTGGATATATTACAATGTATTTTGGTAAACTAACCACATGATAAAGAAGAGGCTCTTTGGCTATGGGGGAATTCTCTGATTAGCTTTCAGCTATAGTCATTACTCTTTACCTTAGCTCTCCTTGCTTTGCTAGGTGCTTAGGAGATCCTTATTGAACTTAATTGGGGCTAGGAAAGATGGAGAATATAAGCTCCTTAAAAGAAGGGACTACTTTAATTTTTGTCACTGTGTCTCTAGTACTTATTACAGTACTTGGAACAGTACTTAGAAAACATCTGTTAAACTGAATTGAATTAGTTCCAGCTCTGAGTTTCTGAGATTCTTAGATATATAGCAGGATAGACTTGAAACCTGTTTATCTCTGTCTTCTTATTTTGTCTTTTCTCAGTTGGATAAAATAAAAATAAAATAAAATTTATCAAATTTGATAAAAATTAAACCACTGTCCCAAGAACAAACTTTTACAACTAGCAATTTTATAATTAGAGTCAAACAATGTGCAAAAAAAACCCAAACATAAATAGGAAATACTATATTGCAAATGTAGAAATGTAGAATTTTCTTTAAAATAATATACCTATAAGGGGAAAACAACCAAATACTTGACCGAGTAGTGGTTTTAATCTGAACAACTTGTAACGGATAAAGAAATGGTGGGATATTTCTTACACTACAGGTAGGAAAATGGTTTTCCAAAACCAGAGTATGGCATTAGGACAAAAAAAACAGTAACTCTGGGAAAGAAAATGAGTAATATGTGGCCTATAACCTTCTTGGCCTAAAGAAGAGGAAACTTCCATGGCTTTATTTCTTTATAAAATGGACAGAGTAAGGGGGAACTTAAAAGAATAACAGCTCTCTAGCAGACTTAGCAAATTCGAAGGAGTATGTGAAAATGGTTAGCTCTGAAGTATAAGAAGTACTGGGGGGGGCGTGGCTAGATGGCACGGTGAGTAAGAGCACCAGCCCGGAGTTAGGAGGACCCGAATAGTATCACCAACAAATTGATGTTTGGAAAATGTTGGAAGTTTAGAAGGAAAGATAATGAGGTGAATTCTTTTTTTATTAATGTTGAGTTTGAGATGCCAGCTGTTGGCCTTGTTGCCCTGGGGTAAAACTTCTGACTCACTTGGTCCAGGGCTTGGCTCCCAGAGCACAGTTTTGGCTGCTCCCTGAAGGGCTGCCAGCCTGTCCTCAGTGGGAGGTTAGCTTCTCTGTGTCATTCTGTGGGTGCTGGAGCTCTAGAAATTGTTCAGAGTCCCCTTTTACATTATTTTGAAGTGGTGTGGGCTGGATTCCTGTGGAAGTGCTGTTTCTACTCCGCCATCTTGGCTGTGCCCCCCATCTAAGTAGTATTTTGATGTGCTACTGGTAATTTGGGTTGATTCTACAAGCAGATTAAAAGAAAGACTACTGATTATAGGAGGAGAGAGATATAGTAGAAGGAATCCTCCCCAACAACTTTCTTATATTGTTGAAATCTGCTTCCCTGTATCTCTACTCTTGGTTCTAATTCTGATTACAGAAGCTAAATAATAAGGTAATGATAAGTGTATTTTAAGCATTTACTATGTGCTAGACACTGTGATAAGTACTGAAAATATAAAGGCAAAATCAGTCTCTGCTTTCAAGAAGTCCATATCTTTTTTTTGTTTGGAGGGCAGTGTATACTTGTCAGGGTTGGGTGTGTAAGTTCTGAGCGATAACTCAGGTTTTGAGGCTTCCTCATGAGATAGCAAGAAGTCCATATCTTAAACTAAAGAAGTCCATTTTTCTTCCATATAATTACCTTTCAAACAGTGAACTTAATTTAGTATAATATTGAGTAGTCTTAAAAACAGTGGTTAATGTAATAAAAGTATTTACATAGAGCTTTAAGGTTTGCTGAGTACTTTAAAAATGTTATCTCATTTTATCTTCACAACAACCCTAGAGGTAGGTGCTATTATTATGCCCACTTTACAAATTAAGAAATTAAGGCATACAGAAGTTAAATGATTTTCTCAGGGCAGGCTTGATGGAGAGAATATTTGCAGTGTTGTTGCTCCATGGATTGGTGATGACTACCTTTACCTTGCTTTCTTGTATCCTAATAGAAATGTCCCAAATAAATATTTTGGTTTTGTCTTGGTGGAGGAGAGTTCATTATATAGGCATTACACTGCTCAAGAATGGCTTTTTAATGACAGACACAGAAGTAATCCATTCATTTATCTTTTCATTCCACTTAGTCATTGCCTGACTAAGTAAGAATGGGGATTCAATAAATACAAAATTTGACAGCATTGCATTTTCTATTTCTGCCAAGATTGTAGTACTACATACTCATCCCATTACATTTCTGTCATGTTTGGCTATTTGGAGGTCATTGGGATGCAGCCTGTAAATCACAAAGTACATTTATTATTTGCCATCCTGGCTACCTGAGCTGTCCAAATTATGTGAATGTGATAAACTGTCTCCAGTTCATAGGGCACCCATACTTTCTTATATTTGTCATGAGATCACAAAGGAAATTCCTATTCCTGAAGATTAAGGGCCACAAAATAGCCCCATATTTTAATAATGTGAGGCATTTAATGACCAAAACAATGGTTTAATGAGAAGTCACAAATTAGATATGGGTCTGGAATGTACTCTTTTTTTTTTTGCTTTTTGGAGGGCAATTGGGGTTAAGTAACTTGCCCAAGGTCACACAGCTAGGTTTTTATTTGTGTGTGCATTAAGTATCTGAGGTAGTATCCGAACTCAGGTCCTTCTGACTCCAGGACCAATGCTCTACTCACTGTGCCACCTAGCTGCCCTTGGAATGTACTCTTAAAGGAAAAGTTATTTGGACTTTTATATGTTCTCTTTCTCAAAAGAAAGAATTCCAATCCCTGAGCCAGATTATGAGAAAATTTCATAATATAATATATCACAAAAAAGAGAAAAACATCATTATGGAAATTATACCTTTCAGTAGCAAAATCCCAATACCAGTGAAATGCTAGGTTAAATAGTAAAGTGTGATGGGTAATTATAATAGTAACCATTACCATATATAAACCACTTTGGGCAATTTTTATTATAAAAATTTCTTATCTATTTTCTTAAACATTTACCAATTACATTTAGAAAAACTTTAACAACATATATTTTTTTTAGCTTTTTAGTTAACTTTTGAGGGAATCTCCCTGTCTCCTGATCCTTCACCCTCCTTTGCATAGGCAAGCAATTTAATATTGATAATACATGTGAAGTCATGCAAAATGTATTTCCATATTAGCCATATAGCAAAAGAAAACAGATCAAAAATAAAGAAAATAAAATTTAGTTTGCTTCATACTGCTTTTGGAGTTCATTAATTTTCTCTCCCTGGAAGTAGAGAGCAGTTTTCATCACGGGTCCTTCAGAACTTCCTTGGATCATTGTCTTGATCAGAGTAGTTAAGTGTTTTGCAATTGATCATCTGTACAATATTACTGTTACTGCATACAATGTTATCCTGATTCTTCCTTCCTCCTTCACATCAGTTCATTTAGGTCTTGGCTAAGGTTTTTGTTTTTTTGTTTATTTTTTTTCCTGAAAACCACCAACTGATATTCAATTTGTCATTACCCATAGCACAAGAGTATCCCATAAAATCGTATGCCAGAATTTAACTATTCCCCATTTGATGGGCATTCCCTTGACTTCCAATACTTTGCCACCACAAAAGGAGCTGCTATAAATATTTTCATTTAAACAGCTCCTTTTCCTTTTCTTTAATCTCATTGGGATACAGACACAAGTTGTGGTATTGCTGATGCAAAGAGTATGTATGCACAGTTTTATATGTCTTTGAGCATAGTTCCAAGTTGTTCTGCAGAAAGGTTGGACTGGTTCACAACTCCACCAAAATGCATTAATGTCCCATTTTTTATATATCCCCTCCAACAATGGTCATTTTCCTTTTCTGTCATGTTAGCCAATTTGATGTTTGTGAGTTGTTTTCTTTTGCATTTCTCTAATCAGTAGTGACTTAGAACATTTTATGTGACTATCAATAGCTTTGATTCTTTTTTCTGAAAACTTCTTGTTCATATCCTTTGACCATCTATCAAATGAAGAATGGTTCTTATTTTTTATAAATTTGGCTCAGTTCCCTAAATATTTGAGTAATTAAGTCTTTATCAGAGAAACTTGCATTTGCTGTAAAAATTATCTCACCATTTACTGTTTTCCTTCTAAATTTGACTATATTATATTTAGCTTGTACAAAAGTTTTTTTTTTAATTTCATATAATCAAAATTATCCATCTTACTCCCCATGATCTTTTATATCTCTTCTTTGTTTGTAAACTCTTCCTTTATCCATAGATCTGACAAGGAAAATTTTCCATGTTCCCCTAATTTACTTATGTCTAAATATTTTTTTTGTATTCAGTGAATCCCCACTCTCATGAAATGGAGCAATGACTAAGCTGAATGAAAAGGTAAATGAATGAATAACTTCTGTGTTGTTAAGAAGTCATTCCTGAGCAGACAGGACCTGAGTTCTAATTTGGTTTCAGCCAATTACTGCCTATGTGACCCTGAGAAAGTAATTTAAGTTCTGTCTGCCTCAGTTTCTTCATTTGTAAAATGGGTATAATACTAGCACCTCCCTCCTCAGGTAGTCTGCCCCTCGTGGCTTCTACACCATCTTGATCAAAAGTGCTCCTCTGTGCCATTTGATATAAGACCCAGAAGAGGGTATAGGAAGTGGATTTGCCAAACTGTCTGATTCTACATCCAGTGATAGCACTTGGGTCCCCTGTAATCTCTTTTGACCAATTGCCAGGTCCTCTGACTATATCTAGTTTAAGAGCTCCTGAAGCTGCTCTTGCTACCATTACCACCTCCTGGTCCCAGCACTATGTTTCATCTACATATGTTTCTGATTAGCCTCCATCTTCCTATCACAGAATTATATTTTAACAACCAAAGTTCTCTTAGGATGGTAGAATGTCTCCCTCTGACTTTTTGTTGGCTCTGTCACTCTGGAATTAAATTTGAGGCATTGTTTGAAAGTTGTTTGGCGAATAATGTTAAGAGAGCTTAGCTGAGTGCTTTCTCTGTGCTGCCATCTTGGCTTTGTCCTTGAGAGTCAGCAATTTTTAAATTTAGATTGCTGTAGCCATTTTAAACAGACAGTTATTCTGTGAAACTAGGTTTTCAGACTGTAATTCTAGGGTTCTTTCCATTAAAATGTTGCTCCTCAAAATTTTCTGCATTTTACAAATCAATCACTTCTCAGCACTAAATTATTTCATTGATCGTTATATTTATAATAACATAATAAATTGATAATAATGATACCTTTTGTAATTTTGCAAAATATTTTGCATGGATTATTTTATTTGATTCTCACAACAATCTTTTAAAGTAGGTGCCATTATCACCCCCATTTTGCAGATGAGAAACTGAGGTTGAAAGATTTTAACTTTTCCAGGGTCAGAGTGAAGCAGAATTTGAAGTCAGTCCTTTCTGGATCAAGCATTAGCACTATGCCACTTCACGGTCAAAGTTAGATACATTAATCCTTCCAGTCTTTGAAATTTCACTTGTTTTAAGAGTCAAATTATTTCACTAGTCACAGGATGGCACTACTCTTAATAACACTTTCAGTGGGCAGTTAGGTGACACAATACATCAAGTGATGGACTTAGAGTCAGGAAGACTCATATTCCTAGGTTCAAATCTGGCCTCAGAAACTTACTAGCTATGTGACCCTGGGCAAGTCATTTGACCCTGTCTGCTTCAGTTTCCTCATCTATAAAATGATTTGGAGAGGGAAATGGCAAAACACTCCAGTATCTCTGCCAATAAAACTGAAAATAAGAACATGAAGAGTCAAACATAATTGGAAACAATACAAAAACAACAATACTTTCAGTAGCCAAAGTATGGCATTAATATCAGTGGACTTTTGCTACTCCTTATCAGGTCTGCTTTTTTTCTCTATTGCTATTTCCTTATTTCTTTACCTCCCAATCAATCCCTTCTCATTAGCTTACTTTAAGTTTTGCCAATGGTACTTACATTCATAATTTAGTCCTGTTAAGCTCCAAAGGTTTCCAGTTGAAACTATTTTCTTTCTCTCGGCTCTAAAGAATTATATTCCTTCTTCAAACACCTTCACTCTGTGGAGTAAAGCAAAAAATAAGTTTTATTATTTGATTTTTTATTTAGCTTTGTAATGCTACATTCATTTGTACATAATAGATAATTCTCAACCAATAACCAGACAAATCCCCCCACAATACAATTACTACAAACAATTAAGGAACACTAAATCAAGATAGATTGAACACATTTCACTTTTAAAGACATGTGGGGTTTATTGTAAAAATGTATAGAATTTCATGATATAGATACACCACAGTTTATTCAGATATCCTCACACTGTTGAGAATCTAGGTTGTTTTTGGTTTTGCAAAATCACCAAAAATGCTATTATATTGTTAAACATTTTGTAGTAATTCATATGTATATGTTCATGTGTTGAAATTCATTTTGGAAAATGTAAATAGTTGTAACTGCATGCTGAATTAGTTTCTTCTCGCTTAAATTTAAGTTCATTATCATTTATTCAATTAAAAATTCATTGTGGAAGTGTTGGGGCCCTTTAAGACTCTACCCAAACTCTGAGAACCCATGGAAAACTCAGGCAAAGGACAGAGCAACTCAAGCAGGGTTGGAGGCACCTGAGCGTGTATTCTCCCCCGTGATTTCGGGGTATTGAGTATGCGCTGCTAACAGGGGAGCACTCCCCTGACAGGAGAAGCCTGTTACTGCTGAGGCATGTAGGAGAGTAGAGTCCGGGGAGGGGAAAGGAGCTAAAAGGAGGGAGGCAAGGTGAAAGCAGGAGGAGGGAGAGAAGAGGGGATTGTGAACGAGAAAGAGATTAAACGGCAAGACATTACATTTTGGTGTCAGGACTTCTTTGTTTGGGAGGAGCAGGCTCCCCCAAGGGGTTCGTGGGGGTGAACCAGAGGTCGCAGTGGGGTGACTGGGGAAGGAACTCTCCAAGGGGTCACGGTGGGGCGACCATAAGGGTTGCAGTAGGCGACCAGAATCCCAGAAGGCAATTGGAGTGCCACAGAGGTGGCTGGAGAGGTGAGTTTGACGTCTGCCCTGAAAGGCGGGCCCTAACATGGAAGAAAGCATCTAAGCCCAAGTTTTAAAGCATACAATATAGAAAAGCACCCAGAACTGTATAGTGATCTAAACAAAGCATTTGTCCCAAACAAGAATCCTGAATCCTTTTTTTTTCTCTTTTTTGGAGGGCAGTTGGGGTTAAATAACTTGCCCAAGGTCACACAGCTAGGTTTTTGTTTGTGTGTGCATTAAGTGTCTGAAGCCAGATCTGAACTCAGGTCCTTCTGACTCAAGGGCCAATGCTCTACTCATTGTGCCACCTAGCTACCCCAAGAATCCTGAAGTCTGGAAGGTTTTGCCGTGTGTGTATAATCTGGATGGCTGTCAAGAAAACCTACCAAAATTTTGAGACTATCTCTTAATGGTCATGATAGTGTTCATGACATCTCATGTGATCTTCCCCCTCTTGCTGATGGATTTGGTGATAGTAAGTATTAGATCCAGAGATATATAATTCATTGGACACAACTCTACTAGTAGATTCAAAAATGGAATTTAGCAATTAGTAAATAAATATGTTCCCAATCCTTTGGGGGGGAAACCTTTCTCATCAGAACCTAGTTCTTCCCAGAATCCACTATTTCTAGCCAACTTCACAAGTACTAAGTGCTCTTTCTCATATACCTTCCAAAATGCTAAAAGGAGTAGGAACAGGTATTCTCATCATTCCTCACTCCCACTTTGCACTGTTTCTCAGTGACTTCTTGTTTTTTAGTTTCACGCCATCCACCTCTATTACCAAGGTCAATGGCTTGTCAGTCATCTATTCACATGTAGGTCATTCTCCCTCCTTTTTTCAAGGAGTTCACTACCTGCATTAGAATATTCCTCTCTATACCAACTCCTGACCTCATACTTAGAGACTAAAACATATATCTTGATGTTTCCTTGGAAAATAGCTCCCCTGTTTATGAACTTGCAAAACCCCCACATTTCCCCATGTTCACTCCTTTTTAGCCATACACAGGATTAAGCATTCCATTAATCTGGCCATTGTCAATAACTATACCACTTCCTTGATCTAGCATCTGAAATTCACTTCAACAACCACTTACTGTCCTTTAATTTCTGTTTCTCTATCACTCTTCCTAACCTAATTTTTCTCCTTACCATGGTTTCTTGTTACTCCACCCCTCCCCATTCTCCCAAACCACTAGTTCTACTATTGTCTTGCTTTATCCCTCTCATAATCTTGAGTTTATCAATGCTCATTCAAAAATATACTTTTAGCTAGCATTTAATTCCTTGGGTATTTGTCCTTCCACCAGTCATGCATTGCTGTACTCCAGCTGTTGACTGTCTTCAACATCTACCTTTTTATCCCTAACTTTAAGCTGGTGGAAGACTCTGAGAAAGACATGCAACTATGGTCTGTTGGTTTATTATATTTTTTTCTTAACTACTATCAATTGGTCTTCATTGCTATTCAGCAAATCCTTTTATTCTTCCTTGACTAATCTCTATGACACTATAGCAACTATGCTAAACCTTCTCTCTCCTCAGATTTACATCTCCAATACCCTCCTTCTCAGCAGAGAACCTTGCCTTCCATATTTCTGAACATAATGCCCTTCAAATATTTTGTCTTCTTCCTTTCTGTGTTTTTTAAACATTATACCTCATTCTCTCCTCCTTTACTCTTGTCTCAGCTTCTTCAGTAAGATTCCTTAGTTGTCTTCAAAACCCAGATCATATGATCTTTCCTAAAGGATGACTTTCCTGTTCTACCCAGCTATTAGTGCTTCCCCCAAACCTCAAATTACTTTGTATTTGTTTCATCTATAGTATATTTTGGTTTTGCCTATTTACACTAAAAAGATTTCTCCCCCTAATAAAATTCAATCTCCTTTAGGTCAAGAACTGTTTTGTTTTTGTCTTTTTAACTCCAATTTCTAGGTCAATTACTAGTATAAATTAGATGCTCTAAAATGTATAATGCTGAACTGAATTAATGATGAAACTGGTATTCTTGCTAAGGCTAATCTTTCCACTTAATGTTCTTGATCTCATCTTAGCCCATTTACAACAGGTGTTTCCCCATTAATCATTGTCTGTCTGCCTCTCTCTCTCTCTCTCTCTCTCTCTCTCTCTCTCTCTCTCTCTCTCTCTCTCTCTCTCTCTTTCTCTCCCTCCCTCCCTCCCTCCTTAAGTTTCTTCATATGCCTTAGATCTTTCCTCTAACATCTGTAAAAATGTCAAATATCTCTTGTTCTTAAAAAAATCACTTGACCCTGCCAACTCTTGAAGATATCATCTTATATTTCTTCTCCATTTCCTAAAAAAAATTCCTAGAAAAGGCTAACTATGCTCATTGTCTCAACTTCTTCACTTTTCATTCATTTGCAGCCCCTTAAAATATGGATTCCACCCCCAGATTATAAGTAAAACTTCTCTTTTCAAATTTACCAATGAACTCTTAATTCCTAAACCCAAGGGTCATTTCTTAATTCTAATTTTTCTTGGCTTCTCTGAAGGATTTAATACTGTCAACTCTCCCTTCTACCTGGATAGCTCTCTTCTACAAGTTTCAATAATTTTGCTTTCTCTAGGTTATCTTTCTACCAGTCTAGCCACTCCTTCTCAGTTCCCTTTTCTGAATCATTTTCTTCTCTTCTGTCCCTACACTCCCATCAGCTTCTGTTGTCTCAGTTCTCATCTCTATTCAGATTGCTGTAAATTTTTTATATTTAGTTCTAATCATTCTGTGGAATTCCAGTTCCAAATTAACAATTGCTTTTTAGACATTTCTTCCTATAGGTACTGGAGGAATATTAAATCGAACATGTTCAAAAGAGAACCCATTATATTGCACCTAAGATCTGTCCATCCTCAAGTCTCTTTAATTCTTTTGATTGCACTATTATTTTACTAGTTACCTAGCTCATCAGTGTAGAGTCATCCTTGATTCTTGACTCTCCATTATACTTCATGTCCAATCCGTGGCCAGGTCTTATCAATTCTATGTCCACAGCATCTCTTGCACCTATCCCCCTTCTTACCACTTGATCACTACCCTACTTCAAATTCTCATAAATTATTACCTATATTCTTATAACAACATGGTAATTGGTTTTCTTCTATCTCTAACCTATCCTCCACAGTTATCAAATTGATGTTTCTAAACTACAGGTCAAACCATGATACTTTCCTGCTCATGAAGCTCTAATGGTTCCCTGTTACCTTTAGTATAAATTACAAACCCTTTTGTTAGACATTTAAGTGCTTCACAATCTTACTTGAACCTATTTTTCTTATATTCCTTTACAATTCCTTGCCCTTTCTCAACCTATGTTCTAGTCAAACTGACATACTTACTATTCATTTTACATGTTACTCTCTCCCCCAAAGGTGTATGATGTGTTCAGGAAGGACTACTGCCTCTGGTGTGAGGGTTTGCTGAGTCCTTTTCAGGACTTCTCCTGTTCACCTTTGGTATTCACGTGTCATTCAACTCTGCCCCATGGCTCTAAGAAGCTGTAGCATGAGAAGCAGCAACACCCCAGTAAAACCATCTCAGTAGACAGACTCAACCAGATTCAGGGTAACCAACAAGTCTCAGACATGTCATTGAGTTATGGGGATATCTACTCCAAGAATGTGAAGACTTCCCCCAGAGGAATGGGTGAACGAGAACAATGCATTCCAAAAGTCATGAAGGCAGATGAAGCAGGCACAGTTGAGCACTTTGTGCTTGGTCAAACAAAGAAAATGTCAAGACCATCCACTGCATCAAAGGTCATCACCAGTCATCTTTATTTTTGTCTTACCACTAGACTTTGATGACTCTGGAAGAGAGAGTGAAGTTAGGAACTTTGCACAACACTGCCTCACATAAATACAATTCATGAGTAAGTCAAGACATCACCCCATCATGTCATTGATACTCTTCAAGTCAAGATATAACCCCATAATATCATTGGTTTTTTTTTCAAGTCAAAATATCACCTCATAATGCCATTTTTCCTCTTTAAAAATGAAGGATCAGAACTGACCAGATGGAAAAAGGTATACAGAAATTTACTGAAGAGAACTCCTTAAAAAGCAGAACTGGCCAAATGGGAAATGGGGCTACAAAAGCTCACTAAAGAAAAAAAAATGCTTAAAAATTCAAATTGGGTGAGTGGAAACTAATGACTCTGGAAGACATTAAGAAAAACAAATCAAAATCAAAAGTATGAAAAATAGAATAAAATGTAAAATTCCTCATTGGAAAAACAACTGACCTAAAAATATATCCAGAATTATTTGACCACCTAGAAGCCATAAAAAATGGACATCATATTTCAAGAAATTATTAAGGAAAACTTCCCTGATATTCTAGAATCATAAGGTA
Source organism: Gymnobelideus leadbeateri (assembly GCA_011680675.1). Lineage (NCBI taxonomy): Eukaryota > Metazoa > Chordata > Mammalia > Diprotodontia > Petauridae > Gymnobelideus > Gymnobelideus leadbeateri. The sequence continues at coordinate 678,126 of WOXC01010876.1, read as the reverse complement.
AAATAGAAATTGAAAGAATCTACCAATCACCTCCTAAAAGAGATCCCAAAATGAAAACTCCCAGGAATATAACAGCCAATATCTATAGTTCCATGGTCAAGGAGGAAATACTGCAGTGAGTCAAAAAGAAAAAAAACATATACACACAATTCAAATATTATAGAGCTATAGACAGGATAACAAGATGTAGCAGATTCTACATTAAAGGTTCAGAGGGTTTGGAATATTATGCTCTGGATGGCAAAACTAAGATTACAACCAAAAATCACCTACCTAGAAAAACTGAGTATAATCCTGTAGGAGAAAAATGGACATTCAATGATATAGAGGGCTTTCAAGCATCCCTGATTAAAAGACCAGAGCTGAATATAAAATTTGACTTGCAAATGCAAGTCCCTAGAGAAACATAAAAAGGTAAACAAACAAAAGAAGGCATATGAGATTCAACAAAATTAAATTATTTATATTCCTGTGTGAGAAAATGATACACATAACTCCTAAACAGTTTCTCATTGTTAGGGCAGTTAGAAGGATTCTAGATAGACAGAGGGCACAGGTGTGAGTTGGAGATAATGTGATGACTATCTACAAAACTAAAATTAAGGGATAAGAAAGAATAATACACTGTGGAAAGGGGAAAGGGAAAGGTAAAATGGGGTGAATTATATAACTAAAAAGAGGTGTGGAAGATCTTTTTCAGTAGAGGGGAAGATGGAGGACTTTGTTTTTTGTTTTTTTGGATTTTTTTGATGGAAGACTTTGGAATGGGTAGCATGTGAACCTTATTGTCACTGGAGTTGGCTCAAAGAGGGAATAACATAAACACTCCAGTTGATATAGAAATCTGTCATGCCACAGAGGAAAGTAGGAGGGAAAGAACTTAAGAGAAATGGGAGCTGATAGAAGGTTAGATGGATTTTAGAGATAAAGTCAGAAACAAATAACTTTTTGACAATGGCCATGGTAAAAGGAGAAAAAGAGGTGAGTGGGGGGGGGGAGAGAAAGAGAGAGTGAGAGACAGAGAGACAAAGAGAGAGAGAGAGAGAGAGAGAGAGAGAGAGAGAGAGAGAGAGAGAGAGAGAGAGAGAGAGAATAAACAATGGGAAAATAGAATGGAGGGAAATAGTTATTAATCTTTATTGTGAAAAAAATTACAGGAAATTTCTCTCATAAAGACCTAATTTCTCAAATATATATAGAATGGAGTGATATTTATAAAAAGAAGAGCCATTCTTCAACTGAAAAATGGTCAAAGGATATAAACAGACAGTTTTCAGATAAAGTAACCAAAGCTATCTATAGTCATATGAAAAAATGCTCTAAATCAGTATTGATTAGAGAAATACAAATTAAAAAAGTTTAAATCTGGCAAATATGAAAGAAAAGGAAAATGACAAATGTTGGAGTGGATGGTGGAAAACTGATACACTAATGCACTGTTGGTGAAGTAGTTTACAGAGTTAACCATTCTGTAGAGCAATTTGGAACTATGCCAAAAGGGCTATAAATCCCTGCATACCCTTTGAGGAAGCAATGCCACTAATAGATCTATATCCCAAAGAAATTTTTTAAAAATAGGACATGAACTTATATGTAAAAAATCATTTATAGCAAATCTTTTATCAGTAAGGTAAAGAATTTGAAATTTTGGGGATGTCCATAAATTTGGGAATAACTGAACAATTTGTTGCATATGATTGTGATAGAACACTATTGTGCCATAAGAATGATGAGCAGAATGCTCTTAGAAAAACCTTGAATAAACTACATGAACTGAAGCAAAATGAAATGAGCAGAAACAGGAAAACATTGTATATAGCAATATCAATATTGTATGATGGAAAACTGTGAATGACTTAGCTATTCTCAGCAATACAATTATCCAAGACAATTCTGAAGGTCTTATGATGAAAACTGCTATCTGCCTCCAGGAAAAGAACTGATAGAATCTGAATGGTGATCAAAGCAAGTTTTTTTCTATATTTTCTCAAAGTTTTTTTTCTGTGGTTTCTTTTACAACATGACTAACATAAAATATGTTTTATATGACTACACATGTATAACCTATATCAAATTGCTTGCCTTCTCAAAGGTGAAGTGGAGGGGAAAGAGGGAGGAGGGAGAAAATTTAGAACCCAACAATTTTAAAAAACGAATGTTAATTTTTTTTTAAATCTAATTGGAGAAATTAAAACACAAAATTTTTAAAAGTAAGGAAATGAAGGATCAGCAAGAACAACTCTATCTTCCCACTTCCTAATATTAGCTTGCAGTGTAACATGACCAAAAATGTGAATGCAATTCCTAGACTAGATTAAGAAAAAGGCATGGAGGGGGTGGAGCCAAGATGGTGGAGTGAATACAAAAAGTCACCTTAACACCTCCATGAAGTCCAACAGCAACCTTTAAAAAGTGAATTTGAATGGAATTTAGAGTGAAGGAATCCATTGGGAGACAGAGTGTGGCAGATTACCAATTCAGGAAAGTGCCTACATAAGACTGGGAAGGGGGAGCATGGAGCACACAGGGTCTGAACCAGTATCTGAGAGTAAAGCACAGTGGACCAAGAGTGAGCCCTGGCCAGTAGATTCACCCACCTCAAAGGCAATTTGCAGACATCTCGCCACAGGATATAGGATTAGTTGGAGCTGAGTAAGAGAAAGTGAAGGGCCTGCAGCAGTGATCACAGCATCTCCTGGGGATATCAGCCCACAGCCTGGATGTTTAAAAATCCTACCTGAACCTCTGGGAGCCAAGATGGCTGAGTAAACCCTAGCTGCTCCAATTCCCCTTCTCTGACCCTGAAAACCCAGAGATTATTTCCCTACGCAGTGTAAAATCCTGAAACAGTGGAAACAGCCTCAGGCTTGGGAGTCCTAGAGAAAGGGTGTGACTGAGGCTGTGCTGAGCCTGAAGTGAAGGGCAGGAGGCTTCCCAATAAGACCCATCTCAACTGACCATCAGGAGATTCCAAAGCTCAGGCAGGTGGAACCAGGAAGCACTAATAACAGAAGTTGAGGTGTTCCTTAGCACAAGCAGGGGAATCTGCAGATACCAGCACTGCTAGCCACCAGCTGTTGAGCCTGACTGAGCTGTAGCCCAGGGGCACAGAGGCAGAAACCTGAACTGGCCAGACCACACACACACACACACACACACACACACACACACACACACACACTACTCTGTGAGCCTCAACTCAGGGGAAACACAGAGATTCCTGACCCTAGACTCAGTCTAGACACCCAGAGGCTAGAGTACACAAAGTCAACAACCAAACATTTAGCTCCCAGCCTGAAAAGCATGGTACATCTGTACCCAAGAAGCAGAAATCCACTTAAAAGCCAGGAAATAGGCAATGGGAAAGAAGCAATTTGCAAAGGAAAAATCAAAGTCAACTGAATCCTTTTATTTTGAACAAGAAGAATCACTTTCAGATACACCATTGAATCTATATCCACACCTGAGACCAATGAAAGAAATATGAACTGGGCTCAAGCCCAACAAACATTCTTGTAAGGGCTCAAGAAAGATTTTAAAAGCCAAATTAGAGAGGTAGAAGATAAATTTACCGATTCTTTTTTTTAATTTTTTAAAATAAATTTTATGTTTATTTTTTGCTTATATCATTCATTTCCACAACATTGTGAGTTACAAATTTTCTCCCTATCTTTCCCCTACCCACGACCCCAAAACAGCTATACCACTGTACATTCCTGCCCCCAATCTGTTCTCTTCTATATCCTCCCCCACCCCCCACCCCCAACTTTCCAGTAGGACAAGTTGGATCTCTATACCCCAGTGCATGTATATCTTATTTCCCAGTCACATGTAAAATAACAATAATAATATATTTTTAAACATTTGATTTTTAATACTTTGAATTCCAGATTCTTTCCCTTCCTCTGTCATCACCCACCCTTATTGGGAAGATAAGCAATTCAATATAGGTTGTACATGTGTAGCTATGCAAAACATTTCCATAGTGGATATATTGTGAAAGACTGACTATATTTCCCTCCATCCTATTCCAACCACCACTTCTTCTATTCTCTATTTTGACCCTGTCCCTTTTCAAAAGTCTGTGCTTCTAACTTCCCTTCCCCTCAACCTGCCCTCTCCTCCATCATCCTCTCTCTCATGCCCTTCACCCCTATTCTCCTCTAGGGCAAGATATCCTATTTAGTGTGCATATCATTCCCTCCCTAAGCCAAATTCATAAATTGACCAATTCTTTTAAAATTACATTGGTCAGGTTGGAAAAAAATCTCACTAAAAATAAATCCTTAAAAAGTAAAATTTGTGAACAGGGATGGGAGGCACAAATTTTAACTGGAGAGAATACCTCCCTAAAAATGGAGCTTCAAAAACTAAGCACGGAAAACAACTCACTAAAAATTATAATCAGTCAAATCAAAGCTAGGGACTCTATGATGCATCAAGAATCAGTCAAATAAAACACTAAAGTTGAAAAATTAGAAGAAAGGGTAAAATATCTCATTAAAAAATAAAAACAACTGACCTGGAGAACAGATGCAGGAAAGATAACCTAAGAATTATTGGCCTACCAGAAAGCCATGGATAACATCCTCCAAGAGATCATCAAAGAAAACTGCCCTGAGGATCTAGAATCAGAGGATAAAATAGTTATTGAAAGAATTCACTGGACTCCTCCTGAGATCCCAAATTGAAAATTCCAAGAAATGTAGTAGCAAAATTCCGGAACGATAAGGTCAAGGAGAAAATACTGTAAGCAGCCATAAAGAAACAATCTAAATATCATGGAACTGTAGTTAGGATCACACAGGACTAGCAGCTTCTACATTAAAAGATCAGAGGAATTGGAATATGATATTTTGTGAGGCAAAAGAGCTTGGACTGCAACCAAAGATCAACTACCCAGCAAAACTGAGCATAATCTTACGGGCAAGGAGGTGGTCATTCAATGAAATAAGGGACTTCCAGACTTTCCTGATGAAAAAGCCAGCACTCAATGGAAAATCTGCTCTCCAAATGCAAGACTCAAGAGAGACATAAAAAGGTAAACAAGGAAAACACACACACACACACACACACACACACACACACACACAACTTGTGATTCAATAAGAGCAAACTGTTTACATCCTTATATGGGAAGTGGATACCTGTCAATATTGCAATTTATATACTTGTCATTACATCTAAAAGGGATATACATAGATAGAAGTTGTGGATATAAATGAACTAATCTGAGAAGAAAAAAACATTATTAAGGGGTACAAAGGAATTGTAATGGTATAAAAGGAAAGGAGGAGGCAGAAAAGAGTAAATTATGCCACACAAAGAGGCATAAAAACATACTATAGTAGAGGGAAAGGAGGGAGGAAGATGAACATAATATGAATTTTACTCTCATTGGTTCTGGTTCAAGGAGGGATCAACATAATCAGTTAAGTTTAGGATTCTAACATGAAAAGACACAAAACCAGGGCAGCTAGGTGGCGCAGTGAATAGAGCGCCGGCCCTGGAGTCAGAAGGACCTGAGTTTGGATCCAGCCTCAGACACTTAACCCACACAAACAAAAACATAGCCATGTGACCTTGGGCAAGTTACTTAACCCCAATTGCCCTAAACGGGGCAGCTAGGTGGCTCAGTGAGTAAGAGTGCCGGCCTCAGAGTTGGGATGACCCGAGATCAAATCTGGCCTCAGAAAATGAGCACCCACACATAAATAATGACTAGCCGTGTAACCTTGAGCAAGTTACTTAACCCCAATTGCTTAAAAAAAAAAAAAGACACAAAACCTCATTATAGTAGAGGAAAAGGAGGGAGAGAGAGGAGCACTGTATGAAATTTACTCTCATTGATTTGGGTTCAAGGAGGGAATAACATACTCTGTTAAGGATAAAAATCTATTGTGCCCTATAGGCAGTAGGAGGGGCAAATGGAAAAAGAGGGACGAATGTTGGAAGGAAGGGAAATAATTGTAAGGAGGAAGGGTAGGTAAAGGGAGGGAGGTGCATAGGAAGGGAACACTGAGGAAGGTTGTGGATTAAAGGAAAACTCATAAGAAGGGGAAGGGAGAAGGAAGAAATAAAAATATAAACAGGGAGGGAATAGAGAGAAAGACACAGATAGTAATCATAATGGTGAATGTGAATGGGATGAACTATCCCATAAAATTGAGTTAGACAACAGAATGGATTAAAAACTATAATCCTACAATATGCTATCTACAAGGAACACATTTGATACAATAGGATATGCACAGGGTAAGGGTAAAAGGCTGGAGCAGAATACACCAGGCTTCAGCAAAAGTAAAAAAAAGGGCGGGGGGTAGCAATCCTTATCCCAGATAAAGAAAAAGAAAAAATAGATCTAATTAAAAGAGATAAGGATGGAAACAATATCCAGCTAAAAGGCAACATTGAGAATGAAGCAATATCATTACTTAACATATATGCACCAAGTGGTATAGCCTCCAAATTCCTAAAGAGGAAGTTGAGGGAATTAGGAGAAGAAATAGATAGCAAAAATATACTAGTGGGGGATCTCAATCTCTCCCTCCCTGAACTTGATAAATCTAACCTCAAAATAAACAAGAAAGAAGTTAAGGAGGAGAATAGAATTTTATAGAGGGTAGATATGATAGACCTCTGGAGAAAATTGAATGGAGATAAAAAGGAATATACCTTCTTCTCAATGGTACCTGGCACATACACAAAAATTGACCATGTAACGAGGGCATAAAAACCTCACAATTCAGTGCAGAAAGGCAAAAATATTAAACACATCCTTCACAGATCCTGATGTAATAGAAATTAAATGCAATAAAGGGCCATGGAAGGATAGACCAAAAACTCATTGGAAACTAAATAATTTAATCCTCAAGAATGAATGGGTCAAACAAGAAATTATAGAAACAATCAGTAACTTCATTCAAGATAATGACCATAGAGAGCCAACATACCAAAACTTGTGGGATGCAGCAAAAGCAGTTCTTACGGGAAGTTTCATATCCCTGAGAGCACACATGAATAAAATAGAGAAAATGGAGGTCAATAAATTGGGCATTCAACAGAAAAAAAAACTATAAAAATAATAAATTGAAAACCCCCAATTAAATACTAAATTAGAAATAATGAAAACCAAATGAGAGATTAATAAAATTGAAATTAAGAAAACTATTGAATTAATAAATAAAACTAAAAGCTGGTTTTATGAAAAAAATAAAGTTGATAGACAAGTAAATGTGATAAAAAAGAAAAGAAAAAAGGACATTTGGGGGGGCAGAGACAAGAGGGCAGAGTAGAAACAGCAGTTCCTCTGCACTTTGGCCCCCACCACATCCAATGTATGGAAAAGGAGACTGGATCTCTGGAGCTACAGAACCCACAAAATGACACAGAGAAGCCAACCATCTGCTGAGGACAGCCTGGCAGGGAGTGGCCAACAGTGCTCTGGGAGCTGAGCCCAGCCACACCTGAGTTAGAGGTTTTAGCCCCAGGGCGGCATGACCAGCAGATAGTTGGAAGGAATCCAGAACACCAGCAACTGTGGCATTTCCAGAATTATCAACACATAGATGCCAAGGACAAAGTGAGAGGTCAGTGCAGTATGGACTTTGGGACTAGTGGGGAGAGTGTGTCAGGTCACTTTCCCTGGGGCTCAGAAGCCACTGAGACACCCTGGCTGAGTGAGCACCACTTTGCAGCTTAAGATCCTAGCCTGTGGACTGTAGGGGGAATAGCAACCAGTCTGGTGGGGGAGGAGGGAGGTTGTAATTGCTCTTGCTTTAACCCACTTGGATCTGGATTGCAGTTTGGGGTGGAGGTTATGGGGTGTGTGACCAGCTTGCCAGAACATGTCAAGCCTTCAGAGAGGGCACCCAACTAATGCCTTCAACAGCTGAAAAACCCCAGCATTGGGAAAGAAGCTCCCCTGGCTGGTGGCAGAGGCCTACTGTGGCAACAAGCCCAAAAGTAAAGTAATGGGGTGGCAACATGCCTAGGCAAAGGAAACAAAATAAACAGAAAAATTCAATATTAGACTCATATTTGGAGTGCAAAGAGTATCAAAGGATGGAAGAAGAGGAGGACTGAGAGGTCAGAACTCCTGCACCAAAAGCCTCAAATGAAAATATGAGCTTGTTACAGGCCATAGAAGACCTTAAGAAGCAGATAAGAGAATTGGGGGAAAAAGTGGGAAGAGAGATGATAAAGATATAAGAAAAGTATGAAATGAGAGTCAACAAACTGGCTGAAGAAAATAACAACTCAAAAAATAGACATACTCAAATGGCAAAAGAGGCTCAAAAAGGCAATGAGGAGAAGAATGCCTTAAAAAGCTTAATTTGGCAGATGGAAAAAGAATCTCAAAGGCTCACTGAGGAGAATCATTCCTTCAGAATTAGACTAGAGCAAATGGAAGCTTAGTGACTATGAGAAATCAAGATGTTGTTAAGAAGATCCAAAAAAATGAAAGAATAGAAGTAAATATGAAATATCTCATGGGAAAAACCACTGACCTGGAAAACAGATCCAGGAGAGACAATCTAAAAATTATTGGACTGGGGGCAGAGCCAAAATGGCAGAGCAGGAACAGCACTTCCACAGACTCCAGCCCACACCATTTCAAAATTATATAAAAGGGGGACTCTAAAAAACCTCTGGAGCTCCAGTACCCACAGAACAACACAGAGAAGCTACCCTCCCACTGAGGACAGCCTAGCAGCCCAGCAAGGAGTGGCCAGCACAGCACTCTAGGAAGAAAGCACAGGACTATTTGAGTCGGAGGTTTTAGCCCCCGGGGGGGCGGACCAGCAACCAGGTGGAGGGACCCCAGAATACCAGAAGCAATAGCATTTCTCAAATTATCAGGACATACATTCCACCGAAAAAGTGAGATGTTAGTGCCCTATGGAATTTGGTACCAGTATTTGGGAGGACTTCAGCTTCTTCCCCTGGGGGTGAGAAGTCACTGAGGAGCCACACACAGCTACCACTTTGCAGCTTAAGTTGCAGCTTCAGGTCCTGGCCTCCAAATTGTAGGGGGTTCCAGGGATCAATCTGGGGGGTAGTCGCTCTTGCTTTAACCTCCCTGAATCTGAATTGTGGTCTGGGGTGGAGGCCTTGGGTTGTGTGCCAGCTTGCCAGAGCATACAGGGGCTCCAGGGAGAGCAGAAAACTAATTGGAATACCATTGGAAGTTGAGAAGACCCCAACATTTAGGGCAGAAGCTCCCCTGTCTAGTAGCAGAGTCCTTCTGTGGCAACAACAAAATAAACAGAAAAATTCAACATAAGACTCCTATTTTGGGGGCAAAGAGGACCAAAGCATGGAATAGGAGAAGGACTGGGAGGTCAGAAATCCTGCACCAAAAGCCCCAAATGAAGATATGAGTGGGATACAGGCCATAGAGGACCTTAAGAAGGATTTTAAAAACCAAATAAGAGAAGTGGAGGAAAAATTGAGAAGATAAATGAGAAGGACGCAGGAGAAGTATGACATGAGACTCAACAGCCTGACTGAGGAAAATAACACCTTAAAAATAGACTAACTCAAATGGCAAAGGAGGCTCAAAAGGGCAATGAGGAGAAAAATGCCTTAAAAAGCCAACTTTGCCAGAAGGAAAAAGAATTTCAAAAGCTCACAGAGGAGATTCATTCCTTCAGAATTAGACTGGAGCAGATGGAAGCTAGTGACTTTATGAGAAATCAAGATGCTGCTAAATGCTAAACAGATCCAAGAAACTGAAAGAATAGAAGGCAATGTGAAATATCTCATGGAAAGAACCCCTGACCTGGGAAATAGTTCCAGGAGAGATAATTTTAAAATTATTGGACTACCTCAAAGCCATTATCAAAGAAAGAACCTAGAAATAACTCTTCAAAAACTTCTCAAGGAAAATTTCCCTGATGTTTTAGACCCAGAGGGCAAAATAGAGGTTGAAAGAATCCATAGATCACCTCCTGAAAAAGATCCCAAAAAGAAAACTTCTAGGAATATTGTAGCCAGGTTCCAGAATTCCCAGATGAAGGAGAAAATACTACAAGCAGCCAGGAAGAAAAAATTTCAGTATTGTGGAAACAATCAGAATAGCACAGGACCTGGCAGCTTCTACATTGAGGGATCAAAGGGCATGGATTATGATGTTCCCCAGGGCAGAGGACCTGGGATTAAAACCAAGAATTACCTACCCAGCAAAACTGAGTATTTTGTTTCAGGGGAAAATATGGTCATTCAGTGGAATAGAGGACTTTCAAGCATTCTTGAGGAAAAAAACAGAGTTGGATAGAAAATTTGACATTTAGATACAAGAAGCAAGAGATACTTGAGAAGGTAAACAGGGAAAATAAATCAAAAGGAACTTGTCAAAGTTGAACTATTTACATTTCTACATGGAAAAACAATAACTGTAACTGATGAAACTTTTCTCAGTATGAAAATAATTGAAGAAGTGCATATGGGCATATGAATACATATGTGAATGTGTGTATATATGTTTACAGGTATACATGGATAGAGGGCACAGGTTGAATTTGGTAAGAAGGGATGATACTTAAGGGGTGAAGTTAAGAGGTGAGAGAGGAATTGTGGCAAGAGGAGATGTGGAGAGACAGGGTGGGGTAAACAATCTCATGTAGAAGAGGCAAGGGGAAGTAGTTGCAGAGGAGGGAAAGTACAGGAAGGCAAAAAGGCAAAACCATATTCTCATTGAATTTGACTCAGGAAGAGAAAGACATACATACTAAATGGGATTTCTCACCCTGCAGTAGAGTAGGGGGTTGTTAGGGTTCCTGGGTCCTCAAACCTACAAGAACATATTACCTTTTCCCGGCATCAGACGTCTCTGGCTTCCAGACCTTCTGGAAGATCTTACCCACGCAGAACACCCTTCTGATTTTGGTAATTAACTTTATTTGTCTCAGGACATACGCGCGAACTCAGCCAGGTCTCTCCCTGGACTCCTCCCTGAACTCTCCGCCCTGTCAGGCAGCCTCCTTTTATCTAGCCTCCAGTTCTGGGTCATTAGCACCGCCTTCCCCGCCACTGCGAGCCAATCGCGTACTGCCCTGAGAGTGAGGGGTGGTAACCCACTGCCCACATGGACACATCAGCTCATCTGGCTAAGAGGTTTCCGGTGTAACAGACCAGGAAGTCTCCTAACCAGGAAGTCTCTCTACTGCCACGTCGACACTTAAGATTGTTTTGCTGACGGTCCTTTTGGCCTTCCGGGTTCCTCCTGTAGCCTGTTTCTGATAGGCCAGGGACCCTCCTGCCACTCCCAGGCTGTCGCGCTGCACCCCAGTTGGTTAAGGACTCTTCATCTCCCTTTTCCTGTTATGCGGGAGACTGCCCAATGGAACTAAGGAGGACCTGAGATCTAAGAGGCCACCTTTCAGGAGCCGAACAATCCATTTCCAAAAGCAACACAAAATCAACAATGCAAGTAACAAATACAAAAAGGAAGATCCTAAGCTAAGCGATAAGGTAATGAAACTCTTCCCTCTCATCCAATCAAATAATTCTTGCGCTGCATTACTAGGAAGGGAAAAATTCTTTGCAATTTCATTAAGATCATGTACCAATAGCTGAAGTTGCTGTATATCAGTGGTAACATTATTAGTAAGAAAGGCACCCCGGAGGTGTTTTTCTACTTCCCCCCAGGTCTTGGTAAAATTACTATTCTGATTCAGCATCAATGGTGTGACACACACCCAAGGCTTGTATTGATAATGACATGGTATTTGTGCCAATAATTCTCTATATAACAATTCATTCCCTAGCACCTCGACTGCCTCCCGCAAGGCAGTTACCTCTGCATTAAGCGCCATATCAATGCGTGCTTGTGTGTTCCAAGCATGAGCTTCCTTGCTCATAAAGGTCTTTAATTCACTAGCCAGGTACCCTGTCTGTTCATACAGCTGTTGTATTTGGAATTCCTGGAAAGCGGAGATTCCAAGGTTAATAACATCAAGGAGGAAATCAATACCCTCTCTTCTTCGTCTACTCAATTGTGTCACTTGTACCCACATTTCTTCAGATTTGCTTTCTGCCCAAGGGGTTTGCGATTTTGCTGGTACAAGGGCATAGCGGGGTTGTTTAACCAAAAGAACATATGGAAAATCATCCTCAAACTTCGAAATGGCCTTTTTAAGCTTACATTCTATACCATTAGTGTGATACCATATACCATCCAAGCTTACAGTAACATTCGAGCATACCATCCAAGCATAATTGGTAGGGGCTATTAATTGTCCTTCAAAATAGTACCAAAAAATGTCACAGTTAGTATTAGTATTGTGTCCCTTTGTATAATTCTTTCCATTTGCAAACATGGCAAACCATTCAATAAAGGTAGGATCTTTGCAAATATCACATTTACAAATCTCTATAGATATGTTTGTTCCCCCCAAGAGTACGGAGCCTAACTGCCATATGAAGGGGTGACAAGTTCCATTTCTTGTGCATGGAACCGGAGCAGGCAACTGAGTGTAAGTCCAATTATCCAACACATCCCACATGTACACAGTCATGTTTGTTGTATTCACTTGTCTAGGACTCGAGGTGGAACAAGGAACAACAGGAGACCATGTCTTCATGATCCCAGTCAGACAAGTGGGCAAAGGTCCAGTACTATTAAATGGATTTGTTTTGTTTATAGTATTGCCACCCAACATCCCTATAGTTACAATGAAGCGAACCGGGTACGAAGAAAAGTCATTAGCAGGATGTTTGCCAGACGTGATGTTTCCCATTTCTAAGGCCAAGCACCACGGATGGCCTTCTCTGTTAGTTATGCAAATAGGGGCACCGGCAGAAAGAAATGTCATATTCAGGTTGGAAATTTCTGTTTGCACCCATGCGTCTGGCTGTGGTTTGTCAAACAGCATGGAGACATTCCTGAATACTTTAGCCATTGGAGTGTTTTCTTCCCAGCTCACCAGATGAATCAGCAGTGGATGGGTAAGCAAAGCCCATTGCCAAGTTCCCTTCAGGTCCCGTTCTCTCTCTTCCGGTGGCATCAGGGTAGTACATTTTGTCCCCGCGGCTTGCTTCAGGATCGTCAGCACCAACAGCCCGCAGATTACGAGTCGGGACCCAAGTGCCTTGTTCGGTCTCCCCATCTGGAATGACATAAGCATAACCCGGCCCTAGGAAATCTACTGTACCCGGCCCCCTCCATTCACCTTCTGGATCCTTCCAAATCACTCTTTTATATTGTCTCTTTGGTACTTCTATTGGTGAATCCCGTTTTATTTGCCAGGGACACCAAAACCTCATAGCAGGTGTAGGCCCTTGGTCATCAATTTTCAAAAAATTGTAGGTATATAAGGCTATATCTAAACTTCTTTTATTGATGTTTCTCAGTGGCTTACTCTTGTTAACCTGGCCAACTTCTCCCTTTTCCTGTTTAAGGAGGATGGTTTTCAGGGTTCTGTTTGCTCGTTCCACTATAGCTTGGCCAGTGGGATTATAGGGTAGCCCTGTAATATGTTTAATTTGAAATTCTTCACAAAACTGTTGGAAGGCTTTAGAGGTATATGCAGGCCCATTATCAGTTTTTAATACCTTTGGGACACCTGCTAGGGCAAAACATGAATACAGATGGTTGCACACATGTTTAAAGGCTTCTCCCGTTTGTAGTGATGCCATGAGAAAGCCAGAGTGTGTATCTACAGAAACATGTATTAACTGGTGTCTCCAATGTGTAACATCCATTTGCCAAATATCGTTTGGGCTCTGTCCTTTAGGATTAACTGAATCTACTTTGGGGCGTGTTTGAAAAGGGATACATGATAGGCACCTCTTCACTATGCACCGGGCTTGCTCTTTAGATATTCCATATAACCTGCGTAAAGAGCGCTCTGACAAATGGAAGCGATCATGAGCCTCCTCAGCTTGTTTGATGGAGTCTACTATAGCAACAGTCAGAGGGCTAAGTAAGGCATCTGCTGTTTTATTGCCCTCAAAAATGGGTCCAAGATCCCCTGTGTGTGACCTCACATGCATGATATAAATAGGAGCCTTCAATTGCAACAATAATTCTTTAGCTTGCAATAATAACACTCCGATCTCTGAGGCACGGGTGTTAATATAGGCCTCAGGTAATCGTTGGAGTATGTTAACTGTGTAGAGGCTATCAGAGATAATGTTAAAGGGAGGGTCAAACAGTTGTAACACCATTATCACCGCCCACAATTCATTTTTCTGTGTTGATTGGAAAGGGGTATGAAAGACATGACTTACTTTCAAAGCAGGGCAGAAAATGGCCGCCTTTCCATCTTTAGTGGCATCAGTAAAGATGTTAAATCCTTCCACCGCGTGGTCTAATACCACCTTCTGAGAGGTCATCACATATAAAGGCTTAAGACAATGTAAGAGGGTAGGTAAGACAGGAGGAGTAGAAGCTAGATATGGGACAACATCCTCCCCCCCTCTCACTATCACTTGTTCTAGATTAACAAAAACTGACTCAATCCATATCTTTGGAGCTTTTCCACTGATTGCATAAGCCCGCGTGATTGCAGCACGGACAAAGTCAAGGAGTAAGTCAAGCTGATGGGTAAGAATATGTGAGGGAGTGGTTGGGTACAACCATTCAATGACTCCATGTTCCTGAAATAAGGCACCATAGCAAGGATTGTCTATAAACATAGTAAACCACAGGGGTGTATCTCCCTTTATTCTAACCACAACTGAACTCAACCTTCCTTCAATCTCCTGAATGGAATGTAATGCTTGAGCACTCCAAGTCCTTAAAGAGGTCAATTGGGAGTCTCCTTTTAAAAGTTCATATAAGGGTTGCATTACTGAGGGTGGTATGGGAACAACATTGCGTAACCATTGAATGGAGCCCACTAATTTTTGAAAATCATTCAATGTTTTATATCTTTTAACATCAATTTGTGGAAAGCCTTTTCTAACAGTTAATCCACTTATGAAATATCCCAAATATTTAAAGGGCTCCTTAGTCTGTATCTTCTCAGGGGCCACTACTAGATTATACAAGGCCAATTGTTTTAATACACCCTTTAAGCCTTCCTGCACCATTTCATTAGTGGGTCCTGCTAATAATATGTCATCCATATAATGTATAATATAGAGTTGAGGCTTCATCTGCCTTAATGGTTGTAAAATCTGTGAAACATACCATTGACAGAGTGTGGGACTATTGGCCATCCCTTGGGGCAAAACTTTCCATTGGTATCTCTGTGCAGGTTGCTTTAAATTTACAAAGGGTACTGTAAATGCAAACTTTTCCCTATCTACTTCATGTAAAGGAATAGAATAAAAACAATCTTTAATATCTATAATAGCTATTTTATATCCCTCTGGAATCATGGTTGGCAATGGTAATCCGGGCTGTAAAGCCCCCATTGGTTGTAGAGCATCATTGACTTTTCTTAAATCTGTTAGCATTCTCCATTTTCCACTTGCTTTCTTTACCACAAATACTGGAGAATTGAAGGGGCTAAATGAGGGCTCTATGTGATCCATGGCCAATTGTTCTTGTACTATTTTATGAAGGGCTTCCAATTTTTCATTACTGAGGGGCCACTGCTCTACCCATATTGGATTTTCCCTTTTCCATTTCAATGGTGGAAGCCGCAGTGCAGTGGCCCCTGCTAGTTTGACTGTAACACCACTTTCATATCAGTCATAACATCCCTACCCCATAACGAGGAGGAGAGTCCAGAAATCACTATGGGTCTGAACATCCCTTCATCTTCATCTAGACGCCACCTCAACCACCTCATTGATTGAGCCGCGGCTTGTGTCCCTCCTATCCCTGTGACTCCTGTCATGCCAGTGGCCAATCCCCACTCCGCCGGCCAGTCTTCCTTGCGTACCACGGACACATCTGCCCCCACATCTTCTCCTTCTAAGAAGGCTGCTCTTAAAGCTTGGGCGACCTGGTTAACAGCCCTGTGTTTAGTCTCTTCTTTCAGATTAAATTCTTCCCGCTTTTCTGTTTCTGTAAACAGCGGGGGAATTCGGAAGGGCGGCATGGGAGGGGCGGAGGGGCGGAGGGGCGGACTGCTGCAGCCTTGAGGTCGCGGTTATCTTTTGTTTTCTCTAACTGCAGCTGAGCGAGTGCTTCCTCAACCTGATCGCGCAGCCGCTCTAGCCGCGCCTGAGCTGCCCCTCCTCCTTCAACCTGATCGCGCGGCCGCTCTAGCCGCGCCTGAGCTGTCCCTCCCTCCTTGTCTCGTGCCTCGGTAAGATCGGGATACAGCCGATCTTTCCTCCTCCTCCCCTAAATCCATCCCCCCTTCCTCGGTCTGACAAGCTACCAGCACGTTGCATTTAGGGGAAGGACCATAAAGTGCCGCTTTTACCAAACTGTAAATAATAAAATCAAGGTCTCTTACCTTATCCGGGGACTCTGTGGCGTAAGATGTTAACTGATTTCCTATCACCGCCCACCTAGAAACATCTAACCCAGCAAACTCTATCCACGGGGAGGTTGTGAAAATTAACCTAACAAATTGAATACAATCATTCTTCTTTACTTTCACTCCTTGTCCTTTGACTAAATCAAATATCTGCTTTACATATGTCTCCTCATCAGAAGGGCAAACAACGGGCAAGCTAAAAGCTTGTCCCATACTTACTCTCTCGGACTTCTTGTTTTCACAAGGCTGCGGGGTCTTCTAACTCGGGCTCCCTGTTCGGGCTGCCAGATGTTAGGGTTCCTGGGTCCTCAAACCTACAAGAACATATTACCTTTTCCCGGCATTGGACGTCTCCAGCTTCCAGACCTTCTGGAAGATCTTTACCCACGCAGAACACCCTTCTGATTTTGGAATTTTATCTTTATTGACTCAGGACATACACGCGAACTCAGCCAGGTCTCTCCCTGGACTCCTCCCAGAACTCCCCGCCCCGTCAGGCAGCCTCCTTTTATCTAGCCTCCAGTTCTGGGTCATTAGCACCACCTTCCCCGCCACTGCGAGCCAATCGCGTACTGCCCTGAGAGTGAGGGGTGGTAACCCACTGCCCACATGGACACGTCAGCTCATCTGGCTAAGAGGTTTCCGGTGTAACAGACCAGGAAGTCTCCTAACCAGGAAGTCTCTCTACTGCCACGTCGACACTTAAGATTGTTTTGCTGACGGTCCTTTTGGCCTTCCGGGTTCCTCCTGTAGCCTGTTTCTGATAGGCCAGGGTCCCTCCTGCCACTCCCAGGCTGTCGCGCTGCACCCCAGTTGGCTAAGGACTCTTCAGGGGGGAACTGGGTGAGAGTGGGGATTCTGGAGGGGAGGGTGTGCTGGGGGAGGGGAGGTTGGAGGTGCCATCTTTTGAAGAGGGGCAGGATCAAAGTATGGAATGGACCAGGTAGGGGTGGGATGGGTGGGAGGGAAATATAGCCAGTCTTTTACAATATATCTACTATGGTAATGTTTTGCATAGCTATACGTGTACAACACATATTGAATTGCTTCTCTTTCCAGAGGGAGTGGGTGATAAGGGACGAAGGGAATGGATCTGGGATTTGAAGTTTTAAAATTAAATTTTTCACATATATATATATATAATTATTATTATTATAATTATCATTATTAATACTATTTTGCATGTAACTGGGAGATAAGATATGCAGGCATTGGGGCACAGAGATTCACCTTGCCCTAATGGAAAAGTCGAAGGAGGTATTGGAGAAGATATGGGAGAGAGCAGATTGGATGAGGGGATATCCTGTGGGACTGCTATTCTGGGGTGGTAGGTAGGGGAAAAGGGGGAAAAATTGTAACTCAAAATCTGATGGAAATGAATGATGCAAACCAGAAGTTAATAAAGCATTTTGAAATAAATAAAAATTATTGGACTACCTGTAAACCATTATCAAAGAAAGAATCTAGAAATCATCCTTCAAGAAATTCTCAATGAAAATTGCCCTGATGTGTTAGACCCAGAGGGGGAAAGAGAGGTTGAAAGAATCCACCAATAACCTCCTGAAAAAGAACTAAAAAAGAAAACTCCTTGGAATATTATAGCCAGGTTCCAGAATTCCCAGATCAAGGAGAAAATATTACAATCAGTCAGGAAGAAACAATTTCAATATTGTGGAAACACAATCAGGATAGCACAGGATCTGGCAGCTGCTACACTGAGGGACCGAAGGCCATGGGATATGATATTCCAGAGGGCAAAGGAGCTGCTATTAAAACCAAGAATCACCTACCCAGCAAAACTTAGTATCATGTTTCAGGAAAATATGGTCATTTAGTGGAATAGAGGACTTTCAAGCATTACTGAGGAAAAATCAGAATTGAATAGAAAATTTGACCTTCAGACAAAAGAAGCAAGAGATGCTTCAGAAGGTTAAGAGGGAAAAGAAATCATAATGAACTTATCAGAGTTGAACTATTTACATTCCTACATGGGAAAAATTATAATTGTAACTGAAGAAACCTTTCTCAGTATCAAAATAATTGAAGAAGGGTATATGGGCATTTGAATACATATGTGAATGTGTGTATATATGTTTACATGTATACATAGATAGAGGATACAAGTCGAATTTAATAGGAAGGGATGATACTTAAAAGGTGAAATTTAGAGGTGAGAGAGGAATAGAGGAGATGGGGAGAGACATAATTGGATAAACATTCTCATAGAGAAGAGGCAAGGGAAAATGTTTACAAGGGAGGGGAGGAACAAGAAAGCAAAAAGGCAAAACCTTATTCTCATTGAATTTGGATAAGGGAGAGAATGACATACATACTAAATAGGATATCTCACCATTCAGGAAAGTAGGGTGGAAGGGACTGAGAGGGGGTATGTTGGAAGGGAGGTTAGGAGGGAAGGGGGGAGGGAGATTGGAAGCACCCACTTGTGAAAAGGGACAGGATCAAAGCAGGGAATAGACCAAGTGGGAGGTGGGGCAGGAGGGAGGGAAATATAGTCAGTCTTTTACAATATATCTACTATGGTAATGTTTTGCATAACTGTTAATATACCACATATACTGAGTTGCTTATCTTTCTAGCAAGAGTGGATGACATGGGAAGAAGGGAATGAATCTGGAAATTGAAGTTTTAAGATCAAATGTTTTAAATATATATATTATTATTAATACTATTTTACATATAATTGGGAAATAAGATATACAGGCACTGGGGCATAGAGATTCACCTTGCCCTACTGGAAAAGTCAAAGGGGGTATGGGAAAAGATATGGGAGAGAGCATATTGGATGAGGGGATATCCTGTGGGACTGCTATTCTGGGGTGATGGGTAGGGAAAAATGGGGAAAAATTGTAACTCAAAACCTGATGGAAATGAATGATCTAAACCAGAAGTTACTGAAGCATTTGGGGGGAATAAAGAAAAGAAAACCAAATTACAAATATCAAAAATGAAAAGCTAAATCTACTTCCAATGAAGAGGAAATTGAAATAATAATTAGAAATTATTTTACCCAATTGTAGGCACATAAATTTGACAATCTTAGTGAAATGGATGAATATTTACAAAAATACAAGTGGCCCAGATTAACTGAAGAGGAATAAAATTACTTAAATAACCCCATCTCAGAAAAAGAAATTGAACAAGCCATAAATGAACTCCCTAGGAAATAATCTCCAGGGCCAGATGGATTTATTAGCAAATTCTATAGAACATTTAAAGAAAAATTGATTCCAATACTTTACAAACTATTTGGCAAAATTGTAGAAGAAGAAGTCCTACCAAATTCTTTTTATGACACAAATATGGTATTGATAACTAAATTGAGAAAAGACACAACAGAAAGAAAATTATAGAACAATTTCCCTCATGAATATAGATGCAAAGCTTCTAAATGAAATATTAGCAAAAAGACTACAGCAACTTATCATGAGAATAATACACTTTGATCAGGTGAGATTTATTCCAGGAATGCAAGGATGGTTCAATATTAGGAACACTATCAATATAATTGATCATATCAAAAACAAAACTATCAGAAACCATGTGATTATCTCAATAGATACAGAAAAGGCTTTTAACAAAAGGCAACACCAATTCCTATTTTTTCATTAGCAGGCACAGTTCAATTTATTTGTTTATTAAAAAAAATAACATCTATGTGGTTGCCACAACATCTGCCTGGGTCCTCTGGACAGACACTCGAGTGTGAGTCTTCACAAGATGGTCAGTTACAGGTCTGGGGTTAGATAGCTGCATATTTTGGAGATGGAATCAAAGGTATCTTTTATCAACATATACATGCTTAGGACAAAGTGAGAGGTTAGTGCCCTATGGACTTTTGGACCAGTATTTGGGGAATATACTTAGAGAATCAAGTAAAAAACAAAACTACTTGAGATAAAAAAGACATTTGGCAAAGATTCAATATATAAAACAGACCCACATAAAACCTCAGCACTGCTGTATATTTCTTTTTTTTTTTAAACAAATGTTTTATTAACTTCTGTTTTACATCATTCATTTTGGCCAGATTTTGAGTTACAATCATTTTCCCCCCATTATTCCCCTACCCAACCTCCCAGAATAGTAGTCCCACAAGATATTGCTTCCTCCAATATGCTCTCTCCCATACCTTCTCCCATACCCCCATCAACTTTTCCATTAGAGGAAGGTGAATCTTTGTGTCCCAATGCCTGCACATCTTATCTCCCTATTACAAGCAAAAGAGTAATAATAATAGTATTTATATATATTTGAAACATTAAATGTTACGATCTCGAATTTCAGATCCATTTCCTTCCTCCCTTGTCACCCGTTCCTTCTTGGGAGATAAGTAATTCAGTATATGTTGTACATGTCTAGCTATGCAAAACATTATCATAGTAGATATATTGTACAAGGCTGCTTATAATTCCCTCCCACTCATCCCACCCCCCACCTGGGCCATTCCCTACATGATCCTGTCCCTCTTCTATAGTGGGTACTTCCAACCTCCCCTCACCCCAAGGATGCCCTCCCATCCATCATCCCTCCTCTCATCCCCCTTCCCCCTATCCTGCTGCAGGTTGAGATATCCCATTTAGTATGTATGTCATTTTCTCCCTGAACCAAATTCAATGTGAATGTGGTTTTGCCTTTTTAGCCTTCCTTATTCTCCCCCTCTTTTGCAACCACTTCCCCTTGCTTCTTCTTCATGGGATAGTTTACACTACCCTGTCTCTCCCCATCTCCTCTTGCCACTTTCCTCTCTCACCTCATAATTTCATCCCTTGAGTATTCTCCCTTCCCAACAAATTCAACCTATTCCCTCTATCCATATATAACTGTAACCATATACACACACATTCACATATGTATTCATATGACCACACACCCTTCTTCCATTATTTTCATAGTGAGAAAGATATCATCAGTCACAGTTATTGCTTTTCCATATAGGAATGTAAATAGTTCAACTTTGATAAGTTCCTTTTGATTTCTTTTCCCTGATTACCTTCTCAGGCATCTCTTGCTTCTTGTGTCTGGATGTCAAATTTTCTATTCAATTCTGGTTTTTTCCTCAAGAATGCTTGAAAGTCCTCTATTCCACTGAATGACCATATTTTCCCCTGAAACAAAATACTCAGTTTTGCTAGGTAGGTGACCCTTGGGTTCATTCCCAGTTCTTTTGCCCTCTGGAATATCATATTCCATGCCCTTCGATCCCTCAGTGTAGAAGCTGCCAGGTCCTGGGCTATTCTGATTGTGTTTCCACAATATTGAAATTGTTTCTTCCTGGCTGCTTGTAGTATTTTCTCCTTGATCTGGGGATTCTGGAACCTGGCTATAATATTCCTGGCAGTTTTCTTTTTGGGATCTTTTTCAGGAGGTGTTCAGTGGATTCTTTCAACCTCTATTTTGCCCTCTGGATCTAAAACATTAGGGCAATTTTCCTTGAGAATTTCTTGAAGGGTGGTTTCTAGGTTCTTTCTTTGATCATGGCTTTCAAGTAGTCCAATAATTTTTAAATTGTCTCTCTTGGATCTATTTTCCAGGTCAGTGGTTTTTCCTATGAGATATTTCACATTGCCTTCTAATCTTTCATTTCTTTGGATCTGCTTAACAGCATCTTGATTTCTCATAAAGTCATTAGCTTCCATCTGCTCCAGTCTAACTCTGAAGGAATGAATCTCCTCAGTGAACTTTTGAGATTCTTTTTCCATCTGGCAAATTCGACTTTTTAAGGCATTCTTCTCCTCATTGCCCTTTTGGGCCTCCTTTGCCATTTGAGTTAGTCTATTTTTTAAGGTGTTGTTTTCCTCAGTCAGGCTGTTGACCCTCATTTCATACTTTTCCTGCATCCTTCTCATTTCTCTTTCTAATTTTTCCTCCACTTCTCTTATTTGATTTTTAAAGTCCTTCTTAAGGTCCTCTATGGCCTGCAACCCGCTCATGTTTTCCCCTTTGGCTTTTGGAGCAGGACTTCTGAACTCACAGTCCTTTTCCCACTCTATGCCCCCAAAATAGGAGTCTAGGGTTGCATTTTTCTGTTTCCTTTGCCTTGGCATGTTGCCACTTAATTACTTGATTTTTTGGCTAGTTGCCACACTATGGCTTTAAGGCCAGATAGAGGAATTTTCGTCCCGAACGTGTTGGGGGCAACTTCCATTTCTGGCAAGCTGTAAACCCACCCATGACTTCCACCCTGGATCACAATCCAGATCCAGGGAGGTTAAAGCAAGAGGGATTACCCCCCAAGACTGATCACTGGATCTCCCTACAAATTCGCAGGCCAGGAGCTGGAGCTGCGTCTGAAAACTACAAAATGGCATGTCTCCTCAGCAGCTTCTAGCCCGCAGGGGAAGAAGCCAACGCATTCCCCAAATACTGGTCCCAAAGTCCATAGGACACTAACCTCTTACTTTGTCCTAGGCATGTCTATGTTGATAATTCTGTAGTCACCACAGATGCTGGTGTTCTGGTGTCTCTCCAGCCAGCTGCTGGCCCTGCTGCCCTTGGGCTAAAACCTCGGTTCATGGGGACCTGGGCTCTGCTAGGCTAGGCTCCCTGCACTGTGCGCTGCCGGGTCCCAGAGCACTGTGCTGGTCCTTCCAGCAGGGCTGCTGGGCTCTCCTCAGCAGGAGGTTAGCTTCTCTGTGTCGTTCTGTGGGTGCTGGGGCTCCAGAAGTTGTTCAGAGTCCCCTTTTACATAGTTTGGAGGGAATCTGGGGGCAGAGTGGCTTGGATGAGCTGTTTCTACTCCGCCATCTTGGCTCCGTCCCAATATCTCCCTTCTTGATAAGAGCTGCTAGGACAACTAGAAAGCAGGATAGTAGAAACTGGGTGCAGACCAATATCTTATAATAGATTCTAAAATAAATTGTAAATTAATATGTTATCTGAATATTAAAGATCATGCCATAACAAATTTTAGAAAAGATGCAGAAAGTATACTTTTCATACCTCTGGGCAAGAGATGAATTCTTAATTGAACAAAGGAATAGAGAAAATTACAAAAGATAGAATAGATAACTATGACTAACCAACCTCACCCTGCCCCCTCCCCACCCATTGCACAAAGGTCAGATTATACACCCTCCCCTTGGTGTATTCCAGTCATAATTCCCATCACTTTCACACCAACATAAAACTCTTCTCATGAAGAATTTACTATTCAAAAGTGTGTTCATATCTTTAGAAAGGGCACAGAAAACCTGGTAACCATTTATTTCACTCAAGTTGCTATATGCTCTATTCAATGGCCTGGGTGACTTACTGTCCCCTTACAGCAACTATTTTAGCACAAAGAATAAATAATTTCCAAACTGACAGAATCACTGCCTAGTTCTAAGGCATCTAGAACAGAAGGTCTGATTAGGAACCTCAAGTTCACAACTAAAGAATGCATCATGACATGAAACTCCAAGGACATTTTAAGAACAAATCCTTAAGTGGTTTTTCTAAAGGGCAAAGAAACAGAGTTCACTTCCCAGAGTTTAACTCATATATTCCATCCTGGAGGCCTCCAAAGTGGGTAAAATAAGTATGTCATCTTCTGAAACCTTCCTGTGGGCAGAATAGTTATCATTTTCTGGAACCTAGCCTAACTTCCCACTAATAAAAATGACTCCAAATGTATGAGAAAAAATTGGAGACTGGAAATTATGGAAATAGACATTTGACCACATTTCAATCTTGTGGTACAGGAAGTGATGGAGAGACACAAAGTTGCATGAAATCATGCCAAGGTTTATTGAAAATCTGTTGGTTCCTAAAGAACAGGGTGTGCCTCAAAGCTATTTGCAGTGTAGTTCAGTTAGACAATAGATATTATTATTGTAAATGAGATATTTGGTGGGTTGGGGGACTTCTAAAGTATAATTCAAGAAGGGAACTGGAAACTGGCACTCCACAAAATGTAGCATATGTCATGGTGTGGAATTTGCAAGAGATACTCTCCCCTCTTGAAGATAAACTGCTTTTCAACACATTCATAGAACTGTGCTTACACAATTCCTTACACATGCATTTCCAAAGCATGCTGCTTTATTCATACAACATGTCTTAAATGCTGCCCAAAATGGGATGCCTTTAAAGAAGATTGCCTAAGGCCATCCTTCTCTATTCTCCATTGTAATGTGGTAAGCAACAGCAAGAAACTTTAGAGTATACGAGCATGTAAATAAAAAAACTTCTCTGTCTGGTTTTCCAATAATAAACATGAGTAGATCATCCTTCCTTGACAGAAAGGATCATGCAACACTATGAGCTGAAAATGTGGGACATGAAAGATTGCTTGCTGTTTTCCCAGTGCTAGAATTTGAATATCTTTTAGGCTGTTGATCCAGAGTTAACATTCAGGTAGAAAGGAGGATTTACATTTTAGAGAGGTTATAAGAGGTCCTGGACTGGGTCTGTGAAATAAGAAAGTGGAATGAACTCTGGAATATCAATACAAGAAAAAGCTATCAAGAAGTAATTGAAGATGTTGAGTCTGTGCTGGAAGTTACTCAAAATGTTCTAGGTGTTAACTAGTTTTCTGCGAGAACCTAGCACTCATAAGGATAAACTAGTCTTAATTATCAGAAAAAGGTGTTTTTTCCCACAAAATCAAACATTTGAAGTAGGAATGGACACCATGATCCAACTAGTCCAATAGACTCTCTTTTATGACATCTCCAACAAATGGTTATATATACTCCTCTTGGGCACATTATCTCTCAAGGCAATCTGTATCACTTCCAGAATCATTGAATCTCAAGAGTTAGAAGGGACCTTTAAGGCTATCTGGTTCAATCCACACCTGAACAAGAACGCTTTCTTCAGAATTCTTCAGAGTTTTACAGCCTTGGCTTGAAAAGTTCTATTGAGGGTGAAAGTACTGTCTTCTGTGGCAGCCTATTCTCTTTTTATATGGCTCTACTTATTAGAAAGCTTACCCTTAAATCAAGCACTTACTTCAATCAATTTCTACCCACTACTTTTAGAAACAGTGACTAAGAATTTTTTTTAAGATACACACAACTAAAATCATCTTATCTAACCCCTTTCTTTAGATCTAATTTTTAAAATAATTTTTTTCTTGTATCAACTTTAAATCAACCTGTCTGACCATCCCATCATTCCTAGCATTCATTTTTGGGACCAAGCAAAAGGAATTCCTCTTCTATATGATAGCCATTCACTGAAGGACTGCTACCACTTCCCCACCAACATTTTTTTCTTCTCCAGTCAAATCGATTTCCTTAAATTCCTTAAATCAATCTTTGTTTGACCTTGCTGCTCTTTTGCCATCCTGACTACCCTCTGTAACAGCAAGCACCCCAACATCCCCAGGGCAGCTGCCAACACAGGTTCTTAGATCTGCTTTTCAAAAGGAAAGCAACTCAAAATCAGTTAACAAGTTCACTTTAATCAAACAAACATATATTACCTAGTTCAGGGGGAAAAGGTCAGCACCCTGATCTTCAGATTACACAGACAGATCAAACAGACAGGCTTCCAAACTGTCCAACCATTACGAATACCAAAATCACAGTTACCAGAGAGGGAAGCATCAACATCTGGGTTTTCAAAGCCAGGGGCAGGGGCGGGGGTGGGGGGGGAGGCTCCTCAACAGCTGCCCAGAGTCTCATCTGGTCAAGTCACACAACACTTCTCAAAAGTTGAGCCCCAAAGCAAAGCCTTCCATGAGTGTTTATATAGCCTTCTCCTGGCTCAGAGAATGTAACCACCCTCTTGATCCACTGCCCAATCACACAGCATCAAGGTGTGGTCATTCCTGAAAACCAAGCCTCCTACCACAGGCTCTATGTGAGAACATTCAGCCTATTAGGGGGCAGAGTATATTTTCAAATTAAAGAAGGTTCTCAGAGTCACTTAAGTCAATCAAAGGGCCTTAAGCCAATCAAAGGGCCTAGGGGCAGGGAAGATCTTCAAATCTGCATTTCCATTATACCCTCTTTCAGAAGTATTGCAGCCTCTCAGTGTCCTTCCAGGCATGTGACTCTCAGGACAGAGCATGACATTCCATCAATATCCTTAACACCTGAGAGAACAGAACAATCACCACTTCTTTCTCTTTAGAAATGGTGCCTTGCCATTTACTTATAAAAGTTGAGTGCTTGACAAGAATACTCTCATGTTGTACGGTTTCCTGGGGTCCTTATTTATTTATGTGGGTTTGAACAGATGTTATTATAACAGTTACATTCTCAAGGGAATCTGACTAGATGTGTTTCATTCTATTTGATGAATGAACTTAAATATCGAGCCAGACTCTTTCCAATCTACCTTCTCAAGCACAGATCTATTTGACCTTTGCCTTCAATGGCTTTCTAATAATTTCAGAATTCCAAGCATACTTCCTATCATGTTTCTCCTTTGATCTTTCCTAATTTGCAAGAAATAGCACCTAAATCATATTTTATTCAACATTGGAATTGGAATTCAACTGAAAATCCCAAGAAGCCACTTTAACTTCTTGAAAAGGGTAGTTGTATAGTTAGACTTGTGTTTAGGAATATCAATTTGGCAGCTATACAGAAGGAAAGGAGTTGGGAAGAGTCTAACCCGGGATGAAGGCTGAATGATCGAAAAGGGACAGATGCAAAAGAGGCTATGAAGGTATAATTAACAATACCTAGAAAGGGACTGAAAATGAGTGACAAAAGAGGGAAGATTCAAGAGTAACTCTGAGATTACAAATTTAGATGACTAGAATTAAATTTTCCTTGACAGAAATATGGAAATTTAGAGGAGTGGTGAATTTGGAGAGAAAAAGAATAAGTTTTGTTTTGGACATTTTGGATTGAGGATACCAACAGAATATATATTTAGATATGACAAACATACAGTTGGTAATGTGGGACTGGAGCTCTGGAAATAAAGTACAGTGGTATACAGATTTTGGAATAAAGATGATAGTTGTACTCAGTGCAGCTAAAGAAATCACCATGAGAAAAAAAGAATAGAGACAGATGAGAAGAGGGCCCAGGACAGAAACATGTTTAAGAAATGGAACAAAGGGGTAACCAAATTGGCAGAGTAAGCAGTAAACCACTGTGACTCTCTCATAATCACCTCCAAACAACCAAAAGTAGAGCCCCACGCAAATACTGGAACAGCAGAACCAGCAAAAAGATGGGGTGAAACAATCTTTTAGTCCAAGAAACTTGGAGGATCAGCAAGAAAGGTCCACCTCATTTGGGTGAAAGGAAAGAGCAGCACTCAATGGAAAGCATCCTAGTAAACCAGCAACAAGACCCTCCTCAGCAAACCAGCAGGTGATCCTGAGCCACAGTGTGATGAAGCAGGCAAGTGCCAACATCAGGATTTCTCCCCCTCCCACCCAACCCCAAGCACCTTAGCATAGCCAGGGTAACTAGAAGACTCCACCTCCAAGAAGTACCACATGCTTAGGTGCAGTCCCAGGCATTCAGGTAGATACCACCCTTACAGGTACCTAAGCAGACAAATAGCTAGTCAGCACCAACCCACATGCTCTATAATAGCCCCAGGCAAACAAACAGGCTCCAGAGGCCTGACTGCCATGTACTTCATTGTAGCCATGAGGAAACACAAAAACATCACACCTGCACCACAACACATGTCAGATACCACCACAAGGACCCCAGTCCAGCATCAAGTAAGATGTCACATCCCCAGCAGCATCTAGCAGCACCAGTCACCCCCACCCACAGTAGGACACCAGACACCAGGGTCCCTCAGGGGCCATAGCACAAAATCAGTGTAGCACCAGGTACACAACCAGGGTTTTCAACCACTCACACACTTAGCCAAAGACAATAATCCTGCCATCCTTGGAGTAGAATTCAAATTTAAAGGAAAAAGTCTCCCCTATCCCCCAAAAAAAGGTGAGCAGGAAGTAACAAAAGGAGAATCTGACCATATGGCAAAAAAATTGGAAATGTAGGGGATGCCCATCAATTGGGAAATAGCTAAAAAAAAGTTGTGGTATATTAATATAATGGAATACCATTGTGCTTTAAGTAATGATAAGCAAGTGGATTTCAGAAAAACCAGGAAAGACTTACATGAACTGAAACTGAGTGAAGTAAGCAGAACCAGGTGAACATCATACACAGTGACAGCAACACTGTGCAACAATCAACTTTGATAGACTTAGCTCTTCTTAGAAATACAATGATTTAAGACAATTCCAAAAAAATCATGATTGAAAATGCTTTCCATATACAGAGAAAGAAGTATGGAGTCTAAATACAGATTGAAGTATAGATTTTCTTTCTTTGGTTTTTTGGTATGTTTATCTTTTATTAATTTATTTATTTTTAGGTGTCAATATTCACTTCCACAAGATTTTGAGTTCCAAATTTTCTCCCCATCTCTCCTCTCTTCCCATCCCAAGACAGAGTGCATTCTGATTACCCCTTCACCCTAAGTGCTTTCCCTTCTCTTATCTTTTCACACCTTCCTTTATCTTATCCTCTTCCCTTCTATGTTCCTGTAGGACAAGATAGATTTCTATACCCCATTGCCTGTATACATCATTTCCCAGTTGCATTTAAAAAATATTTTCAACAATCATTTTTAAAACATTGAGCTCCACATTTTCTCTCTTCCTACCTCCCTATCAAACCTCATTGAGAAGGAAATCAATTCGATTCAGGTTATACATATATAGTAATGGAAAACACTTCCATAATGTTGTGAAAGATTAACTATATTTCCCTCCATTTTATCCTGCCCCCCATTTGTTCTATTCTCTCCTTTGACCCTATCCCACTTCAAAAGTATTTGCTTCTGATTAGCCCTTCTACCATTAACCTCTTTTTTATCATCCCCCCTTTACTTATTCCCTGCCCCACTACTTTCCTGTAAGGTATGATAGAGTTCCATACCCAATTGAGTGTGTGTTATTTCCTCCTTCAGACAAATCTGATGGGACTAAGATTCACTCATTCCTTCTCACCTGCCCCCTTCCCCTCTACTGTAAAAGCTTTTCTTGCCTCTTTTACATGAGATAATTTAATCCATTGCATCTCTCTTTTTCTCCCTCTCCCAGTGCCTTCCTCTCTCACCCCTTAATTTTATTTTTTAGATGTCAACCCTTCATATTCAACTCATCTGTGCCCTCTGTCTATATATACAGAGACAGAGAGAGAGAGAGAGAGAGAGAGAGAGAGAGAGAGAGAGAGAAAGAGAGAGAGAGAGAGAGAGAGAGGTGTATACATCATAAAACTGAGAAAGGTCTCCTGAGTTACAAATATTATCTTTCCACTTAGGAATGTAAATAGTTCAACTTTAATAAGTCCCTTGCAATTTCTCTTTCCTGTTTACCTTTTCATGCTTCCCTTAAATCTTGCACTTGAAAGTCAAATTGTCTATTCAGCTCTGGTCTTTTTATCAAGAATGTTTGGAAGTCCCCTATATCATTGAATGACCACTGTTTTGCTTTGAAGTATTATACTCAGTTTTGCTGGGTAGGTGATCCTTGGTTTTAATTCTAGTTCCTTTGACCTCCACAATATCATGTTCTAAGCCCTCAGATTCCTTAATGTAGAAGCTGCTAAATCTTATGTTATCCTAATTATGTTTCCAAAATACTTGAATTGTTTCTTTCTGGCTGTTTACCATATTTTCTAGAATTTGGCTACAATGTTCCTAGGAATTTTCCTTTTGGTATCTCTTTTAGAAGGTGATTCTTTCCATTTCTATTTTACCATATGGTTCTAGAATATCAGGGCAGTTTTCCTTGATAATTTTTTGGAAGATGATGTCTAGACTTTTTTTTATTCCTGGCTTTCAGGTAATCAAATATTTTTTAAATTCTCTCTCCTGGATAGATTTTCCAGATCAGTAGTTTTCCAATGAGATATTTCACATTGTCTACTATTTTTTTTTCATTCTTTTGGTTCTGTTTCATAATCTCTTCATTTCTCATAGAGTCAGTAGCTTTCATTTGCTTCATTCTAATTTTTAAGGAATTATTTTCTTCAGTGAGCTTTTGAATCTCCTTTTCCATATGGCCAATTCTATTTTTAAGTCATTCTTCTCCTCATTGCCTTTTTGTACCTCTTTTGCCATTTGGGTTATTCTATTTTTAAAGTGTTATATTCTCCTCCTTGCCCCAGGATCATCACCCAGGACTGCAACCCAGATCCAAGAAGGCAAATCAAGAGAATCCTGACTCAGCACCAGCAAAGGGATTCCTGCAATATGCCTCTGATCAGCCACTCAATTACCATCCTCCCCACTGTCTGTGGGACAAGAGCTCCAGAAGCAGCCACTCCCACTGCAGCAGCTGCCACTACCACCACCTCCCCAAGTCTGGGGCTGATATTGGACCATGCTCCTTTCTCACCCAGGTCCCACAGACTTTTCCTACTGACTTTCTAAGTTTTCTTTGGAATTTGTGGATTTAGAAGTCTGGAAATCACCACAGCTGCAAGTGATTCAGTCCCCTGAGTCCTGCACCTTCCCACTTTGTCCTGGTGCAGCCCACACTGGACTGCACTCTTCTTTCAGACTGGTGCAACAGACCTTTCCTCTTGACTTTCCAGATTGTCTTTGGCTAGAAATTTGTTTCTCTCTGTAATTTTGTGGATTATGCTGCTCTAAAATTTGTTTAGAGTCATTTTTACAGGTGTTTGGAGGGGCTTGAGGAAGAACTAAAGGAAGTTCCTGTATTCATTTTGCCATCTTTGCTCTTCCACCCTATGCATTGGTTTTTCTCTTTTATTCTGATTCTTCTTTCACATGGCTAATGTGGAAATGTTTAATATGATTGTTCATGTATAGCCATATCAAATTGCTTTCCATCTTGGGACAGGAGGAAGAAAGGAAGGAAGGCACAAAAAATTGGAACTCAAAATCTTATAAAAGTGAATATTAAAAAAAGAATCTGACCATAGAAAGTTATTATGCTGACAGGGAAGACCAAGTCTCAAACTCAGAAGAGGACAATGATGTCAAACACCTATATTTAAAACCCCAAAGAAAGATGGGAAGTAGTCTCCAGTCCAGAAAGATCTCATAGGAAGGCCCATGAAGGAGCTTCAAAATTATATAAGAGAGATAGAAGAAACATTGGTGAAAGAAATGCGAGTAATGTAAGAGAATTATTTTTTAAAAGAGTCAACAGTCTGGAAAACTGCTTTAAAAGTAGAATTGGCCAAATGGAAAAAAAAAGTACAAAAGCTAATTAAGGAAAACGATACCTTAAAAGTTAGAATTAGGCAAGTGGAAGCTAATGACTCTATGAAACATCAAGAATCAATCAAACAAATTCAAAAGAATGAAAAAAATGGAAGAAAATGTAAAATACCTCATGGGAAAAATTGACCTGGAAAATAGATCTAGGAGAGACAATATCAGAATCATTGAACTGCTTGAAAGTCATATTCAAAAGGAAGGACTTAGAGAGCATCTTTCAAGACATTATCAAGGAAAACTTCCCTGATGTCCTGGAACCAGAAGGCACAATAGGATTTGAAAGAACCCATGGATCACCTCAGGAAAGAGATACCAAATTAAAAGCTCTAAGAAACATTATAGCCAAATTTCAGAACTCTCTAGTTAAAGGGAAAAAATATTATAACTGTCTAGAAAGAAACAATTCAAATATTTGAGAGTCACAGTAAGGATCACACAGGACCTGGAAGTTGCAACAATAAAGGATCAGAGGTCATAGAATATGATATTCTGGAAGGCAAAGGAGCTAGGACTACAACAAGATTCACTTAACCAACAAAGTTAAGTATAATACATTAAAGGGGAAAAAATGTCATTCAGTGAAATAGAAGGATTTCAAGGCTTCACTAGAAGAAGACAAGAACTAAATCAAAACTTTAACCTCCAATATCAAGATCCAAGAGCAACATAAACAGATAAAAAGGCAAAAGAAAACATAAAGGATTCAATATAGCTAAAGTGTTTATATCCTTACATGGAAGATATACTTGCAGCTCTTAAAAAGTATATCACTAACTACAGATAGAATAAATATACATAGGAGATATGGATAATGCGAATTTGAGAGAATGACATAAAATTGGGGTATGAGAAAGAGGAGTATGAAGGATTCAGAAGAAAGGGAGAGGTAGAATAGACCAAATTATCCCACATGAAGAGGGGAAAATGACATTTTACAGTGGAGGGGAAAATGGGAGGATGGGCAATGGGTATCACTTGAAACTTACTCTCATCAGTAGTGGCTCAAGGAAGGCATAATATACATAATCAGTTAAATATAAAATTCTATTTTACCCAAAAGGAAAGTAGGAGGAGAGGAGATTAAGTAAAGGGGATGGGGGAGGGCTGACATAAGGGAGGGCAGATCAAGGGAAGTGATAGACAGAAGCAAGATTCTGGTGAGGTAGAAAAGGGTGAAAGGAGAGAGAGGCCAACTAGAGAAAGAGTGGGATGGAGGGAAATACTCAGGTAATAATCATAACAGTGAATATGAATGGGTTGAACTTTCCCATAAAACAAAAGAGGAACCCAGGGTAGATTAAATACTGGTATCCTGCAATATTTTGCTTATAAGAAACATACTTGAAGCAGACAGACACACAGAGTAAAGGTAAGGGGCTGGATCAAAATCTATTATGCTGAAGCTAAAGTCAAAAAGCAGAGGTAACAATCGTGATCTTAGACAAAGTAAAGCAAAAATAGACCTAACTAAAAGATATAAGGAAGGAAATTATATCCTGCTTAAAGATACCATACACGATGAAACAACCAAGTTAAAAGAGCAAGGAATAGTCTACTTGTTAGATCTATGGGAAGGGGAAGAATTTATTACCAAACAAGAGATAGAGAGCATTACAAAACGTAGAATAAAATATTTTGATCATAGTAAATTGCATAGCTTTTGTGCAAACAAGACCAATGCATCCAAATTAAAAGAAAAGTAGAAAGCTGGGAAACAATCTTTACAGCAATTGTCTCTGATAAAGGCCTCATTTCTCAAATATATAGAGAACTGAGTCAAATTTATGAGAAGACAAGCCATTCCCAAATAAATAAATAAATAAAATCAAAGTATATGAACAGGAATTTTTCAGATAAGGAAATGAAAGATATCTATAGGCATATAAAGAAGGGCTCTAAATCACTTTTGATTAGAGAAACACAAATTAAAACAAATTTGAGGTACCACCTCACACCTATCGGATTGGCTAATATGTAAAAAAAAACAAAAATGATAATTGTTGGAGAAGATGTGGGAGAATTGGGACACTAATGCACTGTACATGGAAGTGTGAACTGATACAACCATTCTGGAGAGCAATTCAGATTATACAGAGGATAATCAAACTATGCATACCATTTGATCCAGTAATACCACTACTAGGTCTATATCCCAAAAAGGTGATAAAAAGAGGGAAAGAACATATACATGTGCAAAAATATTTGTAGCAGCCCTTTTCATGGCGGAAAAAATACAAGAAATTAAGGGGATGCCCATCAATTGTTAAATGACTGAATAAATGGTATATGAAAATAATGGAATAATATTGTAGAAAAAGAAATGATGAACAAACAAACTTCAGAAAATCCTGCATATATATAAACTCATGCAAAGTGAAGTGAGAAGAACCAGGAAAACATTGTATGCATTATCATATTACTCAGAAAACTTAATTATTTGCAATTACTTTTCAAACAATATTACTATTACTGTATAAAATGTTCTCTTGGTTCTGCTTGTTTCTTTTTTCTTTTTTTTTTATTAATTTCTTTGTTTATCTTTAGTTTACAAGATTTAATTCCATGGTTCCTTGAGTTTCAAATGTTCCTTCCCTCCCTCCCCCTACAGCACATGATGGCATATAATCCAGTATAGGATCTGCAAATACTTTCATATTAGATATTAGTCAAGTTACAAAGGCAGATTGTACTAGATGGAATGAAAAATGGTAAAGAGGAAATAAAACCAAACAATGAAAAGAAAAAGATCAGGTAGTTTGCGTCAATATGGATTCAAACTCTGTTCTTTCTAGTTCTTTCTCTGGATGTAGGCATTTCTCTCCATCATGAGTGTTTTGGGATTGACTTATATCACTGCATTGCTGAGAAGAGTCCAGTCTGTCATAGTTGGTCATCACACATATGTTGTGTCTGTGATTGTATACAAATTTCTCCTGGTTCTACTTTTCTCACTCAGCATCAGTTCATATAAGCCTCTCCAGGTAAATATGAAGTCCATCGGCCCCTCGTTTCTTATAGCACAATAATATTCCATCACATTCATATAACACAACTTGTTTAGCCATTTCCCCAATTGATGGGCACCCCCTTAATTTCCAATTCTTTGCAACCACAAAAAGAGCTGCTATAAATATTTTTGTACATATGGGTCTTCCTCCCACTTCTATGATTTCTTTGGGATATAACCCTAGAAGTAGTATTGCTGGGTCAAAGGGTAGGAAATGATTTATAGCCCTTTGGGCATAATTCCAGATTGCTCTCCAGAATGGTTGGATCAATTCACAACTCCACCAGCAATGCATTAGTGTTCCAATTTTCCCACCTCCTCTCCAGCATTTGTCATTTTCCTGTTTTGTCATAGCCAATCTAACTGGTGAGATGTGGTACCTCAGAGTTGTTTTGATTTGCATTTCTCTAATCAATAGTGAAAACCTTCATAAATTGTTGGCATTCCTATATATCTCTAATGAAATTCAACAGCAAGAGATAGAAACAGAAATCCCATTTAAAGTTATCATAGACATTAAAAATATTTGGGAATCTACCTGCCAAAACAAACCCAGGACCTATATGATCACAACTACAAAACACTTCTCACACAAATAAAGTCAGATCTAACTAATTGGAAAAATATCAATTGCTCATGGCTGGGTCGAGCTAATATAATAAAAATGACAATTTTACTCGAACTGAATTATATATTTAGTGCCATTTCAATCAATTCACCAAAAAACTACTTTATAGAGTTAGACAAAATAATAACAAAATTTATTTGGAAAAACAAACGGTCTAGAATAACAAGGGAATTAATGAAAAGAAATGCTAGGAAAGGTGGACTAGCTATACCAGATTTTAATCTGTATTATACAGCAGCAGTCATCAAAATTGCTTGGTACTGGCTGAGGAATAGAGTAGTGGATCAATGGAATAGATTGGGCACATGAGATCCAGCAATTAATGAGTATAGTAATCTATTGTCTGATAAACCCAAAGACCCCAGTTTTTGGGATAAGAATACAGTATTTTACAAGAACTGCTTGGAAAACTGGAATATAGTATGGCAGAAACTGGGCATAGACCATTATCTAACACCATATACCAAAATCAAGTCTAAATGGGTGCATGATCAAGGTGTAAAGGATGATACTGTAAGCAATCTGGGAAAGCAAAGAATAGTTTACCTGTCAGATTTGTGGAGAGGGAAAGACTTTATTAGAGAGAGAATTAGAATTAGAGAGCATTATAAAATGTAAAATGGATAATTTTGATTATATTAAATTGAAAAGCTTCTGTACAAACAAAGCCAATGTAACCAAGATCAAGAGGGAGGTGGGAAATTGGGGAAAAAATGTTTACAACCTATGTCTCTGATAAAGGACTCATTTCTAAAATATACAGAGAATTGAGTCAAATCTATAAGAATACAAGTCATTCCCCAATTGATAAATGGTCAAAGGATATGAACAGGGAATTTTCAGAGAAATAAAATAAAGATATCTACAAGCATATGAAGAAATGCTCTAAATCACTATTGATTAGAGAAATGGTTCTGCTTGTTTCACTTTCCATTATTTCATGTAAGTCTTTCCATGCTTTTCTAAAACCAATTTGTTCATCATTATTGACAGCAAAGTAGTGTCAAAACAATATGCCAAACTTATGTAACCATTCCCCAACTGATCCTCTCAAACTCTCAATTTCTGATTCTTTGCCATGACAAAAAGATCTGCTTAAAATATTTTAGAACATATAGGATCTTTTGCTTTTTCCCTGATCACCTTGGGTAACACACCTAATAGTGTTATTGCTGAATGAAGAGGTATATCTATAATTTTATAATTCTTTAAGTATAATTTCAAATTTCTCTCCAAGATGGTTGGATCAGTTCACAATTCCATCAATTAGTATATCAGTGTCCTAATTTTTCCAGATACCATCCATCATTTGTCATTTCTGTGATCAATAAGATATTTAGTAATATAAACAGTGTCAGTGAGATTTATTGCAACTTCATTCTTTTTTTTTAATTAATTTATTAGTTTAGTTTCAGTTGACAAGATTCAATTCCATAGTTCCTTGATTTTCAAATTTCCTTTACTTCCCTCCCCCCTCCCCTCATGACATCATATAGTACAGTATAGGGTCTGCAAATGCATTCATATTAAACATTGTTCCAATTACAAAGGCATATTGTACTAGGTGGGATGAAAGATGGTAAGGAAGAAGTACAACCAAACAATGAGAAGAACAAGATCATTTAGTTTGCTTCCATCAGGATTCAGGCTCAGTTGCAAGTTCATTCTTCGTAGCATTAGCAGTTAAGTTTTCTATGTCAGTGAAGGGCAATGTCTTATTTCATTGATCATTAGCAGTGATCTCAAATTCCCATGTTGGAAAACTCTCTCACAAGAGTAAGCGATGCCATGATCAGTGCCAACTAAGAGTGCCTTTTACATGGTTACTGGACTGTCTGGGTAATTTCTCACTGGTGATGTATCATGAGGGCTCCTGAAGTACTGAGTGAGCCTTGAGGTACATTTTTCAGGCAAAGGGGAATTCTATCAAGCACAAGTAAGGAGGACATGACTTTCAGGTATAAAGGTTGGCTAGTACAATGGCAAGAAGATGGAAGATAAAGCATTGTGTTTGAAGAGTAAGGAGGTCAGTTTAACTGACTCTATTATAGAGAAAAGGAAGGAGAGTAATTTTGAAAGAGGCTGGAAAGCTAGGTTTGCTCTGGGTTATAAAAAAAGCTTTAAAGGCTAAACAGAAGAATTTATATTTTGCTCTAGAAGCCATAGGAAGTCATTGAAGTTAGTTGAGTAGGGGAGTCACATGGTCAAATCTTTAAGTAAAATTACTTTTGCAAGAGTGTGTGGGTTTAGAAGTGTGCAAAAGGGCAGATTTGGGGGAAAATGGTAAGTTAAGTTTAAAACATGTTGGGTCCAAGATGCCTCTGAGACACCCAGTTGGAAATGCCCAATAAGTAACTGGTGATATTGGACTGAAATGCACGGGAGAGACTGGGACTTGATATCTATATCTTGTAGTCATCTTCATAGATGCATTTTTTTTTGCATTTTTTGCATTGCACTTTTGGAGCCAAGGAGAGCTGATGCGATTATCAAAAGAAAATATAGAGAAAGAAGAATAAGTGATGTAGGACAGAGTTTGACAATTAGGGAGTGTGATATGAAGGATAAACCTACAAAGGAGACTGAGAAAGAGAAGCCAGAAAGATAAGAAGTGAACCAGAATATATTAGCATAAAAAAACAACAAAGAAACAAGAGTATATAGAGAAAGAGAGTGGTCAATACTGTCAGATTTTGTTCAAAGAGAACAAGAAAGATTAGGACAGTAAAGACTATCAGATATGGCAATGAATAGCTCATTGGTAAATTGAAGAGATCAGTCTTAATTAAGTGATAAGATAATAAGAAGTGATAAGATAATAAGACAATAAGAAGTCAAATTGCAGAGGGTTGAGAAGTGAGTGAGAGAAGATAGGAAGTGAAGGCAGTAATTATAGTTTTTTTCAAGGAGTTTATATGATGAAGGGAGAGAAGATATTTGATATTTTGAGGAGTTTGTATGATCCAGTGGAGGTGGGGAGTTTTAAGTATTTGAAAGTTAGTTATTTTAAATGCAGCAGGTACAGAACTAGTTGTTATGGGAAGATTGAAGATTTGAGAGAAAAGGGAAATAATTGAAAATGCCAAAGTACTAGATTGCAATGATGGGAGAAGTGTCCATGTAGAGGGACTAACTACTGTGGCCAGAGCAGTTGGTGGGCTAGTGGGCTGTGAGAATAATGAGACAGGGGTGTAATCAATAGTCTATTTATAACAGGACCATTTTATACAAAGCCAAAGGTACAAGGGGCTCACAGAGTTTATATGCCCCCCCAACAGAAGATCTACATGCCCCAAAAGAATGTAAACACCCTAAAAGAATGCAATGTACAAGGACCCTCCCTTGATCTTGTTGCTTAAGGTTATTTATTAGGGTAATATCATAGGACCATATGGGGGGGCGGGGCAGAGATTACATGCCCTCTTGCTTATCTGCCCTGTAACCTTGAAGGTAATTGTATAGGGCAGGGGAACTTTTAGCAGGGTCAACAGACACCAAATGTTCTCTATATCCAAACAAGGTTATAGGTCTTCCTGCTTATCTGCCCTGTAACCCTTCAGGTAATAATATAGGGGAGGAGAACATTTTATAAGTGGAGCCGGGGGACTCCTGAAAATTCTCTACAACTAACCATGTCAAGGAGAGGGATATCTCAACAGAGACTAGGAGAAATGGGAAGAGAATAAGAGATGACATTAAGGCATTTTGAGGTGAACAGGAGAGGGACATCATGAAATGCTATCAGTTTTCACAATAAAGGACAAAGTTCTTAAATGAGAGAGGGGAGAAAGGGAGGTCTCATAAACCTAAGGAAGAAAGAAAAGTTTAGGAGTAGCTTCTGTATTGAGCATGACAGGGAATCAATTGAGAAGAATAAAAATTGAGGGCCAAATGGAAGTTGGATAATATGAATTTGAGATATAGCCAGGCAACATAGTTATAAGACTTCATCTTCATCACTTAGGGTATGAGTAGCATTAGAAGAGGTAGGTGTATATTTGTGGTTATACTACTTAACATCTCTTGATCTTAGTTTTATGCTTCCTTAAATGGCAAGAGTTGAATTCATCTTTGAATTTGTGTGATTGGACTCTACATTGTGATACTCTTATAGCTGAGTAGAGAGGTAAATGAGGTGAGAATACTTACTAGATGGGTCAGCTGGGTTCCTTTGTCCAGGAGGCAAAGGTCAAAGGGCCATTGACCATGTATCATATACCATAAGATGTTATATTTTAAATAATCAGCTGCAACACTGCTATAATTCTGCTCAACAGCTGGTGCTGCAATTATAGCTGCCTTCAAGGCTCACAGCTGGTGCTGCTGCTGTGTTCCAGAATGGTCCACTGTTACAGATGTCTCCTGCCAAATACCTAAGTTGCCTTAAACTGGAAAAATATATCACCCTGAACCTTTTTTGACTCTGCTGCTCAAAAATTTGATTTGAGGGATTATTTTAAAGTTGTTTATAGGGAAATGTAAGGATAGTTCAGTTGAGAGGCTGCCTCCCTCTGCCACTTTGGCTCTGCCCTCTTAAACTCTCATTCCATTTTAAAGCTAGAGTTGCAAAATCAAAACCCTTGCTTAAGGTTATTTAGTAGGGTAATATCATAGGACCATATCCAGAGGCAAAGAAAAAAAAAAAAGATTACACCCCCTCTTGCTTATCTGCCCTGCAATCTTGAAGGTAATTGTATAGGGCAGGGGAACTTTTAGCAGGACCAACGGACCCCTCTGTAGAAGCAATATGACATAAAAACCAAGTACAATTTTAACCATCCTAATAATCCTCAGAGAAATTTAGTTCAATTACTCATAAACTTTGGGGGTATGGGTCCAAGAAAAATAGGGGAAAGAGACTTATTATATATACTTCTGGAAGATGGAGAGTTGGAAGGGTAGATTTTTTTATTTCAATGTGCTTATTTTAAATATAAAAAATGAACTAAG
Organism: Gymnobelideus leadbeateri; assembly: GCA_011680675.1. NCBI lineage: Eukaryota > Metazoa > Chordata > Mammalia > Diprotodontia > Petauridae > Gymnobelideus > Gymnobelideus leadbeateri. The sequence goes on along the minus strand of WOXC01010876.1, from coordinate 637,964 downwards.
TTCAAGAGGAAACTAAGATTTTGCCATAGTTACTCAAGTTTGGGATACTACCTATAGATTTAGATCTGAAGCCTAGAAGCCTTTATTTAGCTCCTTTGTTTTCTAAGTACAGAAACTGAGCTTCAAGTCATATAGTTAATAAGCACCATAGGTGGGATTTAAACCCAGGTCCTCTGCCTCCAAAACTACTAAATCACACAGCTCTGGAACAAAACTTTGAACTCAAGTCCTTCAGTGGCAAATTGTTACTGTTCAGTCATTTCAGCCATGTCTGACTCTTCATGATCCCATTTGGGGTTTTCTTGTCAAAGATACTAGAGTGATTTGTAATTTCCTGTTCCAGCTCATTTTACTGATAAAGAAACTGAGGCAAATAGGGTTAAGTGATTTGATTAGGTTCACATAGCTAGTAAATGCTGATGCCAGGTTTGAACTAAGGAACATGAGTCTTCCTGACCTCCGGCCTATTGCTCTATCCCCTGTGCCACTTAATTGCCATTTTGTGGCAAATTAATTAATTTGAAAACATAATATTTGATACCTGTCATCAAGGCCCTTGTAATTGAAGAGGAAAGAAGATTTTCCCATAAAAAAACAAGAAGGGAAGCATACAAGAAAATATAAGCTCAAATGCTAAATGTTGTGGTAAAGGCATTATTGTAGAAAAGTAGGGAGAGATCACTGTGATTTGGAGTAGCCAGGAAAAAGGCTTCATGGAGAAAATAGTATGTAGCCTTGGTTGTGATAGGATTTAGTTGTTTGTGGTAAGTTAGTTGTGAGAGTTGTTTGTAGGTATAGGGAAAGGCATAATGGTAAAAATGAGATTGAGGTAAGGGAAGGGGAGATTGTGTACAGAAGAAAATAAGCCTGAATTGAATGGCATTTTTGTATTTGGAGAGTGATGAGAAAATATATAGATTAGGGTCCAGATTAGGGAAAATTCAGAATATCATGCTGATCCATTTTGACTTGATATAACTGGGAATATTGTAGGTTCTTGAGCAAAGGGATATTTGAGAAATTTGATGTTTCAAAATATAGAATTCAAACAGGTTTTTTGGGGGTGCCTTAGACAGATTTAGAGTTAAAAAAAAACTTTTGAAAAGAACTCTCAGAAAGAGAGACAGCACAAGCTGATCAGACATGGAATGAATTTTTTCTCTAAATTTTCAGGGATATAGTGGCAGAACTTTGAACTAATGAACAAAGGGATGATTATTTCTTACAAAATACACTGATACAATGGAGCTCCACAGTGAATATTTTGAAAGGTGATACTACCTCAATAAGTTTTACATATGTTTTATTTTATAAAAATAGTATTCTGACATACCAATTTGTATTGTTAAATTTTTTCTTGCAACCATCCTCTTACTATTAATCCTGTCAACATTCTTTAGTTAGGTAGAAAAGATCATCCAGTGTTAAACTCCCATTTTCCAGATGGGGAGGAAAGGTCATGCCTAAATCAAATGCATAACAGGTATCTAAAATGCCAAGATAGAGCCTTGCTTTCCTGCTTCTTATTCCCAGATTTAGGCCACCCAGACACTTAGTGTTTATATGTTTTCAAGTTATTCATATTAGCCATACTTTTGAAAACTGGTTAATGTTATAAAATGGAGAGTACTATGTGATTTAGAAACTAATTATTAGCTTACAGAATGCTGCTCTTGCAATAGTCCCTTAAATAAAGATTCAGGACTCTTAGAAATATAACCATTTAAACAATCCCAGATTAAGGATTTAGAAACTGAAAGAAGCCCCATTCATTCAATAATCATTTATTAAACACCTGCTATTTACCAGGCACCATACTAGGTACTGGGCATACACAAACAAAAACATTTCCTTCTCTCAAGGACCTTACATTCTGCTGAAGAAGTGGGCTAGGGCAGGGGTGAGAAAAAAATGTATGCAGAAAAGTATGGACATAACATACAAGTAAATGCAAAGTCTTAGTGATCATTCAGCCAGTAGTTTTTAACTTTTTTGTATTATGGACCCCTGCCAACCTGGTTAAACTTATGGACCTCTTCTCAGAATAATATTTTTAATCTTATAACAATCCAAAGGTATTTCCACCTTGTCAAGACACTAGCACCAAATGGGGCCATTCTACCTCACCTTTAACCATAAAATACCTAGGATTATGAAGGACAATAATTCATTGAAATATACTTAGCAAAATGTTTGTTTGTTTGATTTTTTTTCAAAAGGGCTATCAACTCTAGGTTGATAACCTGAACCTTCAGTTTTATAAGTGATGAAATTTAGGTTTGTTTTCTAATTATTTTATGTTTTATCTTTCAAAAACTACTGTCGCTCCTCTTCTTCCTCCTCCTCCTCCTCCTCTTCCTCCTCCTCCTCCTCCTCGTCCTCCTCATTCTCCTCCTACTCCACCTACTTTTCCTCCTCCTTTTTCTCCTCCTCTTCCCCTCCATCACCTACATCTCTTCCTCCTCCTCCTCCTCCTGCTCCTGCTCCTGACTCTGCTGCTTCTTTCTCCGTTCCCGTGGTGAGGACCATCTGGTGCCTCTTTTGTGGAGCTGAGGCTGGGAGACTGGATTCTCCTTGTCTGACGAAAATCCGAAGGAAGTAGTCAAGCTGAATACTACGACCAAATTAATTTTAAGGTGGCAGGGCAAGTGGTTCGGTGGTGCTGTTTAAGTTTATGAGGCACTCACTATTTAGTAAATAATTATAGCCTATTTTTAACAAAAGTGATTGTAATGGGGCAGATCAGATTGCGATTTGATGGTCATCCAATCAATGAAACAGATTCACCTGCAAAGTTGTAAATGGGGATGAAGTCAATTTATGTATTCCGCAGCATACAGGAGCGTTACTAAAGAGAATCTAAACTCTGCTCCAGGACTGTGCTCCAGGAAAACAAGACATTCCTTAGAAAAGTAAGATTGGGTTCATCCACATCCTGACTAGTGCAGTATAGTTTTCTCTCTTTGTTTAACTTCCCTATTCTTTATTGTATATAGGGTAAGTGGTGTGTGTGCAAAGGCAAAGGAAACAGAGAAATGCAACCCTAGACTCCTATTTTGGGGGCATAGAGCGGGAAAAGGACTGTGAGGTCAGAAGTCCTGCTCCAAAAGCCCCAGGGGAAACATGAGCGGGTTGCAGGCCATAGAGGACCTTAAGAAGGACTTTAAAAATCAAATAAGAGAAGTGGAGGAAAAATTGGAAAGAGAAATGAGAAGGATGCAGGAAAAGTATGAAATGAGGTCAACAGCCTGACTGAGGAAAACAACACCTTAAAAAATAGACTAACTCAAATGGCAAAGGGGGCCCAAAAGGGCAATGAGGAGAAGAATGCCTTAAAAAGTCGAATTTGCCAGATGGAAAAAGAATCTCAAAAGTTCACTGAGGAGATTCGTTCCTTCAGAGTTAGACTGGAGCAAATGGAAGCTAATGACTTTATGAGAAATGAAGATGCTGTTAAGCAGATCCAAACAAATGAAAGATTAGAAGGCAATGTGAAATATCTCATGGGAAAAACCACTGACCTGGAAAATAGATCCAGGAGAGACAATTTAAAAATTATTGGACTACCTGAAAGCCATGATCAAAGAAAGAACCTAGAAATCACCCTTCAAGAAATTCTCAAGGAAAACTGCCCTGATGTTTTAGATCCAGAGGGCAAAATAGAGGTTGAAAGAATCCACAGATCACCTCCTGAAAAAGATACCAAAAAGAAAACTCCCAGGAATATTATAGCCACGTTCCAGAATCCCCAGATCAAGGAGAAAATACTACAAGCAGCCAGGAAGAAACAATTTCAATATTGTGGAAACACAATCAGAATAGCCCAGGACCTGGCAGCTTCTACACTGAGGGATCGAAGGACATGGAATATGATATTCCAGAGGACAAAAGAGCTGGGACTGAACCCAGTGGTCACCTACCCTGCAAAACTGAGTATTTTGTTTCAGGGGAAATTATGGTCATTCCGTGGAATAGAGGACTTTCAAGCATTCTTGAGGAAAAAACCAGAATTGAATAGAAAATTTGACATCCAGACACAAGAAGGAAGAGACGCCTGAGAAGGTAATCAGGGAAAAGAAATCAAAAGGAACTTATCAAAGTTGAACTATTTACATTCCTATATGGAAAAGCAATAACTGTGACTGATGATGTCTTTCTCACTATGAAAATAATGGAAGAAGGGTGTGTGGTCATATGAATACATATGTGAATGTGATGTGTATATGGTTACAGTTATATATGGATAGAGGGCATAGGTTGAATTTGTTGGGAAGGGAGAATACTCAAGGGATGAAATTATGAGGTGAGAGAGGAAAGTGGCAAGAGGAGATGGGGAGAGACAGGGTAGGGTAAACTATCTCATGTAGAAGAAGCAAGGGGAAGTGGTTGCAAGGGAGGGGGAGAATAGGAAGGCTAAAAAGGCAAAACCACATTCTCATTGAATTTGGTTCAGGGAGAGAATGACATACATACTAAATGGGATATCTCAACCTGCAGCAGGATAGGGGGAAGGGGGATGAGAGGAGGGATGATGGATGGGAGGGCATGCTTGGGGGAGGGGAGGTTGGAAGTACCCACTATAGAAGAGGGACAGGATCATGTAGGGAATGGACCAGGTGGGGGGTGGGATGAGTGGGAGGGAATTATAAGCAGCCTTGTACAATATATCTACTATGATAATGTTTTGCATAGCTAGACATGTAAAACATATACTGAATTACTTATCTCCCCAGAGGGAATGCGTGAGAAGGGAGGAAGGAAATGGATCTGAAATTCGAGGTCGTAACATTAAATTTTTCAAATATATATAAATACTATTATTAATACTCTTTTTCTTGTAATAGAGAGATAAGATGTGCAGTCATTGTGGCACAGAGATCCATCTTGCTCTAATGGAAAAGTCAAAGGGGGTGTGGAAAAAGGTATGGGAGAGAGCAGATTGGAGGAGGGGATATCTTGTAGGACTGCTATTTTGGGGAGGTGGGTAGGGGAAAATGGGGGAAAATTGTAACTCAAAATCTGGCAGAAATGAATGATGTAAAACAAGAAGTTAATAAAGCATTTGTTAAAAAAAGTAATTAAATCATTTTGTCATCATTAGAAAAACCCTCTCAAATTAATTGAGGGGGAACTGATTTCAGGGACTTACTGTATGGGAAAGGAATCCATCTATAGGACCCTATGACCAGGATTTGGAGAAGTGATTCTCCACTTGAGTGCTCTGACAACAGCTTGATGGAACAATAATTCAAGCCAGACCTTATACCCTTAGAGGAGAGATTTCCTGCCTCAAAAGTAAGCTATCAAGGCAAGTGACCATCCTGGGAGCAATCCCATCTTCAGATGGCTCACTTTAGTTTTACAGAGATGAAGAAAGGAAAAGGTTATATTCACTTTGTATTTGCTTAATATTATCACTTATTGACAATCATATCTAAATTTTTAGGGAATTTTAAAGGAAAATCAGTATAAATTAACTATTGATACTGCTAAATTCTTCATCATTCTCAGTTTTTCTTCCTGTGATTATATTTTGGCAAAAAGTCTAGAGGAATGGAATTTTAACCAGTTCTATCTATTAGAGGTTTGTTCTAAATACAAAGTGCACTTTAAATGGGTGAACCAAATTGGCAAATTAAACAAAAGCAATTTTGTATTGTTACTAAATTACATTTTTAATTAATAAAATTCTAAAAGCATTAACATAATTAAGAAACAAAAGAATTATCTTAGACTTATAGTAAGACCCCACCCACAAGATGATCATAATTTCTATATTTAATAAAGAAGACAGGAAAGATCTTGACTTAAAAATCTCCTGGAGAAAAACTTAGGAGAAATTCAAGCCTGCTTTAAATCTGTGTCCTAATATATGGTCTATGTGTGTCTGTTTTGTAAATGATGAAACTGAATTTAGGAATAGTGAGTTCTTTACTTCAGATATGAAAGGGACCTTATACAATTGGGAAAATCTTTAGGAGAATGGAAAATAAGTGTCTGTTTATGTTATGCTATTCATGTTTTGTGCTAACTCATTGCTAACAGGTGTTTTACCTATGTCTTTTCTTTTGGCATGATCAACCAAAAGAGAGATTGTAAACAAAGCAAACTTTCAAAATGTCCTTGAAAAAGGATATATTTCTCTTTTTCCTTTATTTCCAACACTAACCATTTTTCATTTTGCTGAGATGAAAGACAGATACAGAAATTAACTGAAAACTAAGATGCAGAAAAAAATTGAAAACCAAACTTGTTAAAAAATATAATTTTTAAGAGGGCGGAGCCAAGATGGCGGAGTAGAAACAGCTCGTCCAAGCCTCTCTGCCCCCAGATTCTCCACAAACTATGTAAAAAAGGACTCTGAAAATCTTCTGGAGCCCCAGCACCCACAGAACGACACAGAGAAGCTAACCTCCCGCTGAGGACAGCCCAGCACCCTGCAGGAAGGACCAGCGCAGTGGTCTGGGAGCCGGCAGCGCGCAGAGCGCAGGAGCCGAGCCGAGCCCAGGTCCACGTGAGCCGAGGTTTTAGCCCCAGGGCGGCAGGGCCAGCAGCCTGCTGGAGGAACCCCAGAACACCAGGAACTGTGGAGATTCCAGAATTATCAACATAGACTTGCCTAGGACAAAGTAAGAGGTTAGTGTCCTATGGACTTTGGGACCTGTATTTGGGGAATGCGTCAGCTCCCTCCCCTGGGGGCTAGAAGCTGCTGAGGAGACACGCCATTTTGTAGTTTTCAGAGGCATTTCCAGCTCCCAGCCTACAAATCGTGGGGAGATCCAGCGATCAGTCTTGGGGGGTAATCGCTCTTGCTTTAACCTCCCTGGATCTGGATTGTGATCTAGGGTGGAAGTTGTGGGTGGGTTTACAGCTTGCCAGAAACGGAAGTTGCCCCCCACACGTTCGGGACGAAAATTTCTCTAGCTGGCCTTAAAGCCATAGTGTGGCAACAAGCCCAAAAGTCAAGCAATTAAGTGGCAACATGCCAAGGCAAAGGAAACAGAAAAATGCAACCCTAGACTCCTATTTTGGGGGCATAGAGCGGGAAAAGGACTGTGAGGTCAGAAGTCCTGCTCCAAAAGCCCCAGGGGAAACCATGAGCGGGTTGCAGGCCATAGAGGACCTTAAGAAGGACTTTAAAAATCAAATAAGAGAAGTGGAGGAAAAATTGGAAAGAGAAATGAGAAGGATGCAGGAAAAGTATGAAATGAGGGTCAACAGCCTGACTGAGGAAAACAACACCTTAAAAAATAGACTAACTCAAATGGCAAAGGAGGCCCAAAAGGGCAATGAGGAGAAGAATGCCTTAAAAAGTCGAATTTGCCAGATGGAAAAAGAATCTCAAAAGTTCACTGAGGAGATTCATTCCTTCAGAGTTAGACTGGAGCAAATGGAAGCTAATGACTTTATGAGAAATCAAGATGCTGTTAAGCAGATCCAAACAAATGAAAGATTAGAAGGCAATGTGAAATATCTCATGGGAAAAACCACTGACCTGGAAAATAGATCCAGGAGAGACAATTTAAAAATTATTGGACTACCTGAAAGCCATGATCAAGAAAGAACCTAGAAATCACCCTTCAAGAAATTCTCAAGGAAAACTGCCCTGATGTTTTAGATCCAGAGGGCAAAATAGAGGTTGAAAGAATCCACCGATCACCTCCTGAAAAAGATCCCAAAAAGAAAACTCCCAGAAATATTATAGCCAGGTTCCAGAATCCCCAGATCAAGGAGAAAATACTACAAGCAGCCAGGAAGAAACAATTTCAATATTGTGGAAACACAATCAGAATAGCCCAGGACCTGGCAGCTTCTACACTGAGGGATCGAAGGGCATGGAATATGATATTCCAGAGGGCAAAAGAGCTGGGAATGAACCCAAGGGTCACCTACCCAGCAAAACTGAGTATTTTGTTTCAGGGGAAAATATGGTCATTCAGTGGAATAGAGGACTTTCAAGCATTCTTGAGGAAAAAACCAGAATTGAATAGAAAATTTGACATCCAGACACAAGAAGGAAGAGATGCCTGAGAAGGTAATCAGGGAAAAGAAATCAAAAGGAACTTATCAAAGTTGAACTATTTACATTCCTATATGGAAAAGCAATATCTGTGACTGATGATATCTTTCTCACTATGAAAATAATGGAAGAAGGGGGTGTGGTCATATGAATACATATGTGAATGTGTGTGTATATGGTTACAGTTATATATGGATAGAGGGCATAGGTTGAATTTGTTGGGAAGGGAGAATACTCAAGGGATGAAATTATGAGGTGAGAGAGGAAAGTGGCAAGAGGAGATGGGGAGAGACATGGTAGGGTAAACTATCTCATGTAGGGGAAGTGGTTGCAAAGGAGGGGAGATAAGGAAGGCTAAAAAGGCAAAACCACATTCACATTGAATTTGGTTCAGGGAGAAAATGACATACATACTAAATGGGATATCTCAACCTGCAGCAGGATAGGGGGAAGGGGGATGAGAGGAGGGATGATGGATGGGAGGGCATCCTTGGGGTGAGGGAGGTTGGAAGTACCCACTATAGAAGAGGGACAGGATCATGTAGGGAATGGACCAGGTGGGGGGTGGGATGAGTGGGAGGGAATTATAAGCAGCCTTGTACAATATATCTGCTATGATAATGTTTTGCATAGCTAGACATGTACAGCATATACTGAATTACTTATCTCCCCAGAGGGAATGGGTGACAAGGGAGGAAGGAAATGGATCTGAAATTCGAGGTCGTAACATTAAATGTTTCAAATATATATATAAATACTATTATTAATACTCTTTTGCCTATAATTGGGAGATAAGATGTGCAGGCATTGGGACACAAAGATTCATCTTCCTCTAATGGAAAAGTCGATGGGGGTATGGGAGAAGGTATGGGAGAGAGCAGATTGGAGGAAGCGATATCTTGTGGGACTGCTATTCTGGGAGGTTGGGTAGGGGAATAATGGGGGGAAAATGATTGTAACTCAAAATCTGGCAGAAATGAATGATGTAAAACAGAAGTTAATAAAGTATTTGTTTAAGAAAAAAAAAAAGAGGAAGCAACAAAAAAAATATAATTTTTAAATTTTCTTAACTTCTCAATTATAATTTGTATATTTTCCACATTTTTTTGATGAGCCTATAGGCTACTAATGAACTCTGTAAAGTTCCATAAAAGCAAACAAAAAAATCACAGATCAAATATTCCTTAAATGGGACCTTTAAAATGACTAAGTGTTGATTTAAAGCTGTAGTCTGAATTTTAAATACTGTATTACGAGTCATGAGATATGTTCAGGAGAGATTCAGCGGAATAGGAATTTAGGGAAGTATTAAAAAAAAGTTTAGGAAATGGTATAGAAGAAATTAGATTGAAACTCTTGTGAATTTAAGTAATTTCACAACTGAGAATTTAAAAAGGAAAAACATTTGCTAAGCCTGAAGAAGTTTGAGCTACCCAATCTCTGAAGTTTGGGGTATCAACCTGTGAAATTGGTTTTAATTTTAGTGTAGAATAATGGTACACTTAAATTGTACTTAAAGTCAGGATAAGTTTATTGCAGGCAAACAAATTTATCATTAGAAGCCAGGACAAGGGAATTTTAGGCCATTTTCAGAAAAGAATAAAAGTGGGTAGAATTGTAATTCATTCACCCTTCTGTTGATTACTGCTTTTAAATAACCAACCTGAGGGCACCAAGCAAGTCCTGGTTGGACTCCCAATTAAAGATGATTCCCAAAATGCTCCCACAAAAAGAAAAATTATTTTGAAATCAGAAAGCAATTGAAGGTAAATGAAATGTAATGATATTCCTGCAGTTTAAATCAAATGTTTAGGTAAATTAAAACACAGTAAAACTTCCATTGAAATAAATTGGTTAGTGAAAATAAGTTCAAATTGTATAAATACACTATAATAAATTAGAGAAAGGATTACTGAAGATAAAATTAAATAAGGATATAAAAAGATAGGTACAGGATAAATTAAGTGCATGCACACCTGGTAGAGGGTGCTTAGATTACAAAATATCAAATTAAAATGAGCATATGACTTAAAAAGTAAAAATATTGAACTTTGCAGAGGGAAATGCAAAACTTGCAAATTATTTTAGAACATATAAACATTTTATAGGATGAAATAAGGAAACTTACAATGCAAAATAAATTCTTATCAGTTGGAAGCTTATAGTCATAGAAAACAAACAGTGATTTGGAATCTCTACTAAATGATACCTTACAATAGCTTAAGTTAAGGAAAAACACAAAATGGACTTAACTTTTGCGTGCTTTGAAAGGAAAAAGGGGAAAAGTTATACGCTGAGTCCTTCAGAAAATTATGCTCTCCATCAGATAGTTTTAAGTGGAGCAATTCCTGTTAACTATATGTAATCAAAAGTGTCTTAATAAAAATAGAAACTTTAAATAAAAAAATATTGTATTTTAAATAAATGAATCTTTTTGATCATCATCAAACATATATTTAAGCATGAGTAAATTGATGATATTGGGCCCTGAAATTTGAAATCTTGACAGTTAATTAATAGCTTTTATGAAAGCTGAAACTCTTAAATTATTGAACTATAATTAATTAGGTGAATTCAAAGTTAATTTAGTATAATAAAGGTTTCTGTTAATTTATAACCATTAGTAAATTAACCCCTCTTTTGATGAGAAGCAAACATAAAATTCCTAACATACAAATCTACAGTTTTAGAAACTATCAAAACTTTGTAAATGAAAGAGGAAATTAGGAATTAGGATCATTCAGAATCAACAAGCACCAAAATTAAAGTTACCTTTGAGAAAATTTTTCATTGTTTCATTAAGTGAATAATGAAGAAGAGAGTAATAATAATTTATTGTTTTGAGAGGAGCAGTAGAGACTCTTTAATGTAAAGTACGCAATAACTGGACTTTAGCCAATCCCCTTGGGCATTGCCACAATAGCTGAATGATTTCTTTTCTAGCATAAAAAACATTAAGATTTGATTATTTCTTTTCCAAAGTCATACTGCTTACTGAAATCTGTGACACCCTACAGTAATGAACTTGTAGTGTTGAGTGACTAGTTTTTTAGTCCATTTGCATATCACTTACAACAACAAGAAAAGAAAAAAAAAAACAAAACAAAAACCTATGGGATTTTCAGTAATTCTAATTTACCAAAATCCCCTAAAGAAATTGTTAGGAAATGTGCATTTGTAACCACTAAAGAACCAAAAAGGGATTTACTAGAGGAATTAAGGAAGAAGGAGAAAGAGTTGTGTTGCATAAGGAAATAAGAAATGTTAAGGAGGAGTAGAAAGATAAAGAAAGTTGGAGTCTACTTGCCACTGACACAGCATAAATTCAGGGTTTGAAGGTAAAGGGTTTTGTTGGAGTTTTGAAAAGGAGATTTCAGAGAAAGTATTAATCCCAAAGAAAAAGAAAAGATTGAGGGATTTTTTTTAAAAAGTTATGCCTCTTTGACAGTTGCTACATAACTCCTTTCCCCAATCAAACAAGTAGAAATTTAACAAATATTAACTGATTGATAGGGAAAGGATGCTTTCCTTGCTCTGCTTTTAATAGTTATAGTGAAGGATTAGTACCTTAGAAAATTTAAAGGAATTGATTTGGGCCTTTGGGTAATTCAAAGAAATAAAAAGCAGTAATAGGAAATTGGAAGTGTCATCATGATTTTTTTAATATATACTAACTAGAAAAAATGCAACCTTCTGTAAAATGTAATTTGTTTATTGCCACTACTACTTATAAATCAAAATTGATTGGGTTAAATATTTTAATGGTAGGAAATTAGGGAATCTAGTCAGTCCTTGTATGTAGAGAGGGAATAATAAATATTTATACCTATCTCCCAGGGTTGATGGGGAGAAACACATAATTGTAAAGAACTTAATAGCCTGGTTTGTGTAAAGGCTCAGCAAAGTAGTGTTCAGACCTTGTAAGAATATAATTGAACAAAATGCTATCCCATTTATAGGTATTTTTCCTAATTGACATGGACTGTTCACAAAATTAAGAAATTATAAACTAAACATTTTAAAGTATTACTAAAAACAGGTTTGAGCAACTTTCTAGACATAGAAAAAGACTGCACATGGTAGACACTACATAAACTACCATCATTAGCATGAAAATGCCAGGAGTAATAAGATAAATAGCTTTCTCTGAATCAATAAGTTTGAAAGGCATTTAACTAAATTATTATCACCTGATTGGTTATGCTTTCAATACAAAAAGTCTAAGATAAGTTGTTAAAGCAAGTTTCTTCCTCTTTTCAATATGAACACAGTTGCATCATAAAGATATATGTTACATGAATACTACAGTATATTTTGTATAAAAATTAGAAAATAATAATAAAAGTAAATTACTTGGGAGAAAAACATGGTAAAATTCTCTTAGGAGATCTTTCTCTATGAGGTTCCTTAAGATAAGTCCCACTGATAGGGAATTATGAAATTCTGAAGCACTGCCATTTGAGAAACTAAGGCCTCTCCCACCCAAAGTGGAGAAACAAATTTTTTGAATACTAAGTGGGTGTCATTTGGGATCATTTGGAAACTCATGTAATTGTATCTTTCAATGCTATTATTTTAAACCAACTATCCACTGTGTATGAACTTGTGGTGAAGAATTGGAAACAACAATACAAGTCCAAACAGGTCTCTTGGGTCTGTATGACTAAGGAAATTAAGACATTTCTTCCCAGAGTTTCTATCACCAGGTATACTTTTTCAGTTCATAAGGGGGATCATTGGGGCACACAACAGATAATAGATTCAATCAAGTAAGAGTCAGTGACTCCAGACACCACCCCAGTGTCAACTTTCATGACAGTCACTTACTCAACTTATAGAACTTGCAATCAGCTTGTCTTTCAAGTCACATCCACTGGTAGTCATCTGCTAGCTTGCACCACTTTATGAGCACTTATACAAAAATATTATTATTGTAACCAAGTGAGTCTTTGCCCAAAGTTGAAATATTCCCTCATTCTAAAGCCACAATTTCCTTTGATACCATAGTTTTCACCAAAGAAATGGTCCGCAAGTATGACCCACTTGCCTACATGGATGCTGCTGGGGATCTCATCTCATTCCCATCTCATTATATTCTAGAAATATTCTAATGTTCTCTTTTGGGCTTCATCTACAGACTAAGGGGAAAGTGATCAATTGTGAATGATAGTTGTAAACAGATGAAATTTGTTAATAGCTGGAAAATTCTAGATGAATTTTGAGGTTAATATATATATATATATATATATATATATATATATATATATGTATATGTATATGAAGAGAGAGAAAAGAGAGAGAGGAGAGAGAGAGACAAAGAGAGAGAGAGAGAGGAGAAAATGAGAAAAATAATAATAATCTAGCCCTTTAACAAATACTTTATTAACTTCTGGCTTACATCATTCATTTCCATCAGATTTTTAGTTACAATTTTTTCCCCATTTTTCCCCTACCCACCACCCCAGAATAGCAGTCCTATAAGATATCCCCTCGTCCAATTTGCTTTCTCCCATACCCCCTTTGACTTTACCATTAGGACAAGGTGAATCTCTGTGCCCCAGTGACTGCACATCTTATCTCCCAATTACATGAAAAATAGTATTAATAATAGTATTTATATATATATTTGAAACATTTAATTTTAAAACTTTTATTTCAGATCCATTCCCTTCCTCCCTTGTCACACACTCCATCCGGGAAGACAAGCAATTCAGTACATGTTGTACATGTATAGAAAAGCAAAACATTACCATAGTAGATATATTATAATAGACTGCTTATATTTCCCTCCCACCCATCCCACCCCCAACCTGGTCCACTCCCTACTTTGATCCTGTCCCTCTTTGAAAGTGGGTACTTCCAACCTCCCCTCCCCCTAGAATGCCCTCCCCTCCATCCTCCCCCCTCTCATCCCCCTTCCCCCTACTCTCCTGCAGGGTGAGATATCCCATTTAGTATGTATGTCATTCTCTCCCTGAGCCAAATTCAATGAGAATATGGTTTTGCCTTTTTGCCTTCCTGTTCTTCCCTCCCCTGCACCCACTTCCCCTTGCTTCTTCTACATGAGATAGTTTACCCTACTCTGTCTTTCCCCATCTCCACTTGCCACTTTCTTCTCTCACATCATAACTTCACCCCTTAAGTATCATCCCTTTCCACCAAATTCAACCTGTGCCTTCTATCCATGTATAACTGTAAACATACATACACACATTCACATATGTATTCATATGCCCACACACCCTTCTTCCATTATTTTCATACTGAGAAAGGTTTTATCAGTCACAGTTATTGTTTTTCCATGTAAGAATGTAAATAGTTCTACTTTGGTAAGTTCCTTTTGATTTCTTTTCACTGATTACCTTCTCAAGCATCTCTTGCTTGTTGTGTCTGAATGTCAAATTTTCTATTCAACTCTAGTTTTTTTTCCTCAAGAATGCTTGAACATCCTCTATTCCACTGAGTAACCATATTTTCCCCAGAAACAAAATACTTAGTTTTGCTGGGCAGGTGATTCTTGGTTTTAATCCCAGGTCTTTTGCCCTCCAGATTATTATATTCCATGCTGTTTGATCCATCAGTGTGGAAGCTGCCAGGTCCTATGCTATTCTGATTGTGTTCCCACAATTGAAATTGTTTCTTCCTGGCTACTTGCAGTATTTTCTCCTTGATCTGGGAATTCTGGAACCTGGCTAAAATATTCCTAGGATTTTTCTTTTTGGGATCTTTTTCAGGAGGTGATCTGTGGATTCTTTCAACCTCTATTTCCCCCTCTGGGTTTAAAACACCAGGGCAATTTTCCTTGAGAATTTCTTGAAGGATGATTTCTAGGTTATTTCTTTGATCATGGCTTTCAGGTAGCCCAATAATTTTTGAATTATCTCTCCTGGATCTATTTTCCAGGTCAGTGGTTTTTCCCATGAGATATTTCATATTGCCTTGTATTCATTCATTTGTTTGGATCTGTTTAACAGCATCTTGATTTCTCATAAAGTCACTAGCTTCCATTTGCTCCAGTCTAATTCTGAAGGAATGAATCTCCTCAGTGAGCTTTTGAGATTCTTTTCCCCTCTGGCAAACTCAGTTTTTTTTTGTTTGTTTGTTTCTTTTAAGCAATTGGGGCTAAGTAACTTGCTCAAGGTTACACGGCTAGTCATTATTTATGTGTGGGTGCTCATTTTCTGAGGCTGGATTCGATCTCGGGTCATCCCAACTCCGAGGCCGGCGCTCTTACGCACTGCCCCACCTAGCCGCCCCTTTTAGGGCAATTGGGGTTAAGTAACTTGCCCAAGGTCACATGGCTGGGTTTTTTTGTTTGTTTGTTTGTTTGTTTGTTTGTTTGTTTGTGTGGATTAAGTGTCTGAGGCCAGATCCAAACTCACGTTCTTCTGACACCAGGGCTGGTGCTCTGCTCACCTAGCCACCCCAAAACTCAGGTTTTTAAGGCATTCTTCTCCTCATTGCCCTTTTGAGCCTCCTTTGCCATTTGAGTTAGTCTATATTTTAAGATGTTGTTTTCCTCAGTCAGGCTATTGACCCTCATTTCATACTTTTCCTGCATCCTTCTCATTTCTCTTCCCAATTTTTCATCCACTTCTCTTATTTGGTTTTTAAAATCCTTCTTAAGGTCCTCTCTGGCCTGTAACCTGCTCGTATTTTTATTTGGGGCTTTTGGTGCAGGATTTCTGACCTCACAGTCCTCCTCCTGTTCCATGCTTCCATCCTCTTTGCCCCCAAAATAGGAGTCTAATGTTGAATTTTTCTGTTTATTTTGTTTCCTTTGCCTAGGCATGTTGCCACTTAATTACTTGACTTTGGGGCTTGTTGCCAGAGTAGGACTCTGCCACCAGACAGGGGAGCTTCTGTTCCAAACGTTGGGGTCTTTTCAACTGCCAGATATATTAGTTGGATGCCCTTCCTGGAGCCCTCACACACTCTGGCAAGCTGGACACACACCCCAAGACCTCAACCCCAGAGCACAATCCAGATCCAGGTAGATTAAAGCAAGACCGATTACCCCCCAGAGTGATCACTGGATCCCTCTACAGTTTATAGTCCAGGAGCTGAAGCTGCCACTGAAGCTGCAAAATGGCAACTGTGCCTTGTCTCCTCAGCCACTTCTAGCCCCCAGGGGAAGAAGCCGATGCATTCCCCAAATACTTGTCCCAAAATCCACAGGGCATTAACCTCTCACTTTGTCCTAGGCATGTCTGTATTGACAATTCTGGAATCAACACAGCTTCTGGTGTCCTGGGGTCCCTCCAGCCAGCTGCTGGCCTGGCCACCCTGGGGCTAAAACCATGGCTCCTGCCATGCCTGGGCTTACTCCCAGAGCACAGTGCTGGCAACTCCCAGTGAGTTGCGCTGGCCACTCTCTGCAGGTCTGCCAGGCTGTCCTCAGTGGGAGGTTAGCTTCTCTGTGTTGTTCTGTGGGTGCTGAAGCTCCAGAAGTTGTTCAGAGTCCCCTTTTACATGATTTTGAAGTGGTGTGGGGGAGAGCACCTTGGAAGTGCTATTTCTACTCTGCCATCTTGGCTCTGCCACCACCTTTTTATAATTAGTGAAATTTTGCTGCTGGGTGAAGAGTCTCTTGGGACTTCCATTTGCTTTTTAAATCTTGAATCAAGGTATATGTGTCTGACTCTTTATAAGGTTGCTGGTTCATTTGCCCCTGCAGTTCAAGGATTGCCACAGGTGGATGTCTGTACTAGGAAAGTCAAGAGTCATCTTATCAAGGTGAAGGTAGAATTCTCTTAACCTATTTTCATCTTGGTAAATAAGAAACTTTACCACCTGGTTAATTCTGAGGCTAGCTATAATTGTATCCTGCAATACAATTGGCTTCCTGTGACTCATGGCTTAAATCAAACAGAACTAATCCTGCTATGTCCCTGCCTTTCTCCTCATATAGCAAATTCCATTGTAAAGGTCAAGTATATATTGATATGAATCTTATTGGTAATTTTTGATTAAATTATACATCCTAGTAAAGTGAGGGATCATTTTGAATAGTCATTTTAATCACAAACAATGGAGACCATAATGTCTTATAATTGGTAGGCTATTTAGTTTACGAGAGATCATCCTGCAACATTCTTTCATTACGAGAATATGAATAGTGGGCAATGTCACTTGGAGAAAATGTGACACAATTTTCAAAATTCAATTAAGAATTTTTTACATGCAGAAGTTGTTTGAAGAGGAACAGAGACTCATTTTCCAATTCAGGCACTCATGTTGCAACAAAATTAAAATCCTCTCAAGTTTCAGATGAATTTTGTATTCTTAATATAAAAATTAAAAATTATTTTATATTGAAATTTTTGTTAAGTCTTGGTACCTGAGACACAGATCTAAAAGAAAGAAATCCCTTCAAAGCTGACCTAAAAACTTCACTTGTTTTAGAAATGTAAAATTATAAAGAGCGCCGGCCTCAGAGTTGGGATGACACGAGATCGAATCCGGCCTCAGAAAATGAGCACCCACACACAAATAATGACTAGCTGTGTAACCTTGAGCAAGTTACTTAACCCCAATTGCTCTAAAAAAATGTAAAATTATAGACCTTGGATTTTTTCATCTATGTGAAGATTATGTGCTTCTTAAAAACTGAATTAATCTAAAGCTATGAAATTATGATTAATGGAACTTGATGTTCGACTTCATGGTACTGTAATTGATATTATTCTGAATCTGATTCTATGTATAATCATTAAGGAATCCTAGTAGACCAATGAGCCATGATGCCAGTAACCCTAAGAAGCTGAAATCTATGGCATGGAGTGTTCATGGGGAACACTGGGAGCATGATTCTTTACATGGCCTAAGATAGGATTACTCTGATTCAATTTTCCCGTATTACATTTTCTCTCTAATAGAAAATATCCCACCTTTTAAATTTGCAATGTGACTTTAAGCTGGAACTTACATGAAATTAGGGGAGCACCTTCCCCTTACCATCTAATATTACTATTTCCTTTCTATGGCAAATTTCTATAATGATTTCAGGCTATCAGAATAAATACAATATTAAATCCTTACTTTATAAGTTAATACTGGAACACATATGAGTTATTATAATGATACAGATATAAGATCTGAGCTATTTAACCTAAAATTTTAGTCCTTAGTAAAATTAATGTGAGAATAATTGGGTATTGATGGAAAAGTTTATGGGCTCAAACTTTTGTTCTATCAATTATTAAGCCTAAAACAGAAATATCTTCAGTTTGGGCTTGAAGAAAAGGATGGTAGAATATCTTGAGTTACCTAAGTAGGAAAAGCCAGTTTTGTTTTGGTTTATTAATACCACTTGGATGTTGATCATGTTTTGAAAAGTAAACATGTTTTATTATGAGTAATTTATTTTATCTGCACTGTCTTTAAATTGACTGCTAGTTGTATTTATAAATACCATCCCAGGACTTTTTGCTACAATTGCAATTATTTTGGCAACTTTTACACTATTTTAGTTGCTTATCAGGGATCATCATCTTATTGAAAAAGGGAGGGGTGTTCTGTTAATAATTCCCTAGGAGAACCTCATACTCCTAAGAAAGGAAATATGGAGGAGGAGGAGCAGCTTAAAGGAAATAGCTAGAGTGAAAATGTTTCAGTTGGTTTTAATAAATATTTGCAATAAAATTTGGGTTCTAAATTGTTTTTTTTTTCCATTTTTAATTGAATTTGCCAACCTAAAAATATAAATTCTCTGTTCTAGTGATGCTTGTATTAGTTTTATTGAGGTTTGAGATGACTCTCAGTACCTGACCTGGTTATTGTACTAGCAAACTAGAATTGCATTAGATCGATTTAATCAGAGATTTGTCACAGAGAAGTGATCTGAACTAGAGAAGCAAATCCACTAGAAGTTCCTCTGAAGTCCCATTTATTCCAGTATTCCTAGGAGGGGAGATCTCCAGAGGACTGTAGGATTGTCTCAGAGGATGTTTCAGAGACTGGACAACTGTATGAGATGGGATGAGGCACATTGTTCCACTACCATTGATTTTTCTTCTTATAATTTATGAGAGATTTGCTATAGGCTATCATTATGGGGCTCTGTGTTGTGATAGTTGTGGAAACTTTTTAAATACCACTTCAAGGAAGCCATATTGTCCCATATGCTGATTCAACAATAATTGCCCTATGACTCATCTCTGCTGTGCTGCTTGTCACCTAAAAAAACTGTTACCTTAGGGGCATGCACCTTGGAGCCCACACAGTTGTAACTTTTGCAGAGCATCATGAAATCTTCATAAGAATCATTAAATCCAGTCTTCCACCATCAACACCCTCTCACACTGTCTTCTATTCTGGAATGCACATCACCTTCATCATTATCCTCTCTACAAATGATTCCTAATCCACTTGTTACTGGACTGCTGTGACTGAACCCTCCAATTCTCCTTTTTAGTCTCCTACTTTAGCTTTTGCTCCACAACTGACAGCAATGACTGATAATCCCTTTGTTTATTGAACTCAACCTATTCTTTATACTATAGCTGTCTAGATCTGTTTGTGTTGTCTGCAAAGATGTTGCTTCTCATCACCATAATGGGGTGACTCTTTATCAAAATTGCTTGAATCAAAAGATTTCCAGAATCTGTATGTAGGGCAGATAGCAGTTGTGCTGCTGTGCTTGAAGAAATGCCCTATGATTCCTCAATTTACATATCCTATAGGGTATGTTTTACTTAGGAGGTACTTGTCCCTTGTGGTTCTTGTTAATGAGAGAGTCACTTCAGACATTTATTGTATATTTAATATATTATGAGTCAAAGTTTTATCAAATAGAATATAATCAGTATGCTATAAGTTGTAGCCATTTCCCTTCTTTTCTGTCAGCTTTGTGCCTCAGTAAGGGGACTGTTCACTTATGGTTTTATATCACCCATGGAGGACTGCCCTCCATGCATTTAGATTGTAAGGATCCAAAGAAAGGTGTGAGTCTTCTGTGGACTGAAGAGGGAAAATGTGAAAAATAATTCATTTGGACCCTTATTCTACTCTAATCAGTATTAATCAGTTTGATATTCTACAAAAATCATATAGAGATAGATAAGTTCTTGTGGCAGACTTCAAACTTTAATGCAGTACTTACTACTTGTTTTACAAATTGTGAGCCTCACTTGCAGAACAATGAGAATGCTGAAAAAGATATCTCCATCCTATTTTGTCAAATTCCATGTCCAAACTCAGTATAAGTGGTATACTTTGATACTTTGGAAAGTCCCTCAATTTATGTTTGTACCTCCGGACCTCTGTCTCTCTTGTCCAACATGAGCAAATAACCATCTTATGACTACTTAGTCAGTAGAGTTGCCCTATGCTTCACCCAATCTTTGAACAAACTGTTGATATCATTTTTGGTCCTCAAGAATGAGGTCTATCAACCAATAAGATTTTGTATATTTCCATCTCTGTTTCTGCATATTTGGGTATATAACCCTATAAAAACAAAACACTAGAAAAAGGGGGTATCCCAGATCATGTAGAAGACCTAAGATCCACTTCATCAGAGGGGACCATGGACTGTTTTATAAAGTGCCATTGGCTCAGAGGTCTGCTTCAAACTCTTTTATTGTAGGTTGGACTATTTTAATCCCCACAACTGAAAAGACTGAGCAATAATAACATATAAAAAATAAGGATGAATATGTTGCCCATACTAAAGAGCTCAGAATTGAAGCAAGATAAGTCTAGTTTTGCCCTTGTGATGTGGTTTGCATGGTTAACTCCCGCAATTGCTAAAACTTAGAAATACTAGACACACACATTGCCTGGCCAAACACTCATTTATTGTATAGTTTGACTTTAGTTTAGGAAGAAGTTGCCCTGTGAGTCTTCTTGTTAATGCTTCTACTAAGGGAGAGCTAAATTCTCCATCCTATGATGATGAGCTAACAGGATACCAGTATAGCCTGCTACACAAACAAATGTTGGCAGAATGGACAATAAGCATATTGATGCGCATAAATAAAAGTAACTTTTTAGAAAAGGGGGAAGCACAAGTTTTCTGTCTATCCAAAAACTCTAGGAGTTGGGATTTTTCTATTTTTCTTCTGTTTACAGAAATATAGTCATATATTTCTTACTCTCATCTAATAATTCACAGGGAAATCATCAGCTTACCTTCTAGAAAAGAAGGATGTTTCATAGATTAAATCTTCAGGAGGGGCAGACCCAAGATAGCAGAAAGGTCCAGATCCAGCTGAACTCTCCCAACATTCCCCTTCAAATAACTTTAAAATAACACCTCAAATCAAATTTTAGAATGGCAGAGTCAACAAAAGGTCAGGAAGTTATCAAGAGAAGTCTGTGAGACTCCAGTAGATACTGACAGCACCAGGGAGGGACTTGATAGCAGTGATAAAAAATAATAGTAGCAGAAGCTGCTGCTGCAGTTTCGTGAGTCCTCAGCCCAGAAATGGGAGATTACAGAGGACCTTTTGTTCACACTGGAAGTAGTTGGTGCTGATTGGCAGCTCCATTACTCATAAACAGTTCTGGGTTGCAGTTCTAGAGTGGGCAGGAACACTAGCTCTTGTAGGCACAGGAGCCTATGGAACCTGGTCACAGTTCCAGAGCCAAGAGGAGGGCACTTCCTGCTGCAAAGGAACAGGGATCCTTCCTGGATGAACACCAGATCACAGACCAAGAGAGCAGTAATCACACCTTACCCCAAATTACACAATCTTTAAAGCACAAAAAACTTGAAGACCCTCAGAGCTAGCTCTGAAAACATCAGTATGAAAAAGTCTGAAGCTTGGTACAGTGCCTCCCCACCACAAAGTAAGGAAAGACCAACATGAATATAAGTTGCAAATTAAAGATATGGGCTGAAAAAAGAACAAAAAAATTAACGATAGAAAGTTAATACAGTGGCAGGGAAGAGTGAGACACGAGTTTGGAAGAAGGCAATGATATAAAGCAGCTACAACCAATCTCAAAGAAAAATGCTAATTGGGTACAAGCTCAGCAAGAATTCTTGAAAAAAGCTAAAGAGGGCGGCTAGGTGGCGCAGTGAATAGAGGGCTGGCCCTGGAGTCAGAAGGACCTGAGTTCCGAGCCGGCCTCAGACACTTAATCCACACAAACAAAAACCTAGCCATGTAACCTTGGACAAGTTACTTAACCCCAATTGCCCTAAAGGGGTGGCTAGGTGGCGCAGTGAGTAAGAGCGCCGGCCTCGGAGTTGGGATGACCCGAGATCAAATCCGGTCTCAGAAAATGAGCACCCACACATAAATAATGTCTAGCCATGTAACCTTGAGCAAGTTACTTAACCCCAATTGCTTAAAAAAAAAAAGCTAAAGGAAAAAAAAAATAAGAGTGATAGAGGAAAAATTGTGAAGTGAGAAAGATGCAAGAAAATTATGAAAAGAGAAGTAATAGTTGGTAAAGGAGGAACAAAAAATGCTATAGAAAATAACACCTTAAAAAAAAAAACAGAATTGGCCTAATGGTAAAAGAGACACAAAAATTAACTGAAGAAAGGAATTCCTTCAAAAGCAAAATTGGTCAAATGGAAAAAAGCTACCAAAGCTTAATATTTTAAGAATTAGAATTGTCCATTTGAAAGGCAATGACTTATTTCATGAGACATGAAGAAACAATAAAACAAAATCAAAAGAACGAAAATGTGAAATATCTCATCAGAAAAGATACTGACCTGGAAAATAGATTGAGGAAAGATAATTTATGAATTATTGGCCAATATGAAAGCTATGATCACAAAAAGAACTTAGACAACATATTTCTTTTTTTTTAAAGCAATTGGGGTTAAGTAACTTGCTCAAGGTTACTCGGCTAGTCATTATTTATGCGTGGGTGCTCATTTTCTGAGGCCGGATTTGATCTCGGGTCATCCCAACTCCGAGGCCGGCGCTCTTACTCACTGCGCCACCTAGCCGCCCCTTTAGGGCAATTGGGGTTAAGTAACTTGCCCAAGGTTACACAGCTAGGATTTTGTTTGTGTGGATTGTGTCGGAGGCCGGCTCGGAACTCAGGTCCTTCTGACTCCAGGGCCGGTGCTCTATTCACTGCACCACCTAGCCCCCCCTAGACAACATATTTCAAGAAATTATCAAGGAAAAATTGTCCCAAATTTATTAGATCCAAGAATACATTGATCACCTCTTGAAGAGATGTCAAAATGAAAACCCCCAATAATATTATAGCCAAATTCTAGAGTTTCCAGGTCAAAAAAATATACTTTAGGCAATCAGAAGAAAAACCATTCAAAGACTGTGGAGCCACAGTCAGGATAATACAAAATTTAGCAGCTTCTATATGAAAGGAGTATAACAGTTGCAATGTTGAGGCAGAGTCAAGATAGTGGACTAGAAACAGGACTTCTGCTGAGCTCTGGCTCCCACCACCTCCAATTCATGTAAAAGTTGACTCTGAACAAACTTTGGAGTTATAGAACCCACAAAATGACACAGAGAAGCTAACCTCCTGCTGAGGATAGCCGAGCAGCCCGGCAGGGAGCAGCCAGCCCAGTGCTCTGGGAGCCAATACCAGCCCCATGCAAGCCAGAGGTTTTAGCTCCAGTCCAGGCCTGACCAGGTGCTGGCTAGAAGGACTAAAGATCACCAGCAGCTGTGGAAGTTTCCAGAATTATCAACACATAGAAGCTAAGGACACAGTGAGAGGTCAGTGCAGTGTGGACTTTGGGATCCAGTAGTTGGGTGTACAGTTGGCCTTTCTGCTCTAGAAGGAGAAGCCGTTGAGGTACCACAGCTGTGTAGCAGCCACCCCATGGCAGCTTCAGCTCCTGGACTACAGATTGTAGGGACCAGTCTGATGGGTAATTGCTCTTGTTTTAATCTGCTTGGATCTGGATTGTGGTTTAGGGTAGAGGTCCTGGGGTGTGTCATCAGCTTGCCAGAGTATGTGGAGGCTTCAGATAGGGCACACAACTAATACGTTTTGCAGCTGAAAAACCCCAGCATTTGGTACAAAGCTCCCCAATCTGGTAACAGAGTACTACTGTGGCAAAAAGCCTAAAAGTCAAGTAATTGATTGGCAACATGAGTAAACTAGGGAAGCAAAACAAAGAGAGGAATGCAACATTAGACTCCTCTTTTGGGGACAAAAAGGATCAAAGCATGGAACAGGAGGAAGACAGTGAAGTCAGAACTCCTACACTAAAAGCTCCCAAGAAAAATACAAGCTGGTTACAGGCCATAGAGAGCTTAAAAAGGATTTTGAAAATCAAATAAGAGATGTGGAGGAAAAATTAGGAAGACAAATGAGAACGATGCAAGAAAATTATGAAATGAGTGTCAACAACCTGGCTGAAGAAAATAACAACTTAAAAAATAGACTAACTCAAATGGCAAAAGAGGCTCAAAATGGCAGTGAGGAGAAGAATGCCTTAAAAAGCCAAATTTGCCAGATGGAAAGACAATCTCAAAAGCTCACCGAATAGAATCATTCCTTCAGAATTAGATTGGAGCAAATGGAAGTTAGTGACTTCATGAAAAATCAAGGTACTATTAAACAGATCCAAACAAATGAAAAAATAGAAGGCAATATCCGACTGGGAAAACCACTCTCCTGGAAAATAGATCCAGGAGAGATAATTTTAAAATTATTGGAAATAATTTAAAAATAATTGAAAGCCTTGATAAAAAAAGAAACTAGAAATCATCCTTGAATAACTTCTCAAGGAAAATTGCCCTGATGTTTTAGAAACAGAGGGCAAAATAGAGGTTGAAAAAATCTACCAATCACTTCCTGAGAAAAGATACCAAAAAGAAAATTCCTAGGAATATTATAGCCAGGTTTTGGAGTTCCTAGGTAAAGGAGAAAATATTACAAATAGCCAGGAAGAAACAATTTGAATACTGTGGAAACACAATCAGGATAACACAGGATCTGATAGCTTCTAGACTGAGGGATCAAAGGGTTGGTATATGATATTCTGTAGATCAAAAGAGCTGGGATTAAAAAACAAGAGTCACCTATCCAGCAAAACTGAGTACCATGTTTCAGGGGAAATATGGTCAATCCGTGGAATAGAGGACTTTCAAGCATTCTTGCTTAAATAAACCAGAATTGAATAGAAAATTTGACATTCAGATACAACAAGCAAGAGAAGCATGGGAAGGTAAACAGGGAAAAGAAATAATAAGGAACTTATCAAAGTTGAACTATTTACATTCCTACATGGAAAAATGATCATTGTAACTTATGAAACTTTTATCAGTATGAAAATAATTGAAGGGAATAGAAATGTGTGTGGATATATATACATATATGTCTATATAGGAAGAGAGGGTATATGGGTGTATGAATACATATGTGAATGTGTGTATACATGTGTACAGGTATACATAGATAGAGGGCACAGGACCAGTTTAATGGAAGTGATGATACTTAAAAGGTGAAAATAAGAGGTGAGAGAGGAATATAATGAGAGGAGATAGGGAGAGACAGATTGGGGTAAACTATCTCATATAGAAGAGGTAAGAGAAAATGGTTACAATGGAGGGGAAGAACAGGAAGTCAAAAGGGAATGGGCCAACCTTATTCTCATTGAATTTGGCTTAGGAAGAGAATGACATACACACTAAATATGGTGTCTCACCCTACAGGAGAGTAGGGGGGAAAGGGATGAGAGTAGGGATGATGGAAGGGAGGGCAGGCTGGGGGGGAGGGAAGTTGGAAGCACCCACTTTTGAAAAGGGACAGGATCAAAGTAGAGAATAGAACAAGTGGGAGGTGGGATAGGAGGGAGGGAAATATAGTCAGTCTTTTACAATATATCTACTATAGAAATTTTTTGCATAGCTACATATGTACAACCTATATTGAAATGCTTATCTTCCCAGTAAGTGTGGGTGACAAGGGAGGAAGGGAGTGCATCTGGAATTCAAAGTTTTAAAATAAAATGTTTAAAATATATATATGTGAACACCAGGAACTGTGGAGACGCCAGAATTATCAACATAGACTTGCCTAGGACAAAGTAAGAGGTTAGTGTCCTATGGACTTTGGGACCTGTATTTGGGGAATGCGTCAGCTCCCTCCCCTGGGGGCTAGAAGCTGCTGAGGAGACGTGTGTAGTTTTCAGAGGCATTTCCGGCTCCCAGCCTACAAATCGTGGGGAGATCCAGCGATCAGTCTTGGGGGGTAATGCTCTTGCTTTAACTCCCTGGATCTGGATTGTGATCTAGGGTGGAAGTTGTGGGTGGGTTTATAGCTTGCCAGAAGCGGAATTTGCCCCCACACGTTTGGGACGAAAATTCCTCTATCTGGCCTTAAAGCCATAGTGTCAAGCCCAAAAGTCAAGCAATTAAGTGGCAACATGCCAAGGCAAAGCAGAAAAATGCAACCTAGACTCCTGTTTGGGGGCATAGAGAGGAAAGGACTGTGAGGTCAGAATCTGCTCAAAAGCCCCAGGAAACATGAGCAGGTTGCAGGCCATGAGACTGGGGGACTTTAAAAATCAAATAAGAAAGTGGAGAAAAATTGGAAGGAGAAATGAAAGGATGCAGGAAAAGTATGGGTGAGGGTCAACAGCCTGACTGAGAAAACAGCACCTTAAAATAGACTAACTCAAATGGCAAAGGAGGCCCAAAAGGGCATTGAGAGAAGAATGCCTTAAAAGTCAATTTGCCAGATGGGTCTCAAAAGTTCACTGAGAATTCATTCCTTCAGAGTTAGACTGGAGCAAATGGAAGCTAGTGACTTTATGAGAAATCAAGATGCTGTTAAGAGATCCAAACAAATGAAAGATTAGAAGGCAATGTGAAATATCTCATGGGAAAAACACTGACCTGGAGAATAGATTCAGGAGAGACAATTTAAAAATTATTGGACTACCTGAAAGCCATGATCAAGGAAAGAACCTAGAAATCACCCTTCAAGAAATTCTCAAGGAAAACTGCCCTGATGTTTTAGATCCAGAGGGCAAAATAGAGGTTGAAAGAATCCACGATCACCTCTGAAAAAGATCCCAAAAAGAAAACTCCCAGGAATATTATAGCCAGGTTCCAGAATCCCCAGATCAAGGAGAAAATACTACAAGCAGCCAGGAAGAAACAATTTCAATATTGTGGAAACACAATCAGAATAGCCCAGGACCTGGCAGCTTCTACACTGAGGGATCGAAGGGCATGGAATATGATATTCCAGAGGGCAAAGAACTGGGAATGAACAAGGGTCACCGTAAAAACTGTATTTTGTTTCAGGGAAAATATGGTCATTCAGTGGAATAGGGACTTTCAAGCATTCTTGAGGAAAAAACCAGAGTTGAATAGAAAATTTGACATCCAGAAACAAGAAGCAAGAGATGCTTGAGAAGGTAATCAGGGAAAAGAAATCAAAAGGAACTTATCAAAGTTGAACTATTTACATTCCTATATGGAAAAGCAATATCTGTGACTGATGATATCTTTCTCACTATGAAAATAATGGAAGAAGGGGGTGTGGTCATATGAATACATATGTGAATGTGTGTGTATATGGTTACAGTTATATATGGATAGAGGGCATAGGTTGAATTTGTTGGGAAGGGAGAATACTCAAGGGATGAAATTATGAGGTGAGAGAGGAAAGTGGCAAGAGGAGATGGGGAGAGACAGGGTAGGGTAAACTATCTCATGTAGGGGGGGAAGTGGTTGCAAAGGAGGGGGAAAATAAGGAAGGCTAAAAAGGCAAAACCACATTCACATTGAATTTGGTTCAGGGAGAAAATGACATACATACTAAATGGGATATCTCAACCTGCAGCAGGATAGGGGAAGGGGGATGAGAGGAGGGATGATGGATGGGAGGGCATCCTTGGGGGGAGGGGAGGTTGGAAGTACCCACTATAGAAGAGGGACAGGATCATGTAGGGAATGGACCAGGTGGGGGGTGGGATGAGTGGGAGGGAATTATAAGCAGCCTTGTACAATATATCTACTATGATAATGTTTTGCATAGCTAGACATGTACAACATATACTGAATTACTTATCTTCCAAGAAGGAATGGGTGACAAGGGAGGAAGGAAATGGATCTGAAATTCGAGGTCGTAACATTAAATGTTTCAAATATATATATAATACTATTATTAATACTCTTTTGCCTATAATTGGGAGATAAGATGTGCAGGCATTGGGACACAAAGATTCATCTTCCTCTATGGAAAGTCGATGGGGGTATGGGAGAGGTATGGGAGAGAGCAGATTGGAGGAAGCGATATCTTGTGGGTGTTTTGGGGGTTGGGTGGGGTTGGGGGTGTTGTTTTGGGTGTGTGTGTTTGTTTTGTTTTAAAATATATATATATATATGAGTGTGTGTGTGTGTGTGTATACATATACACTATTACATATACACTATTATCAATATTATTTTACATGTAAATGGGAAATAAGATATACAGGCACTGGGGCATAGAGATCCACCATACCCTACTGGAAAGTTGGAGGGGGTATGGGAGAAGATATGGGAGAGAGCAGATTGGAGGAGGGGATATCCAGTTGGATCACTATTTTGGGGTGGTGGGTAGGGGAAAAATGAGGAGAAAATTTGTAACTCAAAATCTTGCAGAAATTAACAATGCAAACTAGAAGTTAATAAAGCATTTGATAAAAAAAAAAGATTTGCAATGTCCTAGCAAAGGAGCTAGTATTACAACCAAGAATGACCCATCAGTAAAACTGAGTATAATCCTTCCAGGGAAAAAATTGATATTTCATGAAACAGAGGACTTCAGGCATTCCTGATCTAAAAACAAATACTACAGCTAAAATAAATTACATTTAAACAAAAACAAACAAACAAAAAAAACAAGAGAAACACACACACAAAAAAAAAAGCTTACATGAAAGAAAAATCCTGAGATTTAATAAGCTTTAACTGTTTTCATTCCCATATGGTAAACTCATATTCATAAATCATAAGAACTTAATCATTACGACAGTTAAAAGCAATCTACATGGACAGAAGACATAATTGTTAGTCAATTTTTTGGGATGATTTCAAAAATTTGAAGTGATTACAAAGAGGGGTGCTCTGGGAGAATGGGGAAGGGAGAGATAAAATGAGAAAAATTATTGCACATTAAGAAATGTAGAATGAATAGCTTTCATAGTATAAGGGGAAATGTTGGGAGGGCAACGCATGAACTTTATTGTCTTGGAAACTAGTTCAAAAAGGGAAGAATATATTTGTGTATCTATATATATGTGTGTTATATGTGCACATATTCATATGTACATGCATATACATGTGTACATAGACATAGACATATAACCATATATTTCTGTACATATGTGTGTATATATACATAGTCAGTTGCATATATATCTATCCAATTGAATGGGGAAATAGGAGAAACACAATAGAAATAGAAGGAAATAAGAGGGCATAAGAGAGAGGGAGAGGGGAATGACAAAAAGGGGGCCAGATTAAGGGAGGCAGTAGTCAGAATAAAAATAGACTCTTGAGGACAGATAGGATATAAAGAGAGAGAAAAGGATGAACAGGAGAAAAAAAGGATGGAGGAAAATATAAGTAATCATAACAGTGAATGTGAATGGGACAAATGCACCCATAAAATGGAAGTAGATAGAAAAATAGATGAGAAACTGAAATCCAACAATATGTTGTTTATAAGACACACTTAAACAGAAAGACACACAGTTATACAAGAAAATGGAGGAAAATATATTATGGTCAGTTGAAGTGAAAAAAAGGATAGAATCTGTGGCATATGATTGTGATAGATTTCTATTGTGCTATAAGAAATGACAAGCAGTAGCATTTCAGAAAAACTTGGAAAGACTTATATGGACTCATGCAAAGTAAAGAGAACAGAATGAGGAGAATATCATACATAGAAATAGCAACATTGTGTGATCAACTATGAATAACTTAGGTCTTTTTTAGCAATACAGTGGTCCAAGATAATTCAATAGGATTCATTATGAAAAATGATATCCACCTCCAGAGAAAGAAATGATGAATTCTGAGTGCAAACTGAACTATAGTTTCCTCACTTTATTGTTTGTTTCTGTGTGTGTATGTGTGTGTGTGCGTGTGCGTGCGTGCGTGCGCGCGCGTGCGCGCGTGCGTGCGTGTGAGAGAGAGAGAGAGAGAGAGAGAGAGAGAGAGAGAGAGATGGCTAATATGGAAATATGTTTTTCATGATTTTATATGTCTAATTAATATCATATTGCTTGCCTTCTCAATGGATGGAAGAGAGATAGGAGTGACAAAGAGAATTTGGAATCCAAATTTTTGGAAAAGAATTTAAAACAGATAAATAATAGTTTAAAAAATAAAATGATTGACTAGAAAATAAAATTTACAATATAGTAGCTATGTTTTCTTTGAGAGCTATATCACCTCCATGCTTAATACCTTGTTATTCCATATTACCAATGTATATATGTATATACATATATGTGTGTATATATTTTATTGACATATAACGCCTGAATAACTTGTTATTTAGCATGGAGGTCTAAATGTAAACATATAGAAACAAGTTATAGAAATGGGCTCTATATACCTTGATGTGTGATCCCTGGAAATACTGTAAACCAGTGTAAACCAGTGTGGGATACGCAGCTCAAATTGCTTTATGTGAGATGCTCACTGGAATTGCCTTTAGAATTATTTTCTTGTATCCTTCCTCTTCAGCCAATACAAAATAAAAGAAAAAAAATTGAAGAAACTGTTACCCTGATTAATGTAACCACAGTGACATCTCAAGTCAATCAAAAATTAATTAAATGTGAATAAACCAGTATTCTGTTTGAAAGGATAATAGGACCTTTGAGTCATTGGATACAAGCAAATTGTGACTATGGACAATATCTTGTGATTGGCTGAAAGTATCAGCCTTACTTCTGGGTCTATGCAAAACAGAGCAATCCAGTTCAGAACTGATCATTCCAGCAGTATGCCAGTTGAGTGGAGGTTAAAAATAATTGGTGAAGGACTCCAAAAACTGAAATGTTGTAGGGAGGGGGGAAGATGGAGAGCTGATAACTATTGTTTCTTCTGACCTCCATGTGAGCACTTACCTCATTTGGTTTTGTAAAAGTGGTCTTTTAGGCAAACATATATTTGACATTCAAACAATGTGACCAGCCCTTTGGAGTTTTGCTCTTTGCAGTAGAGCTTGAATGCTCAACAGTTTAGCTCTAGAAAGAACCTGAGAGTCCAGTACCTTATCCTGCCAGGTGATCTTCAATATCTCCCTAAGACAATTCAAATGGAAGCAATTTAGTTTCCTGGCATGGTGCTAGTATACTGTTAAGGTTTCACAGGAATATAACAATAATGTCGGCACAACTGCTCTGTAGACCTTCAGTTTCATAGACAGTCTAATACCTCATCTCTCCCACACTTTCCTTCTGAGCATTCCAAAAACTGAGCTAACTCTGAATATACATGCATCAACCTCCTCATTTATGTGGACATCCCTGAAAAGTATTCTGCCAAGGTAAGTGAACTTATATACAGTATTTAATATTTTTCCATTTGCTGTAACTCGATGTTCCATATATGGATAGTGTGGTGCTGGCTGGTGAAGAACCTGAGTTTTCTTGGTGTTCATTGTTAGACCAAAATTAGCAAAAGCAGCAGTTAATTGATCCATAATTTGCTGGTTCTCAGCCTCAAAGGCTTCATTGAGTGTTTAATAATCAGTGAACAAGAAATCATGCACCAACTCTCCTTCCACTTTTGTCTTAGCTTGTACCTTTTCAAGTTAAATAATTTACCTTCAGTTACAGTAGCCCACCTTGAGGTCTTTTTTGTCTTCTTAAAGGCATTTGACAACATTGCTGAAAACATTCCAAAAAGTGCCTTTCTTCACACCATTGGGGACTGGGAAACCATGAGAGTATTGTCCAATGTCCAGAACCCATGCATGTCATCATGAAATTGATATACAATACTGATGAACTTCTCTAGGTAACCAAATTTTGCTATAATTTTCCACAAATCCTCATGACTAACAATATCAGAGGTCTTGGTCATATCAACAAATGCTATTTAAAGACCTTGGCATTTCTCCTGGAATTCTTGGGCAGAAAACACTATAATGACTGTTTTTATAAGCATACAAACTTGTTGACCAGATTAGCTTTGATTGCAAAACTTATGCCAACTTCACAGTTCTGATTTACAAACAAAGTGGATTTAAGTAAGGCAAAATCTCGACAAAATCATAGGCTTCACTCTCTCTTGCAGAGTCATCAAAGTCCAGTGGCAAGACAAAAGTCAAGACATCTGGTGATGGTCTAGGATGCAGTGGATGACCTTGGGGTCTTTGATGTCTAACCAAACTCTTAGCTCTCCACAGGATTTGCTTCAGCTGCTTTCATGGTTGTTGGAACAAATTGCTCTCATCTACCTATTCCACTAGAGGAAATCTTCACTTACTATAAAGCCAATCACAGCAGTTCCCCTGAGGACTGCTGCTGTAAATAACTTAAAAGGTCTAATCACATAGTATAATGAACTTTTTATTTATTCAGCAATAAACTAAAGCATAACATTCACAACAACATAATATAACAACTTATTAACTAAGGTGGCCACATAGTCTTAAACAAAATATATCATTCAATATATCTTATAGTCATCTTTAAGGCATAGCAGAAAATACAAACACCATCCACCCCTAGTAAGTCACAGTAAGTCACAATCTCCTCAGTCAACACAGAGTGTCCAAGTAAATTCTTCTTTCACCTTGAATGGATGTTGGCTTCCAATTATCCTTAAGCCCATCATCATTAAGGGGTAGCAGAAAGTACAAACACTATCCACCCCTAGGTCAGGATAATTTACAATCTCATTAGTCAATACAGAGTATCCAAATACAGTTCTCTTTCATCTTAACTCAAGACTGACTTCCAAACCGCATGACTCCTCCACAGGCTGACTGCTCCCAGTCCTTGCCTGGATACACACTGCTCCATTCCAAGCTCTTTAAATTTCTGTTTCTAGGAAAACAAAGCTTATCAGGACTACAACAATATTTTTACACATTACCAGATCCATCATCTCAATTCGCTTTCTGTCTAAGAAACCAATACAGAACAACAGACAGGACTTCTATCTGAGAAATCAACACAGAACAACAGAAAGGACTTCTGTCTGAGAAAATAACACATCAACAGTGTGCCAACATCACAAACATTCTCTCTCTCAGTTCTGCCTGCTCCCAGCCCTGCTCATGCTTTTATCTGCTCCTTCCTGTTCTACCCTTTTTGCAAGTTCCTGCCACCATGGGCTTCCTTGCCATTACATTTGGCCTATTAAAGGCAGGGATGATGTTATCAAAGACTCTTGATACAATCAAAGGCAAAGCTCAAAGGCACTTTATTTACCTAAAACTAAATCCATAAAAACAGCAAAAATCCTATTTTGCTTGCCTTACACTCACCATTGGGCTTGAGATCCTTCAGTTAGCTTCAACTTTGCTTAGCCCATCTGCCAAAATGGTTTACCAGGGTATGGCCACTGAGAATGAAATAATTTTTATCCTTAAAAACTGACATTTTACTTTTAATGAAAGTTTTGATGGAAACAACAGATACTAAGGGCAGAAGTGACACCAGAATTCAGTCCTTGCAAATTAGTTGATTGGACTATCATATTGGACTATCAAGAAGCCTAATACATAAT
Organism: Gymnobelideus leadbeateri; assembly: GCA_011680675.1. Taxonomy (NCBI): domain Eukaryota; kingdom Metazoa; phylum Chordata; class Mammalia; order Diprotodontia; family Petauridae; genus Gymnobelideus; species Gymnobelideus leadbeateri. Next base: position 604,298 of record WOXC01010876.1, on the reverse strand, counting down.
AATACTAGAAAGAAGATTGAAGACAGGTTGTTAAGGGCTTACAGATAAACATAGGATCAAACACTGTTTCTAAAGGCAAAGGGGAGCCACTGGAGTTTGTGGCGAGTGATGTGGTTAGATTTATGTGTTAGGAATATTATAGGTAAATAACCTATGAAGAGTGGTACTGTAGTTCGCTATAGGAGTTAGCTGTAGGAGAGGCAGTCAAACTTTTCAGGACCCAATGCTGATCTAAGAGCATTCTGTTAATTCTATATATCTAACTGTTGGCAACTTAGTTAACCATGCCACTATAGACCACCAGCATTGTAAGGAAACTCATAGCTCTGCCATGAAGGAACTAGGGATGCTAAACATAGAGAAAAGAAGACAAAATAGGACTGAGATTTGTTTTTCTTGGTTACATTATGGCAGAACTAGAACTACAAGTGTCAAGCAAGCAGATTATACCTCAGTACTCAAGAAGCAGAATGGGCTGCCTCACACCAGAATAGGCTCCCTATTATCAGAGATTATCAAGCTAAATCCAAATAACCTGGCAAGATTGCAGTAAAGAGATTCATGCTTCAGAAGTGGTTGAGGTAGGAGCTCAAAAGTCTATAGTTCTGTAGGCGATCACATTGGCAACATTCCTGAAATGCTGATGCCTACTCTTTGGTATTGCTTACCTGGTAGAAAAGATGGAATACATGTGACTTTAGAGGTGCCAAGTTTGAATGAATAGGCAGTTTTTACCACCATTGATCATGCATAAAAGAGGGAATATAGAGGAAAGAATACTTTTCAAAGGTGAGCTTTCTTACTTAGAAGAAGACAGATGTTTGTTTCAGTAAAATTTTGTCAACCAACCTCAGTGAAAGAAAACTAGGACACTACGTTGGAAGAACTCTCTCTCCAGGGTTCACTTCTTTAAGCACTAAGGATTCCATGGCTAAAGGAGCCAGGTGTTTTCTAAGACTGACATGACTGCACTGTTGGCTAAGAAACAGAGAATCTCAATACTGTCACTTCAGAAGCATAACATGCTTTGGTCCTGAGAGTCAAAGGTGACATGTGGAACTGCCATGTCCATGAACAGTAAATATCTGAAACAATGAGTGAGTAAAACTGTGTGTGACTTCCAAGAGCCATATGTTTTGAATTAAAGCACATGAATTAAATGTTTGTGAGCAGTTTTAAATGAATGGAAGAGATTGGGGGAATGAAACAATATAATGCAGTACTGTAAAAACATGCATATCCTAAGGCTGAGGTACTTGGAGATTTCCTTGTACCAAAGCAGCAATGTTTGCTGTTGGAGAAAGCTTTTTTGTTTTTACTCAGTTCTGTTTTTTTTTTTTAATTTTCATAGGCAGTTCTTTTTTTCCTAGTGTACATCCTCTTCTCACCACAAGAGACAAAATCAGTTTGTTTCAACATCTTGAAAAAATTACTTTCTCCCCCTCATTAGATTCCAAATCTTCCTTTTCTTCTCTATTGCAAAGCCAATTTCTATAAGATCTCATATGGATATTGCTGCTGAAATATCTCTCTCCTGACTTCTCAGGTCTGAAAACCTTAACTCCCAATCAAAGACCCTTGAATTAAAATTGCTTACCCATGTACTCAGCTTTAATTTCATCCCCAAAGCAAGACAGTCATGAACATGCCTGTCTTTTTCTCAGCTCTGCAGTTTTCCTCTTATGTTTCCCACTTTTATCATATCTTGTCCTAGTAGAATGTCAATACCTTGAGGGCAGTTGAGGGTCCTTTGTATTTGTATCCCCAGTAAAGTCAACAAATGAATTTCATTTCAACACGCATTTATTGAGCACTTACTATGTGTCAAGCACCATGATAAGCATTGGGGATAATGAAGAAAGGCAAAAAATATCCCTTGCCTTCAAGAAGCTTACTATCACAGTTTTCATTTATATAGGACCTTGAGGTTTGTAAAATATTTTACTTAAGATTATCTCATTCAATCTTCACTACAACACTGTGAAGTAGTACTTATGCCTATAATTTAATGGTTGTTTAATTGATGTTTGAGTAATTGAATGTTCTCAATTAATATTAAATTCTACTTCAAAAACTCTTTCAAAATCATAAATAAGGGAACAAGTCAAGATTTCCCAAACACTTAAAACTCTCTACATTGTAAAGATTGTGCATATATACTATATTAGATGGATAAATAGATAGATAGCTTTAGTTTTTGCCATCAATGTTGTGATAATAAATATTATCTTTATTCACTATGAGAGATTGAATATTTTCATAAGAATATAGATTTTATGCTAATTAAATGCTAAAATTACAAACATCAAGAAATGCTAAAGTCTAGGATTGGAATAGTTTATTGAAGTCAACTTCCCAGCTATTTTTTCTTAGAATAAAAAAGACAAGAGAATTCTTCAAGTGCCACAGCAATGCTGAGATTAGGTTTGCATTTAATTAAGTGAAAGCATCATGAACAACCACACCCAAGTAAAATGTTTTCTCTGAAAGAATTTTTATTCTTAAAAAATGACATTTTACTTTTAATGCAGTCTTGGCATCTAAAATTTCCAAAAATATCTCAGATGTCAATTCTTAAAAATGTCTGCCTTTCTCTAAGTTCTAGTATTTATATTTCGTTACTATTATGTCATAAAATTATTGTTTTTCTTTGGCCTTTTGGTCCCCAAAGCCTACCACAGTGCCTTGAATATAGATTGCATTTAATAAATCTTTATATAAAGGACTGATCTAGGAATATTCCTGGATCCAGTTGATGAATTTATCTTCAACAGTCCCTTGGACCCAATATGAATTGTGAGCTTTTATATATGTCCCGAATGTAGGAATTTTTTGCCCTTAAATGAAAAGATGTCATATTTGAGGTATATTCTAAGCCTTCCCAAAGGTATCTTTTGATAGAGGCAAAATGAATTAGAGTGTGATTAGGGGGAGGAGCTGACCCCAAGATAAAAATTATTTTTTATAAGTTCTGAGTGTGGAAGCCTGGCTCATGAATTAAACTTATTGAAAGTGAATAAATGAATGTAAAAGATATGTTTTTTTCCTCGATTATAAAAAAGTCACTTTGATTTAGATGGTGACATGAATGACTTGAAAAGAGCCCAGCTCTTCCACAAACACCCTACCAAAAAAGTGAAAGGGTGTCAGAGGTAACAATGATAAGGTAAATCAAGTGAACCAGAAAGAACCAATAGTAAGCTCCTTCATTCAGCCCAAGACTGAACAAGAAGGCAGCCAACATCCTTAGCAGGTTCTCAGGGAGGAATATACCATAGGAGGAATAAGCCTACACGAACTCTGATAAACAGGGCCTCAAGCTACTAGAATCTCAGCACCAGACTATCAGAAAGCATCAACAGAGTCATCCCTTGAGACATCAACAAGCAAGTCACTACCTGACATATTCCCGGGATCTTGAAGTTACCATTCCTCACAGGGTCACAGCAGAAGAGAGGACCACCAGAACATCCAGGCAAACTATCGTGGGGAGGTTTCTTGAAAACCAGAGACTAGTACAGTCTGCAACACTTACATAATTGGAACCCATTATCACCATAGCAGGGACAAAATCCTTACTTGGGGATTATGCAAGGAGAAGGATACAAAGAATAAGGCCAAGTTCCAGTGTTGAGCTACCAGGAGATAGAGAAAGGCGACAGGAATTTCACCAGATGGTAAAGCCTTTGTCTTAGACATTCTACCCAGAGCAGTAGTGCCAGTGACACCAAGACTTTTTCATGCCATCCAAGAGTGTGGGATGGAATCCCAGATCAGGAACTGAAGCTGGAGAATTGGGCATATACAAGTAAACTCTAAATACAATTAAGAAACACTATAGGTTAAGAAAAGTCAGAGAGATAAATACAGAAGAAGAGAGCGACTTCAGAATAAATATAATAGAATTTCAGTGAAAAGAAAAAATTTGGGACTCCAAGGACTCCAATATTGACTTAAGAAATTAAGAAAGAACTAAAAACAAACAAAAAAAAAGAAATTAGAAGCAATATTGAAGGAAAAATGGAAATTGAATAGATAGCTCAGAACAGAAAGCAGAAAAACTACCCAAATTGTGACCTCCCTGAAAAACAGAAAGAAACAAACAGACCTCTGATTCTATTAAAACAACAAATATTAGAACAAAGTAAGAAAGATTAAAAATAGAGTGTATAGGGCTGCAAAAAGAATTAACTTGTAAAAAGAAAATAAGAGAATTTAAGAAACATGACCCAGATTTGCTACCCTTTCTTTGCCCATGTAGTGGACCTCTGCCTTCCACTCAAACCTGTGAACAACTC